>JBBBDQ010000886.1:3397500-3580000 GCA_037127315.1 Ascarosepion bandense | reverse complement strand
ACACATTAATTTGGAAATTCTTGTAAAAATCAAATAATTGTCCGATCTTAATGAAATTTTCAGGACTTATTCACAAATGAATGAAAGTATTTAAAAAACATTTTTTTAAGAAAATATTGGTAAAATTTTTTTTAAAATGTGTTACACCCCCCCCTTACTAAATTTCATAAAATTTCGCACATAACCGTTTTGTTCCCTGACAATTTTTTTTTTGTTAGAAGTAGGAGTCTTTAGAGATAGAAAAAAAGTAGGTGATTTACAAATTAGTACGCAAATAAATGAAAATCTGCTCTGAATTGAAAAATAATAAATCCAATAAAAATATGACATTAATTAGAAAAGCTAATTGCTTTTGTAATAACTAATATTAAGGACATTATTGTTTGAAAAAATAAATATGTTTTTATGAATAATGAATTTTTACACTAATTTTTCAAGTTTTTTTTACATTTTAATTATAATAATTTATAAAAGTTTAAAATCGTGTAAATTTTTGTATTTGTTTGTTCCCTGGAAGTTATATAATAATTAAGTGGAAACGAAATTTACGAATCCAAAATTGCAAAGATTATTAAACGTAGAGGTGTGCAATTATTTTTAAAATAAAAATTATTTACTTAATACGTTACTTAATACATTCCTTATTTTCATGTATGGTTAACTAAAACTGCCATTATTATGAAAAGGTTACGTAATTTAAGAGTTTTGTCCCTTCCCTTAGATTTATGAAAATTGCTTTTATGTTCATGCGTAGAAAGTTGTCAATGCCTCGTCATTTAACACTCCGTCATAGCTCGATCAGATGAACACGACCAATCGTTAATAACTGGTTGTATATTACTTTTTTATGCTATAACTAATATTTCTTTAAAATCAGATTAATTTGACTTTCAATTTTCTAAATTTACTAAAATAAAGTGTCAGAATTTTTTTTTTTAAATCGATGAATCGATGTTTGTTTACAAATTTCTTAAAAGTAAGAAAATGGCCGCTTTTAAGAAAATTTTAAGAAATCAAAATTAAATGTGACCTTCCAATCTATGTAATTTCTATCTGAAATACACCACAATTTTTTACTTAATGGATATAATAAATTTAATAATTAAACTTTTAATTAAATCTAAAATGAAATATTCAAGAATGTGTTGTTTTTTTTGTTTTGTTTTTTTTCATTTTAAAAATTTCATTTTAAACTTAGGTATTGAAAATTTATGCCGAAAAACTGGAGGTACCTTAATCAAATATGTTTCCGTGGTTCATTTCTTTCGGATTTAAAAGTAAAAATTTATGCTTTCACTAGTTTGTCTAATAAAATCATATCACTCCCCCTGTCTAAACATTATAACATTAAGAATATTGATAAGTTCAAACTCGCACAACATATCGCTTATATCCTGAGAGTTTTACCAACATTGGTTCATTTATACCAATTTTATTTTAGTGACTTGCATGGAGAGTCATTCATTATTTGGCTGTCTACAAATACTCGATAATTGAATTATCACGTATGTTCTAGAATTTCAATACTTTTAAAAGTTATTTTAGCAAACGTTACATTGAATTAATACATTCAGAAAAAGATATCTGATTTTTATTTCTTTTGCACTGGCCCTTCTTTTTTTTTTTTGCTATTTTATAAACAAGGCAAAATAATGAAAAACAATTATCAAACTGTGTTAATAAAAAGGTTTTACAATCTTTGAAGCCTTCTCGCACGTAGAAAGAGAATAAGTTATTTCCAAGAAAATCAAACGAATAAGATCTCTGCTCCTTTCAGAAAATCCTTTTCGAAATACTGGAGTTTTGTCCCACTTGGTGACTGGTTGGTTATTTTTGGTTAGCGGCGTATAGTTTATTTAATGCCGAAATCTGAATATTCTGTACACATTTTTTTCTTAGATAATAATGGTTAATGTGATATAAACCTTACTTATTTACCCCATAGCTGGGGAGAATAGGTGGATTCATACCTTTCCTAAGTAAATATAACAAACCCAACTGGAATTGGAACTCGACTCTCGGATTAACAATTCCGAGACATCATCAATTACACCATCTGCACATCCAAACTTAAAGCACCCGGTATTCCCAAGTGATCCCCTATCTCGGTACTGACTAAGCCCGACGTTGCTTAACTTCAGTGGTAGAAACCGATGTTTCAACGTGATATCACCATAAGCTGAGAGGTGAGAGTGCTGGACATTTACCATCGGTGCTAGTGAACGTTGTTTAAACGTAAGTTAAAGTTGAATTTTTCAAGAAACCAAACCGCTTTTGCTTAAATGACTGGTGTGACAGTCTTTCTATTAACCATTTGACTACGTACCATACCGAATATTTTTAATATTCTTTCTTTTCTTGACTTTTTGCAAATAAGAATTGGCTTTGCTTTATGTTACTTTGTTTTTTAAATCAGGCAGTTAAAGTTGTCGATTGATTAAAGTCCTGACAACACAATCGCATTTAACACATAAAGTTAATGTTTCATTGGAGATCAGTGGATATCATCAATTGATGAGTTGAATATTTTACCAACTGAATGGATATCATTCATTCATGATCTAAACTTATTTATAAATGGAACTGTGTGTGTGTGTGTGTCCGTTACCTATAAACTCCGAAACGGCTGAACCGATTTTCTTGATAATTTACAGAGTTGTACTGTCAGCGTCTGCGAGTGTTCTTAGCTAGGTTTTGTGTCGAGGTACCTCCGATAAATATCGAAAATCGATAATAAAATAAAATCAGATTATAGAAGGAGTGGTCCGATTTTAATCAAATTTGATATACTCATAGACAAAGACATAAGAAACGATATTCAGAAGTTTCAAAAAATCGATTATATATATATATATATATTATTTCAACCAACGCTCTTATCGACTTTAATCATGTGTCGGTGAACGAAATAAAGCATTCGGTTCGAAATTCCATTCACCTGAAGAATGGCCGGAGCGTACATCGGCCAAATAACAAAAATGAGAACAACAGTCGGAACAAAAAATAAATAGTGTTAATGTTTACAATACCTCATCTTAGAAATATAGACATGCGGCTTAAAATATTGACAACAGAGTAAAGAGTGCTCGAATCTACTGTTAGAGACATTTATTTGCTTTTTACAATATTGGTATAATTTAAAAGAATTTAAATACAATGACTAAACTATCGCCCGGTTCACACTCCACCCACATCTATTGAACAGGTGAAGAGGCTCATCCCTTGTTTCCTGTTTAGGATGCGGTTTCCGGTTTTCTCTTTTCTAAACTTCTCACTCTTATGTAGCCCCCTGCACATCAGTGGCGTTACCGCCTTGCTTGGTGTGATATGATTGAAAGAAAAATAAATAAATAAGTTACTGCATAAATAGACAAATCTACAATTCAAAAAAGAATTGAATAATATCTCGGGGGAAGAATAATTTTTGTAGATCAGCATTCAAAATCGATAACAAATCAATATTTTTCGATTCTGACAAGTGTCGCGGCCTAAGGAAGGCCAAAAGAATGTTAATCAACAATAATTATTTCCCAAAATATTTCTTTATTAAGAGTGTATCAGATTAGTTAAATAGTACAAACATAAGAATAACTATCATTTAAAAACGATTTTTTAAAATATATTCGGCGTGCACGTTCGTACATTTTCCCGCCTTTTTCAGGTTATTGTTTGATTAACAAAGAAAATAAAGGACTTGATTATCATAATATTTTTGAGAATATAACATCCCCAGAAAGGTTTTGACTCTAAAATACAGATGATTTACAGTGTTACTTTTATCGGTGAATCTGATTTGTTTTCCTTTTCACAAAATAAAAGTCGTTCCATAATCAGCTCAACTTTATTTTTGTAACCAACACAAAATCATGACACATCAATAATTGTTTTTTTTTTTAATTACTCTCCCACCAGAAGCCTCCATGAAACTTGAAGATAGTTTTAAGGTAGTTTATGAGCATTAACTGTTCTCCGTTTTAATTCCGTCAACATTTTGCTAAATTCTTGCATCCAATATTGTCAACAATGCTGCAGTTCTCTAAACAAGAATAAAAAAGACAATTCCAATATGCTCCTTTGTGATGACTCAAAAATTCACAGAAGAATTGAGATTAGGTGAATTATCTCGCCAATGGCCAAATCTATCAAATGTTTCAGCCTGAACGTGAAACAGACGAGGAGTCAGCAACCAAAGTGAAATCAAAAGAAGCAAATTTTTATGTTCGTGTACAATCCACGTCGAAAAAACCTGGAAAATTAGGATACTGACCGTCAATATCCTAAGATCTCCACAAGAGTAACAGGCACGCCATTTTCGGAGTAAAACATCCAGTTGCGAAAAAAGTCAGTTTTATTTTTAAAATAACCTTTACGAAAAGACATCTCGTAGAACTTCAAATGAGTTAAACTGAAGCATTGTTAACACCAATAATTAGACCTAAAATCTGTATTTAATGAAGATAATAGATCTTCATGTTCCGCTCCTGAGTGTCCGATATAAAAATGAATACTATTGCTAGTGAACTCCAACTGCACTCATTATTTTCGAATCTTGCAATAAATTACTTTTAATTCTTTGAATCAGTCAGTTGAGTACCATACGTGATACACGCTTGGGCGATCATGTATCGAAAGCGACATGACTCACTGGGCAAATTTTTCCCGCAGTCGGTTACCATTACTTTCTACGATATTGTTGTGGCTTGTTAGTGCAAGGAAAAAAAAAACACGAAAAGAAGAAGGTAGGTTGAACCAGTATATTGGAATAACAGAACATATATACAAAATATAATTTGTCATCAGATCAACATACTTTCCACTATACAGCGATCGAAGGTGCAGGATAAAAATCGAAATTTATCAGTTTTCTCTTATGAAATCAAATTGCAACAATTTTTAGGTTATCATCCTGGGGCATGATGGGTTTTATTCTTTCTGTATAATGCTATTATTAATAATAATAAAACTTAGGATAAAATACATTATTTACAAGCCGTAACGTGCTATTCGTGTTTTCATTCCAAGAAAGGTCTCACATACATAGGGATCGATGATTGAATGAAAAAAAGTTTGTGACTTAAAGACAATGAATCAGGGAAATTAGGGCATGTAGCCACATATTAATAGCCGGTACATGTTTTTGACAGTCACCGACGCTGAGCGAGGATCAGACTTTATACCCTCCACTTACGACGAAATTCAATAAAAGAATCTTATTAAAAATACACTGTTGAGAGGTTTTATTTAAAATTTGCGCGGCTGAGAACGGCATGCACAATACAAACACAAACGATACCAGTACATGAACAGAAAACATGATTTGAACTCGTATCGCGAGCTATGAAATTTTATCTTTCAGTCTATCTACGGTTCAAAATATATAGATATAAATACGTGTATATATTATAGCGTTTTACTCATTAAGCAAACACGGTAAGCATTCGGCTGAAGACACAACGAAAGGTGAATTTACTATGAATGTCTTTCAAGACTTTCACAGAGCAAAGTCTCTCACATATGCTGAACACATTAAAAAAAAAAAAAAGCAAGTGTTCATATGTTTACACTATGTATAAAGGTTTATTGCTGACACAGTTATAACAGATTCGAAAAGACTCATGGATCGTTAAATATGTACAGAACAATTTGGATAAATACACTCACGGTGATATAGGGAGCTAAAAAACAAAACAGAAGACAAAATTACCTTCTTGGCCTCAAGCTATGACAATACTATTAAGCTGAGCTGTATCATTCGTCTAAAATCAATACAGCCATTAATTTTTAAAATAAAAACTTTTTTTCTTGAAATATTAGCTTCTAAAACGGTTAGAGAAATTCTATATGGGCAAAAATCTAAAGTACAAACGAATAGTAAATAATGTATTTAAAGAAATAATAATTATATATATATATATATATATATATATATTACAAATTATACATTAGAACATGTACAAGCTACTACAAAAACGTACATTTTGTTTCGACATTTAAAGAACAATGTTTCACCAGGTAGTAATGATGGTAATAAACTTTATTTTTGAAAAGAAAATTGATGAAAATTCACTTCCTTTTATTGGCAAAATTTTTTTCCGTACGAGGTAAAGAGGATAGGAAAGATGAGAAAACAAAAAGAGAAAAACACAAAGAAAATAAAAAAAAAAAACAAAGAGGAAAACAAGAAAGAAATAAACATGAGGAAAGAGCCGAATGAAAAACGGCTTAAGGAAAAATAGACTCAAAATTTAAGTCGGAAGTAAAGTATAAGCATATACAAACATCGGTCACACGACGTCTGGACTTAAAGAGGCAAAAGTGAGAAAAGGCACAAAGAAGGAAGAAAGTGAGAAAATGCACAGGGGGAAGAGAGTCGTGGAAAAGACAACAATAGCGACAAAGAAATAGAAATTTCAAACTTTAGACGGAAATGAAGTGTAGATAAATACACTTGTTAATAACATTGTATAAAACAAGATCACGATTTGTAATAGAAAATACAGATAAAAATAGAGATAAAATAACATAAGAAAGATCATATAGTTAAAGTAAATTGTTAAGCTACTAAGATTAATATTGTAAAAAGTTTATAATTGCTGGAGATTCAAACCTTAGATTTTATAATTCTAGCAGGATTGTAAGGTTAATTCTGTAATATGTTTACAATTTACTGTAGTTTCATGCCTCTGATCCAGTAATATGTCACTCTTCATGTATTTAATAATTTCCAATTTTTCTTGTAGACAAAGGAAACATGGTTCATTTACCGATCTAGATACTCTAGCCTGTTTGAGAATTTTCCATTTAACTTCAGGTGTTTTATTTTCTTCTTTTAACTCCCAAAAATATTTAGAAAGTGATGTGCCCCTTTTTTTGGTTTCTCTTTTTGTTTTCTCATCTTTGCTATCCTCTTTACCTCGTACGGAAAAAGATTGCCAATAAAAGGACGTGGATTTTCAATTTTCTTTTAAAAAATAACGTTGATTACCATCATTACTAACTACCTGATGAGACATTGTTCTTTAAATGCCTAAACAAAATGTACACTTTTGTAGTAGATTGTAGTTTGTACATGTTCTAAAGTATAATTTATAATAAATATTCATTGCTCTATTTCTATATTGAGCACTGTTTTAAATTAATGTTTTAACATATAACACAGAGGATGTGGACAAAATAATGGAAACATGTAGTAGAGTAATTTGGAAAATTTGATTGAACTGTCAAAAGCTTGTCTATTTTTATGTTTGTAGATTTATTAGTAATACTTCATATTTTTTGCTATTTTTTTTTAACAGATATGATCGAAATAAGTTTATTAAAATCAACAGTCAGGATTAGTTAAGAATTTTAAGTAATCAACTTCGTCTTATTTTTCAGGAACAGTTTCCGGTGGAACTGCCATCTTTCAGTATGGAAATTCACCTACTCATACTGCTAAAAGCACGAGCAACATTCTGGTGAAGTAAAACGTCTCAACTGGCGACCACAGTCCCCAGATCTAAACATCATTGAACATTTATGGTTCATTTTAGAAAAACAAGTAAGGAGTCGATATCCTTTACCATCACCACTGAAAGAATTGGAGACTGTATTTAAACTTTGTACAAGTCGATCCCACGCAGAATTCAAGCTGTAGGTACTGCCAAGGGCGGTCTTACCACATATTGCAATAAATTTGTTTCAAATTTCAAGATGTTTCTATTATTTTGACCATTCCCTCCCTCTCTCATATATATATATATATATATATATATATATATAGAGAGAGAGAGAGAGAGAGTGTGTGTGACGGATAAATTGTCTTCTTGCTTAAGTTGGTGAATGCAACCATAATCTTTGCCTTCAGTTCATCTTTGGTGTTACAAGGAGTTTTGCTAGTCTCTCGCTCAACTGCACACCAAATATAATAATCAAAGAGGTTGTAGTCTAGGGAGTTAGGTGGCCAGAGATAAGGGGTGATGTGATCAAAGAAATTGTCTTCCAGCCATGAGTGGGTTCTCTTACTTGTGTGGCATGGTGCAGAGTACTGTTCCAGAGACATAGATTTTCAGTAGATACTCTCTTGACCCAGAGCTGCACTGCCTTCCTAGCATTGAACCTGGCTGATTTGAAGGGATCGTTTTCAATTATGAACTTGATCTCACCAAATTCGTGAATTCTTTTATTATCAGAACGATACGAGTGAGTTTTCCGATGTACTGTACTTTTGTAGTCACCATTAGACTTATCCTACTCTTTCCGAATTGTCTACACTGTCCTCAGTTTGACACCCAAACACTCTCTGAAATGTACTGGAGCTTCTAGCGTGAACGCCAAGCAATACAACATACCATTTTAAAATTTATAGCAGAGTAAACTGCGTCAAATTTTCTCTATACAGTACAGTCGACAAAATCAAAAACACGCATGCGCGAATTAAATATAAAATTGCGACAATAGATAGATAGAAGGTTGAATATGTGGATCGGAATCCGACAAAATGAATAGAAAAAGTAAAGAACAGGTAAGAAAAAAAAGTGTATGTAATTTAACATGTTTCATTTTAACAAGCTTCTTCATTCGTATTTAAAAAAATCTTTGAAGAAGCTTGTTAAAATGAAACATGTTAGATTAAAGGCACTTTTTTCCTAACTGTTATTGAATTATATATATATATATATGAGAGAGAGAGATGCATATTTAGACAGTAATATCTTTTATGCAAGTTTCATTAAAAATGATTATGGTTAATTTTTTTTTTTTTTTCTAGTGATCTCATTTTTTTTTTCTTTTCAGAACATAAAACTTTAGAACAATTTTTCTATAATTTATTTTTCCATGTACTTTTAGCCATTATCAAGGATGAATTTGACTTTACTTTTCACTGAATATATATATAGCGTTGTGTGTAGACTCATAGTAATATTTCATATTACAAGCACGGTGAGTACATTGCCGAGTGTTGGCTTTTTCTTTTTTATTTTATTAATAATAAATCCATTATCTTTATTTTATTTTATTTTTTTTTTTTACATGTGGATGATGCTATTATATTTGTATTATCAATGAGTGTGTTACGGGTAGAGTTTGGTAGGTTTCCATGTACATTCAAATGAGACCTAACATGAATCGTGTGTGTGTGTGTGTGTCTGGTAGGATATTAGAGGATCAGATTAAAAAAGACAATCAGAAATATTTAAAACTTAATATCTGGTATATCCTCCTGCCAACTTTAGACATCAGATTTATCATTTCGCCCGCCGAATTTATTTTATGGTGCCGTATTTGAAATATGTATGAAAACCGGTACCGCATATCCACGTGTATAAATAGAAATTTTAAGATCGATGTTCAGCCGAAAAAGGCAAAAAAATGGCTAAGTTTGTTAAATTGAAATTCGGCGAAAAGGGATCCGAAAACTGAGCTCCAGACAAAAAACTATTCACCAGTTAACTGGTTTAAAAAAAAAAAAGAGAGAGAAACTATAGTGTATTGCATTAATATTCTCTAACTGATTTGAATAGATATTTAAGAGGAATATTTTAGTTCAAGTTTTTCGTGTTTCTGTGTATTACCTTCAGTACCGATTTTCTGTTTTAAAGTAGTAAAGAGATTTTTAACTGGTATTTGCTAATTTTTTTATTATTATTATAGAATACACTGTTATTCTAATCAATCGTGCCACTAGCCTCAAAAATTAGAGTCGTCCTAGATAAGCAGCAAACAAGAAATTATTACCTCACAGTCAAGAGTCAGTCTAAATAAGAGGAATATAAACAAAAAAAAAAAATAGAGGCAAATCTCTACAGACCAAGAAATTATATATATATATATGAAATGAACAGAATTTGGTAGACAAATAGGAATAGATAATCATCGTAAATAAAAACATTGAAATATGAACAGTAGATAGACTGGTTAGTTTTCTATAGTTTATAACCCCTTTGTAGACTCGACTCTCTTATTAACAATTCCGAGACATTATCCGCACAACCAAGCATACAGCACCTTGTATTCTGAAGCGGTCACCCACCAAGGTACTGATCAGACTGGACGTTGCTTAACTTCGCTGATCGCAAAGGAACTGTTGTTTCAACGAAAATCAAACAACAGGGAACAAATAGAGACCGTTTACAAATTTAACAAGTTTCGCTTTTATTTAAGCTATATTAAATTTTTTGGAAATGAGTTATGAAAGAGAAAACTCCGGTACTTTGTGTTTATTTTTCATTAGGTAGATCATGTGTATATGTGTGTCTGGTAGTGTCCTTATGTTTAATAGAGACATATGAGAGGGTTTTGAAAAATGTTCTACCCAAAATCAGAACAAATAACTAAATATTTGTTTTTCCTAAGTCCTACTTGATCTAGTTAGGAACTTTTCAGCGCCCTCTCATAGAACAAATTCCTTCCTCGTCTTCACTGCCTCCTGACAGATGGAACACTTTCAAGGTGTGAACACCACAACAAATAGGAAGCTAATAAGAGACGGTCAGTTCAGGTGTTTCCTACCTGGCTCTACTAAATGCTTCGACATAACAGCAGAGCGAAGAAATGTTGCAGTGGTGGAGGGAAGAGAAACCGTGATCAGGATGGGTGGTCTGAGGTTTGAAATGAAATGCACAGTGCGAAGAAGAAGCACAAACAATTGGATACGGGTAGAAAAGCGAAAACTAAAAGCAACCGAAGGGCAGGTGAGGAGACAGCAGTAGCAGTGGCATCATGACAAAGTAACACATAACGAAGCCGGCTTGATCAATTGATTCAGCTTGTGCGCGTGCGTGTGTGTGTGTGTGTGTCAATGTGTGGGACTGTCTCAACGGAGAAAGCTGAACGATGTTGTGTCTGTGTGTCTGTTCCAGAAATTTCTTCTTAAATCCAAACGTCACTTAGCAGAAACCAAACTTTCATATTATATATATATATATATATATATATATATATATATATATAAATTATGAAAGTTTGGTTATTGAAAATCGCCTGAAGACACCACTCATGGTAGACACCTAGGTCGCGTAATAACTCGTCTACAAATGGAAAATATTAAAAAAATTATACTATATAATTGTATTGAACACTTTTTAATACAAATGTGCACTGGTCTAATTTTATTACGACCAAAAACTAAGTAATTATACAATCTATATATATATATATATATATATATATATATATATAGAGAGAGAGAGAGAGAGAGAGAGAGTTCTAAACATATATGCATATAAATACATATAGAGCAAATATAAGAAAAATTAAGGCAGACACGTTATTTCATGGTGAATCGCCTGAAATAGGCCTATAATTCTGATTCACCATGAAATAACGTGTCTGCCTTATTTTTTCTTATATATATATATATATAAATGAGAGAGAGTGCGATGGGTAAATTGTCACCATTTTATATTTTTAATTTTGCGAATGCGTGTTCTTTGTTCATTTATTTTGTCGACTGCAAAATATCGTACGGTCGGTTGGGCACAGAATGTGAGAAAAAGAGCACCATGACGCAAATTAATCCGCCAAAAATTTGGAAAGGGCATGCGCTGAAGTTCCAACGCGAACATTTCAAAGTGTTTGGGTGTCAATTTGAGGACAGCGCACCGGATTCGGAAAGAGTTGGACGAGTCTGATGATGATTACGAAAATGTTTGAAGCAATTACTAATGATGGTGAGGTTATACATCCATTCATCTTCTCACGAGATCTCAGACTCAACACGGATGCCTCCACTGCACTGTTAGTGCATCCCTGGGTCAAGATGATGGATGCTGTAAGACCCTATGTCTGGCAATAGGAGTCTGTACCACGTACATAAGCAGGAGAACCCAGTCATGCCGTTAAACAATTTCTGCGACCACATCATCTGTTACATTTGGCCACCTACCTCCCCAGAATACCACCCTCTTGATTATTACGTGTGGGGTGCAGTTGAGCGAAAGAATAGCAAAACTCCTGACGTTCCAGAAGATCCCGAAATCGTCTGGAGACTGTGCATGAAGCCAATCACGATTTTTTAAAAATAAATTTAATCTTTATTATTTTAAAATAGTTTTGTGTAAATATATCTTAAAATGAGATATCAATTTTTCTGACTTCCGCGTAATTTAGACGACAAAATATACATCACACCCAATATACTATCTCCCATAGTGGCAGATAATATCGTCTTTTCATTTTCCCTTATTTTATGAATACTTTTCCATCTTCTCGCATGTACACTGTTATTAACACACCATTTCCTTTTTAAGTCGATTTGAACCCTATACTCTTAACGTATTTGCCGGAACTCTGAAATGTTATTCACTATTTTTTTTTCTCTCTCTCATCCTCTAATAGGCGTAGATGGGTCCTTTATTGTCCACTTCAAACTTCTCCCTGGTCTTATGAACAAGAGTAGAGGTTTGTCCTTTATTTCCTGTTTAGGACTGGGTTACCAGTTCCTTCTAAAGTCTACTTCCACACTATACTTCAAACATCTCCAGTTGAACTCAGAAATGTTATTCACTAATTAAATCTCGATCTCTTCAGGTCTAGAATGATCTTTCCTGCATAGACTAAACTCATTGGAGTAGATAGACTAAACTATCACCCAGTTTACACTCCACCCACATCTATTGAACAGGTGAAGTGGCTCATCCCTTGTTTCCTGTTTAGGATGCGGTTTCTGGTTTTCTCTTTTCTAATCTTCTCACTCTTATGTAGCCCCCTGGACATCAGTGGCGTTACCGCCTTGCTTGGGGGTGATATGATTTAAAAAAAAAAAAAAAAAGCCCTAAGAGCTTCGCTTATTGCCATTTCTTACGTTAATGCAACACCGCAGAGTAACCTTGTACCTAGACTGTCTCTTGAATCATGTTCTGGTGGAAAATAGTTTTTGACTACACATCTCATACGTATTTGGTGTCATTCAACAGGGCGGGGAAAGATCCGTGAGAGGAGAAGCACAAATGGAGAAGTAATAAAAATATTTATCGGGTTCAAGGATAATAGGATTGATGATTCTCACAGCAAAGTCATTAACGTTGGCTGGATTTGAAATTTATCCCAATATTTAGTACTATGCATTGATGAAAGCTGCAGACGCATCTGAAAATTGCGATCCCCCCTACCAAAGTTATGATCTTACATATTAACTAAATATAAAAACAAAAAATATAAAACGCATATCTTTGTCATCACGAAAGTAAAAAAAGGGTCTAAAGTACAGAAAGGAAAGATTTACATTTGTCAATAACGGTTGCTTTAATTTCTAAATGAAAATGGTGAAATATGTTACAATTTGAAAACAGTGGGGAGAAGAGGATAAATTTAGAAAAAAATCTTTAGTGACTCCTGGGAATTATATACATATATATAAACCTTAGAAGTATTTTATACCCGCACGCGCACTTGATGAAAAGATTTTGGCTCAATCAACTTTTTAAATTCTAACCAAATTCTAACGAAATTACCAAATAGAATTTTGGGGAAAGCATTTCTGGTTGGGTTGCATTCATCAGCTGAATTTCGATCTTAAATTATCACTGTATAATAATATTATCTAATATTTGAGAGATGTGTGTGGAGGTGCAGTGGATATCAGCTCGAACCGACAAATCGAGGAGCTGAGTTCGAATTCCAGTTAAATTCCTTGCATTCACTTACGCGCAAATACCCTTGGGAAAGGTATTAAGCCGTCGCTTCTCCCTCCAGCTATGGGTTAAATAACAGAACAGATTGGGTTCTATAGCCTTGGCTGGCAACCAGTCTATCGCAGAAAGAAATGGCAACCTACTGCAGGATAATCCTCTGCCCAGTCAGTCATGTCTCATTCGAGACGTGATCGTATGCCACTTAACTGACTGAATATTCTAATACGTGACTGACGTTCACTACTTAGGTTCACTATGAAGGAAGGAGTTTATATTGTAAAATATATATTCGTGGCATAAAATAGATACTTTTTCATCATTATTACGGACTAAACGATTCATACGCACATTGCGTTTCAAATTATTAACGAGGAGACATTTTCTTTTTCATTTTGTCCAAAAATTACCAGTCGGAATATGTATGTGCGCAAGCTGCATAAAAAACTGTAGTTTTTGCGCAACAGGAAACAAAAAAAAATATCCATTTGCTATATTAACACGATATAGAAGTGTGCTAGACTATAAACGAGTGTCATTATAATCGTGCAATTATAGGTCACAAATTTGACTTGACCCTTTCTGAGAAATATAACATATGAACTTTCCAAAAGCAAAACTAAATTAGAAATATCCAAAATAATTGGAGGATATCACCAAACTGTGAAAAGATTTGTTGCAGCGCCTACGAAGGTACGTAAGATGGCCGATAAGGGTCACTCGTGAGTTGTTTCCCAACATTCATTGTCGCAAATGAAACGTGAAGCTGTAAATAACCCAGACCTGACCAGTGAAGTACTTTTCAGGAGCATTGAAGAAACAATACTGTCCAGAAGTACTCGTTATCGTCTTCAGAAAAAGGTCGGGACATCAGTAATACCAGTGACAAAGACTCGATTGACAAAAATACACAGACAAATGCGTTTGAAATGGACAAAGGAGAACATGAAGTTTCATTTCTCAAAAGTTCTGTTCGCAGATGAAAGTCGTGCAACACTTGATGGCCCTGATAGTAGGAGCAAAATTTGGGTCGTAAAGATACGAGATAGTCATCAACGCTTGACACGCCAACAAGGAGGAGGTATTATGATTTGACTTGGAGGTAACATGGTTGGTCCGTGGAGAGTGCTTGACGGTACGAAAATAACCGCAGATGCTTATATATCCATCCTCAAATAACACCTTCAGGAGAACCATCGTATTTCTTCAAGATAATTTTTCCTTCGCATTCTGCGCATAAAACTACGGAGTACCTGCAGAAATTAAGCTTCTGTGGACTTAGGAAGATAAACTGGCCGATCAATTCTCCAGACTTGAAAACTTGTAAAGCATTCTGAAGCGACGTGTTTATGAGAATGGACACCAATTTAGAAGTAAGCATGACTTATGGCAGGAAATAATCGACATATCACCTGAAATTACATCAGAGGAGATCCAGAAATTGACATACTCGATGGAACAGCGCCTTTTCAAAGTCATTTTTTTTTTAAAATAAAGAAAGGATCACAATTCGCATATTAACTAAATCCACTATACTTTTTTAATCCTGTCTACTTTTTTTAAAATTTCGATTAATGCGTTATTTTTAATTTTTTAGAGAGCTTTTTATTACGCCACTTTAATAATTTAAGTAAATTAGGTTGTTTCTTTTTCTAGAACCTTACAATTTTTATGGAGTAGGTATATATATATATATATATATATATATATATATATATATGTGTGTGTGTGTGTGTCATCAGTCTTTGATAATTTCGTTAAATTACAACCAGTAGTTTTTGGATAAGATGGAAAAGTGTCACCTCGTTAATAATTTGAAACGCTGTGTGTGTGTGTGAAGATATAGGGTTGATATGAATGGAATAAAATTTCGTTATAAAAAAACTATTTTTAACAGAGTACTCAATACATACAACAAATAATATTTAAACTTTATAACATAAGTATGTTATAACATCACTACAAAATGTGGTTTTTGTGTGCGTACGTATTGTGGTTTTGGCATATGAATTTGCGTGCTTATATATTTAATTATATTTATATGTTTATGCATTTGAACATGACTGTGTTAATACTGATTTCTATTTTAATCAAACGTTAATGCACCAATAAATTGTTTTTAGGGCATGCTGTCTTGTTTTTCAAATAAACATTTACTTATATTTTGATTGGTCATCACAAGCTACATAACATTGTCTCCCCTATTGAGGGGGTTTGTTTAGTATTGCATCTTTTAAAAGTCTTCATTTAGCAATCAGCCCCATCACTTGACAAAACATGAGAAGTGTTGAAACAAAATAGCTACTTTGTAGAGATGTTATAACTAAGAGCCAGCGTTTCCTGACGATTCACTTAGGTGAAACCTTGGTAGGTTTGTTGCCTCACTCAGTTTACTTTACTTATATATATATATATATATATATATATATAGTATTTTGCAGGAATCATGCTAAATTTAAAACACAGTTAACAATAATGACTTCTGTGAGAAAATCGCCAATCTTATGGTCATTGCACCTGATAATGATTTTTACTGCCTCTTCCCCAGTCCTTTACCTACCCCTCTCGTGTGTCTCACTCTTATTCCGGTCAGATAACGCCAACTATAATGGAGTAGTGGGTGTACTTGAAAACTCTTTACCACTTTCTCTTATTAGTGCGTTATTAAGAATTCACGTGCCAAATGATGAAGAGTATTAAACAAAGCAGTATACAATGTTTAAAAATGGCTTTGAGTAAATGACGCCTGTAGGATGATTCATCTTTGAACCTCATCGACAAAATTAAAAAGAATTGTACCAAGTGACTTTCAACATCAGCAGCAATGGGTGGCATATGCAATCGAAGAGAGAATCACGTTATCAAGGTATTGACATTGCACGATAATTAGAAATATGTTAGCAAAGAAACCATCATCAATGCCAGAAAGATCCATAACAGTTACTTTCAGTTTTTTTGTGATCATTTCACTCCTTGCAAGGCAATAAAACCACCACGGCACAATAGATCACATCACAGAGCGTGAAAGAATAAGAAAAAAAAAAGGAAACTTATTAAGAGGAGAGAACAATAGAATAGTATTTATTTTTTTAATCGTGTCGCCCCAAGCAAGGCATTTTACTGCCACTATTGTACAGGGGTTACATAGGAGGAAAGTTATGAAAAAGAGTGACAGATTATAGGGGTGTTAGGAAGAGGGTAAGAAAAAGCTGAGAATACGGATGAGAGTGGAGTCGATGGAGAAAGGATCATGAGAGAGAGGGTGAAAGTTAGTGAGATAAGAGATGACTATTTACTTTACATTTGAATTCTTGAAGATTGTAGCTGTCGAGAAAGCAAGTTTACGGAAGGGAATTCCACAGGCAAGAAAAGCTAGAAAAGAAGCTGCTGGAGTAGAATTTGCATTTACAATTTATTGGCTTCACATTAAAAGGGTGGGACCTAGTCAGGAAGACAGCAGATAATGACTGACATTGATCTTCAAAAATTTAAATGCAAAGTTAACTGGAAAGCATAAAGCCGAAAGAAATTTGGACGAGGGAGAGTGCGAAAAAAAAGAAACGGTTATCATAGTAATTACGGTTACATCTAGCCAATTCAACTGTCAAGTGATGAGACCTTGCTGCCAATCTAGTACTGCACTTAAATTCATAAAATCTCTGTAGTATAGCGAAGAGTACATTCAAACAATTATGAAAGTATTTATAGAAAAAGTAAAAAGAAAAAAAAAAGGTGACTGAAGCCGAGACACCAGGTCAAGACCAATAATATTGCTGATTCTTTGGATTTTAGCAATAATCTCTAAATATAAAGTAGGAACACCAGACCATATGTGGCAGCAATATTCAAAAGATGGACGAACTTATAAACATGCACAACTTGAGAAATTTATTTTCCTAGAAAATTGTTTTAATAGAAATATTTTATAAATTTCACCCAAAAGTAGTAATAGTAGTAGTAGCAATGTCTGCTTGGTCAATGATGAATATTTCCTTATAAAGAAAACCTTTGATTTAATCAATGACTGTTCAGAGTATGAAAAAATTCAAAAAATTTATGGCTGAAGTGCTCAAAGTGTATGAATTAAGACTTCTTTTCTGGTCTTTGGGATATCTTTATCTTTAAACGGAGGGAAGGAAACGCTTTACGCACGCGTGCGCACACTATATATATATATATAAAAGGAACGGAAACAACAAAGACATAAATATGTGTATTACTTAAAAAGTAATGCATGATTAGCAATGTAGTTTGTTTTTTGTTTTTTTTACCGAATAAAGATTAGGGTGTAATGCATAAATATTATACAAAGTTACAAAGATTTACATAATAGTTTTTTTATTTAATAAAAATGAAGTGGAACAAAGGAAATAAGCTACTGGACAAAAGTTAAGGAACGATCTTGTTACTGCTTGATTGTGAACAAAATATCAACAAAATTTAATATTTAGTAAACATCCCCTTATTTTCAATTACTTCTCTGCATCGTCGACCACATAATCTAATTAATTTCTGGCAAAAATCAGCAGTAATTTCCTCCCATTTGTCTTTCAAAAACTCCCATAGGTGATCCTGGTTTTTCAAGTTTCTTTTCTGAGCCCTTTCTCCTATTATCTTCCAAACATTTTCTATCGGATTCAGGTCGGAGCTCTGGGCTAGCCACTTCATTAGGGTGATTCCTTCTTCAAATAAAGCCATAACCTTCTGAGCCTTGTGGCAAGGTGCATTGTTCTGTATGAAAATAGAAGATTCATAAAGATTATGGTGTAATCTTGGTACTACATGCTGCTGAAGAAGCCTTTTGTAAATCTCAGCATTGATATTGCCATATACGCGGATAATAGGGCCAACTCCTGCATATGAAATCATTCCCCACACCACCACACTGCTGCCACCAAACTTAATGGTTTTCTTGACACATTAAGACAGTCTTTCACCTATTCTACAGCGTACGTAAGTTTTGCTCTCAGAACCAAATATAGTAAACTTGGATTCGTCACTGAAATTAACTGTATCCCATTGTGCGTCAGCCTAAACATGTTCTATCGCATACCCCAGGTATGCCCTTTGGTTTGGCTTTGAAATGAGAGGCTTCGAAGCTGGAACACGGGCATGCAATCCTGCAATTTTTAACCTGCGAGCAACCGTTTTCCTTGAGATCTTATCTGTGTCTTCATTAAATTTACGGGCAATTGATGTAGCAGTTTTAAAACGTTTTTTTGTAGATATTCTAACAATTCTTCGATCTTCTCTTTGAAATGTTTTTGAAGATCTGCCAGTTTTTGGTTTTTCATCTAACGTTTTATCGGTTTTATACTTGCTAATTACACCATGAACGAAACTTTTAGACCTATGAACAATATCAGAAATTTATGAAATTGACTTTTTTCTTGATAGCGATTATGAGATTTTTTTCTTTAAAAGAGTGCGTTTTGCGTGTAGAATTTGCCATATTGCTTAAAAATAAAGTCCTAATGATAAATGAACTTTTACTTATTGTTGAAAAGCTCCATCGAGTTTTTTAACAATGTAAATTAAAAGTTTATGCAGATTATTAACGTCGTTCCTTAACTTTTGTCAAGTAGCTTGATCTATTTCATCTAAATTACAAAAAAAAAAAAAAAAAAACTTACGTAAATTTTTGTAACTTTAGTGTAATGCATAAACATTATACAATCTTTATTCGGTAAAAATTACATTGCTCATCATGCATTACTTTTTAAATAATACACATATTTATGTATTTGCAGTTTCCGTTCCTTATATTATAGCCGCTACTATATATATATATATTGTGTGTGGAGGCGAAAATTAGCAAAATATCTGTGCTGGGTAATTTAGGACTGGTTCAGAATTTTAAAAAAACTCAAAAGATCAATTTAATTGCTGCAAGGAAAACAATCGCACAAATTAAGAAACGATTTGAAGTCGTCGCTATGTCATATGAGTTTTAAATTCTTCAAGACTCTTCATTATCTCTACCAAATTATTCAACCAACTGACAGTTTATTTGCAAGAGAATCATAAAACCTTCTCATTTCTCAGTCTCTTCGGTGGAAGCCTCATCTCCGTCGCTTTAAGTTTTTTTGTTTTTTTTTTCATTTGTGACTAATTTCTAACGAGTTGGTAAACCTTCATTTATAAATTGATTTCTTCTATAAACATATTGCATTTGAAAGATTTAGTTAAACAACGAAATTCCAGAAAAAAATAATTTCCCATCGGTAATACATAATTGTCCTCGCTCATGAATCTAAACGTTACGATGACGAGTCGGGAAACAGAATATTAATGTCAGCTTTAAACTGAATTTTCTTCATTGGATATCTTAAGAAAGTAGAGATATTCACGCGAAACTATGCAAGATGGAAGTCATTCGAAAAAATTATACAAGGAGATAAAAAAATTACCAAAGGAAAGTGGTGACTGATTTTATTGCTATTCCTATATTATTTTCTTGCAAGAACATCATTCTAACTGGATACGTTTTGTGCACGACGTAGGAAACAAAACGTGGGACAGCATCATATCAATAAAAATCATTCAAGCAGTAATATATCAAGACATTGATTCAAAAAAAAAAAAAAAAAAAAAAAAAAGAGATAGGGATTCAACATTGACATGAATTAAGTAATTTTAAATTTTCTTTCTCAAGAGATAGTGTTAAGTGTAATCTAATCGGAAATGTAAGCATATTATATCTGTCGATTAATCTGACATGTTCTCGCATGTTGAAATGAACTTTCCGGGCAACTCAATACTTCCTAAAATCTGACCAATTGACAGAAATTTGTAAGGAAGGACTTCTTAGGCGGACCGATAAATTTTCGACACCCCTGTGTAACAAACAAAAAAAGTATTTTTCCTAAATAAGCGCTGAGAGAAGTTAGTGACATACAAATATCCAAATAGTTCGGACCTATATATTTAATGTAAACCCTTTTCCTGATGAAAAAAGAAATACACGTTCGATTCCTGTCGAGCGGCATATTTTTCGTTATTAAGGACTTCTGTCAGTGTTTAAAATAACGAATAAAAGTCAAACACTTGAACCTATAAAAATATCATTATAATAAATGATATACAACAAAGAAAAGAGGTTTTGAAATGTAAAGAATATCAATTTTGAAAGATCCTTATTCGTTGAATTTAGCAGCGACAGTGTGCAATTGAAGGCCATCAATGTTTCATTAAACAAGAGAATGCAGATTACAGTTATAATCTAAGCCATCATGTTTACCTTCAAAACTTTGTTGTTTTTTCTAGAGCAGCTGTACATCCAAGTTCTATTTGAATTAGACTCTTACAAGAAAGGGGGGGATAAATTCAGCTGCTGCCGATGGTTGATTAGGAGATTAAATCTCTCACCTGTGTGCTATTTTGTGTAGTTGCACGCATGCACTGAAAATGTTTTCGAAAACTATGTTGGTACATTAAATTTCTTTTGTACGTGAACCCCTAACATAACGGGATATTTGAGAAGTTAAAGAAACGGAAAGGGGAGGGGAAAAAAAAAACAGACTGTAAAAAACAATGCAGAGTACATAGTCTTTTTTAAAAGTTTTATAAAAACTTTTTATACAGTTTGTCTGAACCATTTTTTTTTTTCACTATGCGACGATTGCAACGATAAATCCTTTAACTCTCGTTGTAGAACAAGGCTCAATTGCTTTGGCGTAGGAAATGGACTAGACAAATGGACTAAAAAAAACAAGTAACATTCAACTTTCAAACTTTGGATAGTTTTACAAACAAAAATCAAACGAGTTAAAAATCGCTACTTTTCATTAAACATTAAGAAAGCGCGATTTCTTTCAGAAACACGAATTGGCAATTTCTGTCTGAATTTCTCGCATGTAGAGTGTATTTACATTCCATTCGAAATTACCTGGAGATTATCTGAAGAATATCAGAGAATCCAACGACTGAAATGTCGTGATAACAACAAAGATGAGAACATTAGTTCGAATGTAAATGATGTAAACAACGAAATTTGCTGTTAGCAAATCAGCATGGTTATCGCGAGAACTTAATAAATTTTTGTTCCATTCAATAATAACACGCGGATTTTACAGGTTATGAATTTACATGAAACAATCACTAGCAATACTACACTAAAATTATTGCCTACGGTCTTTACAGAATTATGAACTCGAGTATTAATAATTAGTTTATTTTAGTTATTAAAACCATTAATTCAGAAGTTGGGACATTTCAGATTAAATTTGACGAGAGGAAAAAAAACAACAAACAAACAAACAAAAAATAGATTGGCTCATTGGTAGGAATTCAGCCTTTAGCTTAGAAATCAAATTTTATTTTTGTTTCATCAACTCGGGGGCTTCATTTATTAATGATGAGCAAGAAGAGAAAATGAATTAACCTCCAAGCAGTTGATTCGCATATTTATTTTCTCTTTAACAAAAGGTAATATACGAGAAACCGAGTTTAACTTGACATGATGAATATTAAAAGTGTGTGAGGGAAATTTGGTATGCTTACTCTCATCTTTTTGTGCTACGTCCCATCAAGACGTGGGCGATCACGGCTCATCATAACTTTGTTTCGCTAATTCCTGCAACTTTACAAAGCTTCTTTGCTCTCGTGGTCCTTGTTCTGTCATATATTTACTCAAACTTGTCAAGTAAGTAATTCCCGAATTTCCTCTTGTCGATATGTGAGTGTTAAATTATCCAAACCTCCTTTTCTCATATCTCCCAAATAATTCAACCGACTGATTGTTAGAAACAGTTTCTTTAAAAGAGAACCTTACAATTTTTCATTTCTCACATACACTCTTCATCGAATTGGACCCCCCAACGTGATGTAATGGTTAGCAAGTTTGTCTCGCTCGAAGATGTTACAAGTGAGTAGTGAGTTCGATCCTCACTGGGTATCCCACGCTTTCGGCCTCGTGCCACATCTAAGCAGCACTTAGAAAATCAACTCTTCATCGAATTATCAACATTCATCGATGAAAACCTCATATGTCGCTTCAAATATTTTCATAATTTGTGTCGAATTACTAGCGATTCATTTAATTTATAAATTAGTATCTTCTATAAATATATTGCATTTAAACGATTTAGTTAGCAACAAAATATCAGAGAAATTTTGATTTGGTTAACGTTTTAAAATATCAAGGATTAAAAACATGGAGCGTTTGCTGTTCACTTTATTTCCTGGAAGAGCAAGCGCTTAAACTAAACATTACACAAACTACACTGTCCAACTTGCTGCTATTAAGGTCGATATCATCGAAATTAATAGTTAGGGTGAAGGAAAAAATTGCAATTAAACAAAATGAAAAAGCATACTGTTTATAGGACGCAAAATACAGTGCTGCGATGATTAAATTGTCTAAATTACGCAAAAACGAAAATAACATTGACATCTCATTTTAACAGATTGTATTTACCAAAATTACCCCAAAATAGCTTGAAATGCTAAAGAGTAAATTTATTGCATGAAGACGCCATTAGCTTCAACCACAGATTCCAGACAGGCATCTCTTCTGGACAGTCTCCTTGTTTAAGTTGGTGAATGCTGCCATAATCCTTGCCTTCAGTTCATCTTTGGTGTTACAAGTGTTAGTGTCTCATGCTCAACTGCACCCTAAGCATAATAATCAAGGGGGTTGCAGTCTGAGGAGTTAGGTGGCCAGATGAAAAGGGGTGATATGGTCACAGAAATTGTCCGTCAACCGTGACTGAGTTCTCCTGCTTGTGGGACGGTAGAGAGTCTTTTTGTCAGTCATTGGGTCTTCCAGCAGCCACCCTCTTTATGCAAGGCAGCACTACCTCCTCAAAGCACCGTGTTGAGTGAGGCTCTGTGGAAGGAGGAATGGAGGTATAACGTTGGTCATAGCTGGTGATCGCTTCAGACACCTTCGTAATCATCATTAGATTCATCCAACTCTTTCTGAATCCGCTGTTCTGTCCTCAGATTGACACCCAAACATTGAAATGTTCGTGTCGGAGCTTCCGGCGCGAATGCCAAGCAGTACAGCATGCCGTTTCCAAATTTCTGGCGGAGTGAAATGCGTCTTGATGTTCTTTTTCTTGCAGACGGTGCTCAACTGTGCGGTCAGCAATATAATAAAAACCAAAAACACACATGCGCGAAATAAAAAATAAAAAATGGTGACAATTTACCCATCGCACCCTGTAAGCATTAAACCGTTTGGTAAATGGAATGAGATGTTTTGTTTTCAGATTTTAAATCCAGGATTTTCTTTTGACTAGAGCGATTTGATGGTAACCAATTCAGAACTATTAACACTGAATTAATTTCATCGTAAGCTTATGTATATTAAATGAAAAAAGTAAAGAACTGTTTGCTTTCAAATTTGAAAACAAAAAAAAATCCTTTTATTTTACTTTTTAAAATTTTTGTGAAATAAAATCTGTTTATTTTTCTTTTTAAATCATTTTTATTCATCTATGCACAGGAACCTTTATAAAATAAAACGCCTGCTCTGTTTTGCCATCACAAACTGAGACCAAACAAAGATCACCAATCGACTATGACTGACTCGACGTGTTTTCCTCTTGTTCAATTCTGACAGAATCAGATGACAATCCGTTCATGAATGCAAATGAAAGAAAAGTTTTTGTTCAGGAACTTTAGAAGAAGTCAAGTTATAGAAGAAATTTCCCACTGCGTGTGTGTGTGTGTGTGTGTGTGTGTGTGTGTGTGTGTGTGTGTATATATATATATATATATATATATATATATATATAACACAAGTCAAAACAGGATTGAAATTCCTCATTGTCGGTACAAGAAATGGAAGTCTTTTCCTCTATTCGTTTAACAAAAATCTTATTCAGTGCTTTTCTTAGAACCATTGATTTAACACATTTTTATGGAGACAGATTTATAAGTAGTTTCTGCTGCAAACAGACATGCAGGGAGAATAGATTTACCTACGCATGCATATATGTAGAGAGAGAAGGAAATATATATATATTAATACATATATTCATAATGGAGTAAATGTTTGTTTAGTCTGACTCAACAGCAAAACTCAAGCGGGCTTTTTAATAGGCTATCACATTATTTAGTTGGATAGAAGAGAAAAACCATGTCATCAAAGCTGAAGCCCGTTCTGATTTCTCTGAACTTTTGCTTATATATGAAATAAATATTAAATTATCCAAAATTCGATTTCTCGTTTTTAATCACTTCCGTTTTGTTAAATCTAGTCATTATTTATAGAATTCAAAGAATAGCGCTTCTCATTTAACATGACAATGAAAATGTATTTTTACTTTCTGTAAAGAGAATTAAAACCACGGACAAGCAAACATATGCATTTATGAACACATTATACATACATACATATATATATATATATATATATATACACACACACAGAGGAATCCGCTATTCATGTTTATATGCATACAAATACATTTAAACGAACATATTTCCTGTTTAGGATGTGGTTTCCGGTTTTTCTCTTTTCCAATCATTTTTTTATTTTATTTTATTTTATTTTAATTGGAGTAGATAGACTAAACTATCGCCCGGTTCACACTCCACCCACGTCTATTGAACAGGTGATGAGGCTCATCCCTTGTTTCCTGTTTAGGATGTGGTTTCCGGTTTTTCTCTTTTCCAATATTTTCACTCTTATGTAGCCCCCTGCGCATCAGTGGCGTTTTCGCCTTGCTTGGGGTGATATGATTAAAAAAAAAATATATCAAAATTTATGGATATAAATATACGTGAATGCGTATAAATCCATACACACATACACAATTACCTACGAGTGGGTGCAGCAAATTTTTTGGTCCGACCAAGAGTAGACTACAAAGTAAATCCCAATGTTTAATGAAAATTTTGAGAAGATTTATCAAACCGAGAAATGTGTATAATGTGCGCGTGTGCGAAAGGATAATCTGACAACACTATCAATAAATGGTCTCGTCAATTTGGCCGTACGCTAACCATGAGGGTGATTAATCGATTTTCATCAAGTTCCGTAAAAAAAGGGTATTTTTTTTTTAACCAGATGGTAAAATTAAAAAAAAAAAATGTTTAAAAAGATACTTATTGCATGGTTCCGTGTCATTTTTACTAAAATGTACGAGATTTGGAGGGGTGCTGAAAAGTTCTCAAATTGTTGTTTAAAAAGAATTTTTACTTCGTGGTTGGACCGAAACCGTTTTAATATATTTTGGATGTAGACAAAATGCAGATAAAATTGCATAAAGTTCGTGTATATACGTCAGTAGGGTGGGAGGCATATGCATAGTGATATCTTAAAGGACAGATTTAGATTTGCAATAGGATGATATATCATTTCAGTGATATGAGAAATAAAAAAAAATGTTCAAAGTGCATAACATAATTGAACAGTCGGATAGCAAAGAAATATTTACTTATACTTTAACAAATTTATTTATTAGCTTTGTAGAAATTTTACTCTCTCTCTCTCGATATATATATATATATATATATATATATATATGTATGTGTGTGTGTGTGTGTGGAAAGAAAAGTGACAATTACGGTTTATAATGAAAATCTTATATGAAGATTTTAATTTCAAGTTGATTAAATTTAATATTTGCAATGATTAAAATAATTTGCTGCACTTTCAAACGAAATTAAATTGATTGTAGAAATTTTATTATTATTAAAATAACTAGCAATTGCTGATTTTAGTCATATTTACAATTCTCTCAGCACAACATAATACTCTTTATTAAAGAAAATCTTTTAAAATAAAATATTTTTTTTTTGACAATTTCTTTCCGAAAGATTAACTGATTTAAAGTTTAATTAATCAAACTTGAAACAATCATTACTTTAATTTAAAATATCGCAAAAAAAGATTTTTAACACGGAGTTGGTTGTTTTTAGGAGGTGTTGATAATCTGATTTGGGGGGAAATTTAGGATTTTCTACGGTAGACATATCCGTAAAAATTACTTGAATATTACATGAGCGCCTTTTTATATAATTTTGTTTTCAAATGCTTAGTAATCCTGAAAAGTTATGAAAAGATCCAAAGTAGTCTGATGTTTAATGACTTTAGGTACTTTAAATTTATTATCGTTACCGCTTTTATTTTCTGATAATATCCTTTTATGATATCCGTATTTACAAAAATCGGCACATAAAATATTGAAAATTCTTTTTCGACAAGCAGTCCATGAATTGTAGTAAGTTTTACGGTTTATGTTAAGTAAATATAGACTTTGTTTAATAGCAATACCACCTAAGCGGTACAAATTAATACAGAATTAAAAAAATAACAATAAATTATTCGAATTAAAATTAAAAAAAGGAAAATAGTTTTTGTAAAAAGCCATTATTTATTGAAAATAAAAATAAAAAAGTATTCTAAGACAATAGTTAACTTATATATTCTATTCATAAAAGAAATTAAAAGCTTTTATTAATAATGTCTTTTATTGCATTTTTATTTTACGATTAATCAGATTTTGGGTAAGTGGGGCCCTGTTTTACAAAAGAATTGTTAATTTAAATTTCTAAAGACTCTTGCTTAAAATAATATAAACATTAAGCCGTACAAAAATGAATTTCTCGAAATTTCATAAAATTATTTGAGTGTGTGTGAGGGGGAGTGTAAATATTTTTACCAAGATTTTCTAAAAGAGAAAAGTTTCTTAAATAATTCATTTGTGAATAAGTTATGAAAGTTTTAATAAAATTCAACAATTAACTGATTTTTGTAAGATTTTCCAAATCACGTTTGTTTGTTTTTTTACCGCAAAAAAAGATGCTGAAACTTCCTATAATAATCTACGGTCACCCGTTGACGCAAGAAAACCAAAATTTTGAAGGTTCTAAAAAAGATTAAAAGATATAATTTAATAATCCAAAATCACTTGGCTTTTTCCTCTTAATAATGAAGATTTTGACAATAAAACTTTGTTTTTATAAAGATATTTTTTCATAATGCATGCTTATTTTTAGGGGTATATGTGTGTGTGTGTCCGCGACGGCAGCCTTCTCGTTATCGAACATGGCCATCACACAGCATCCAGCAAGGATTTACCGGTGCTACACACGGGCAGTACTTTTAGTGCCCCCAAACATCATGTAGTGCCTGTGCATGAGTTGTTTTTTTTTTAAGGGAGGAAATATGGGGACACGGGGTAATCTAACTCTGAGTAGCAAAAGCAATGATGATGATGATGGTGGTGGTGGTGGTGTGTGTCAAAAATGAGGACATAATAACAACACCGGAAAAATAACATCTTTAAAAATGGTTTGTGAAGAGGCTGAAAGCGCTTGAAAAGTCGAAATTATTAAACATTTTTTTTACATTCTTTATCTCCAACAAAAAGAAAACATGGAAGAATACTGGAAAAATGAAATAAAAAAATTAATAAAATCTTCGTCGGTCGTCTTCAACGAAACATACTTAAATGAAAGATTGCTGCATATATATATATATATATATATATATATATATATATATATATATGTATGTATATATCAGTAGTCATCCGCAGTATCACAGCTCATAAGTACTGATAGACAGATGTGTATATTACATATACATTATTAATAATAAATATACTCCCCCGCCACTCACCGTTTGGTACAACTCGTAGTTTTATGTATATTAATTATTAATAGTATTAATTTTAGTTCTTATTTTACATCGACTACTTATAACTACAAGCACTCACTGTGACATTATATATATATATATATATATATATATATATAAAACGCATACATTTTCTTTCTTTTAAATACCTATATGTGCGATCACTCTTAGAAAATGTTTTCACTTTATTTAATCATGTACTATTTAAAGCTAATTATCAAAACATCATAAAAGCAATTTTGCTATAGCAAAAACTCATTACTGTATATAAAAAGCAAGCTAGCAAGATCATTGAAAAATCAAATGAAAAATAATGATGTAAACATATTCATCTATAACCAAGCGTCCGTTTAACGAACATATTTTCTGTGTACTTAAAATTTTGTTTTTTAAGTTATTGTTTTAACCATTATTTTACATTCTTTTAGGTTAGCCGCCCAGAAACCTCAAAAATAAGACACGTATTTTGAGCCATTTTCGAAAAAAAATACTGTGTCTTATATGTTGTCAGATATAGTCTATAGTCTTTCTCGCTTCATATATGTGTGTGCGTGGAGTGAGTGAGTGATGGAATGGGAAAGAGAGAGCAAATGAGTGTATAGAGAAAAGCAGAGAAGTTCTTCGAAAGGAGATAACGCCATTAGAATTTCAAGTGTGTGGTATTCTCAACCTAATCAAATTATTTCGCCCATTTTTACAGATCATTTTTATAATATAATGACTGTTTTGTATTTATCTATTCTTCTGCCTTCCTTCAACATCTCTACCATTTACCCTTTTTTGGTCTGACCCTCTTCCTATAATTTAAGATGTGGAACAAGGTGTTTATTTATACTGAATATAAGAAAGTTAGCGAGGAAAATAACGATAAATAATAACAAAAATCGAAACCCTTTAAATTTTGCATTTGTTCAATTCGGGCAGCTGCTATCGACAAGGCGATCCGCGGGAAAAAAAAAAAATGACGTGATCAAGACGTACAACAACAACATTTAAAGATGGTGCAGTGTGGGGTAAAATGAAGTAAAATGTTGGAATTGAGAAAAGGTGATCACTTCTGTTCTTGTATTTATTTTTTCCTTTCTTTAGACTGTCGCCTAAACATCTTCCCAACCTGAGTTTTAGGACGTGCCAATCTACGAGAAGTCTTATAAGAATGTGTTGGCACCCAACATATATATATATATATATATATATATATATAGCATACACAAATTAAAAGTAGAATAAAATAAATATGAAGGCCTTTAACGCCAACAAGTGAGGATAGCTGATATAGTTCCCGTGCGACAAGTGGAACCCACAGAATCTACGCAAATTCAATATGGCGCGGCGAGGATTGATGGTTGAGTTAAGTCGGAGATACAATAAAAGAATGGAGAAGGAAAAAAAAAAAAGAAGACTGGAGAAAACCATTGAGGAAGATAATATTTGCTTAAGTAAGCAATAAATTCAATACGATTAGAGTGTTTGTTTTCTTGCTATTTTTTGTATGAGTGTGTCCGGGGGTGGGGGGAGGGATTCTATTTTTCCATAATTCTATTTACTTCATCCATTTTTTATTTTATTTTACACCCTTTCCTTGTTCACCATCCATTTTTTGTTCTATCCTTTTACAAATTCTGCTTCCACTCTGTCTACTGTCAGAGAGTTTTTTATATATCTTCTTCCAACCATCACTTTCTTCCTATTATATACGTGTGCGAGAGAAAGAGTTACTACAGTTTTGAATATGCCACATCTATCTATCTATCACTATTTTCCTTTCATCTTTATTTTTTACACTGTCTGCATTCGGCAGGTACACAATGAGAAAGAGAAAAAAATGCCAAACTATTAAAAATTAATATATATATATATATATATATATATATATGCTTACACAGCTTATACGTATCAATGTGCTTATATATACATATATAGCCTGTGTACACGTATGTGGTGTCGATATCTATGCTACCTTCAGACGTTGCTAAAGAAAAGACATTAAGTGTCAGGTAAGTAAACAAAGAAATTTTCGAAAAAAAAGGTGGGGGGGATCTTTGTTTCGTTTGGATTGTTAGTGTTTAGTTTGCATTCTAGCTGAGATTTTATTTATTTCCCATTCCGTTATTATCTACTTTTTAAAGCCATTTACGCTTCAGTTTATTTAATAGTTTTCTTTTACAATTTCTTACATATTAGAAATGAATTGGAATTTTTTTTCTTCTGTGTCAATACACTAAATTTAATATAAATCTTTTGGGATACCAAACAATGTTTTCTTGGAAAAATAGACAAGAAATTTTATGGAAAATTTACTTTCGATTTATGAAATGTGTCATCTTGTGTACTTTAGATCATCCCATACTTAACAGCGAATCAAGAAAGAAAGGAAAAAAAAAATAAAAGAAAGAATTAAGTTAAAATATATGATTTAAGCATGTGGGTAGCATTTCTAAATCAGTTTTGAAGAATTCAGTCTTTCTTGAAAAGTGTATGATCGGGATCAGATAATATTCGAGGACTTATAAAAAATGTTATTCTGGCAAACCTGTACAGTTTTTTTGTTTTTTTTGTTTTTGCCATTAACCAAATTTCTTCAGACTCAACCACCGTAATAACCCGATCAAAGTGTGGGGAGAGAGAGAAACAAAACTGATGTAAAAAAAGCAGTCACATAAACTTTGATCATTTTGTAATTTCCAAGAACTTCATTATGAAGCTACACTTAGTATGGATCAATAAGTCGGCAGCCCGAAAACTTTTTCTGTATATGTCTACAAATGTGACTAATGGTGAAGCGTTGGGTTAAGTGTATTGACAAGTAAGGATATTTTGTTGAAAAGTAAGCTATATATAAAGAATTACTTCATTTTATTTTAATCCATTATTTCTTATTACTTCGAATGTTATTTTGTGTGGATAGCCGTGTTTGAGTAATACAGACATTTTTTTAAACACTATTTTCTCGAATCTTCAAGGCCGGTAGACGTAATCAAGAAAGTGTACTCTCCTGCTGAGTTCGAATCTGTGTTTCTGTTTCTAGGAGAAAACACTGTTTGATCCGGCAGAGTTTAGACTGATCGGCTGTGAGGCTCACCGTGACTGAGCGGTCTAAATCCCATCAGATCAAACAGTACTTTCTTCTAGAACAAGGGACGTAAATTCCTTTATGTTCTCCTATGCTCAGACTGGTAGACTTTAAAAATAAAATAAAATAAAATAGAAGGCTTAAAAACGGGCCATTCCACTCAAAAACGAATCTCCACTGTTTGATGTAATAAAGTTAGTTATGAAGACGCATTAGCATGGCCAAGGACGCATTTCAAAAGCTAACCAGAGTACTGAGAGATAGGAAAATCTCATTTGAAACAAAGGAAAGAGTATTGGATTGCTATCTGATATCTATTCTTTTGTATAGCAGTGAATGTTGGACGATCTCCTCAAGGATGAAGGAGAGGCTTGAGGCATTAGAAATGTGGTTCTGCAGAAGGATGCCATGAACTAATCCCGTAAACAACGATGAGGTGCTAGAGAGGATGCAAACGAGAAGAAAATTAATACTTATAATCAGGAAGAAACAGCTGTAATCTCTGAGGCACGTAATAAGAAAGAAGGGCCTGGAGAATTTAATACTCATAAGACGGATAGAAAGAAAAAGAGACAGGGGAAGGCAGAGCGAGACTTTGATAGACTGAGCAAATGGATGGTGGAGTGGGGATTGGGAGAAATAACATGAGACAGGGCCAAGTGGAAGTCCATGATCCCCTACGTTTTGAAGGAACAGTCAGTCAGTTAAATGCCATACGTGACACACGCTTTGGGCGATCATGTCTCGAAAGAGACATGACTGACTGGGCAGATTATCCCGCAGTAGGTTGTCTTTGCTTTCTGAGGTAGACAAGGCTATAGAACCCAATCTTTTCTGTTATTTAACCCATAACTGGAGGGAAGAGACGGGTTAATACCTTTCCCAAGGGTATTTGTGCGTAAGTGAATGCAAGGAATTCGACTGGAATTCGAACTCGGCATCCCGATCCCTCGTTCCGAGTCGCTATCCACTGCACCACAACGCACATAACACGGCACATGAAAAAGAAGAATGTAAAATAAAAAACGCTGTTTTCATCACAAGGCTGCAGACTTATGATGTATCTATATTTTGTTTTTATTTAAAAACAAATGGTTGTTGAGAAACTTAAGTATATCTTCTAAACTACGGTCTTTAGTAAAACCTTTTTCGTTGCCACGAAATTTCATTCAAAGAATAAGATAGTCATGCAAAAAATGTAAATGTAAGCACTAAAACTATCGCCCGGATCACACTCCACCCACGTCTATTGAACAGGTGAAGAGGCTCATTCCTTGTTTCCTGTTTAGGATGTGGTTTCCGGTTTTTCTCTTTTCCAATCTTTTCACTCTTACGTAGCCCCCTGCGCATCAGTGGCATTTTCGCCTTGCCTGGGGTGATATGATTTAAAAAAAAAAAAAAAAATTCACCTTTTTACTTTAAAAAAAAAAAAATCCTCCATAAAGAATCAGACGGCCATCTCAGAAAGTGTATTTCAAAATACTATACAAATAATTTCTGTGTGTTCCCTCCAGGTAGCCATGGAGGCAAAACCTTTTTTTTTTTTTTCTTTTTCAATCAAAATCATTGGATGAATATACATGTAAAATCAATACGACCTTATGATATCTACCTCTAGACTAAACTCATTCAATACAGCGGAAAAAACGCGTGATACACAGTACGTGGGCAACAAAACTAAGTACTTTGCGAACACGTATTGAAAGAGACTAATGAGAAATGTGGATTTATTCTACTTTCATTAAGATCCGTCATGTTACGTACACAGTCAACTCATCCCCATTTCCTTTGTATTCCTTTGGCAAGGTGTAAATTACACTCAAACAGCTTTTTCTCAAAAACACTTACGTTGTGGAATAGATTCCTGAATGGATCCTTCCTTGATCACAACAATCTTAATCTCTAAATATAATGTCAACCATTATTTACCCTATATATCCTCATATAATATGCACTTTCAAATTCAGAAAATCTTTCTATAAAAATATTTTTTCAGGAAAATAGTTTTCTCAAGTCCAGCAGCTATTATTGCACTTTCCGGTGTTGATGGGGGAGTGATTCCTAAACTTTTACATGAAGTAGTGTGGAACGTCAACATTTTGATTATGTAATTATTTTCACCAAGTTACATGTGCTATCAATTTCTTCCACTTTTCATTGATACCAGTTTAAAATATATATATATATATATATATAAACTATACGTTGTACCTATATCAATTACGCCCGTTCATGAGTTGCAACAGAAAATTATGTAAACGAATTAATGTTGTTAAGATTAATTATTTCTTTCTTCAACAAGATTCCTTGATATGCTTGTGTTTGCAAATACTTTAATTGTTTTACAGGCTAATATCTGCGGCCATTAACATACGTTCCTTCATAAAATTCCTCTTTGAAAATAGTTTCGATGAAAACTATTTCATAAGAGATCCTATAACTTTCCTTCAACTACAATATACTTGGCTTTTTGAATATATATAAATACTGACTGCCGATTTTGAAGAGACTTTTTCGTTTCTTTAAATTTTGTTATCACATATCTTTCTATTATATTCAATATAGTTCGAAGTATGAGCGATCGCATAATACCTTCGAATATTTTATTCTTTTGTTACAGGCCACGTTTGGCATACAAATCAAATGTGACTTGTTTCCATTTACTTCAAAATAAAAGGTACAATATTTATCATTTTTAACGTATCATACGATACACTTCATTAACTTTTCTTGAGAAACACAATGAAAGAATTAAAAGTAAAATTAATTATCTTTGATATATGCAGCACCTCAACTGCTTCAAGAGACAATAAATGAGTAACAGTGATATTTGATTTTGCTTGTCCTTCTCCATTTTCTGTATATTTAATACAAACAATGGAAGATATAACGAATTATATCATAGCTTTATCTATAAGGGGACAGTAATTCTCTATTCAGTATTCAAGGACGATAACTCCAAGACACAACGAAAAATTAGCGTGAATTTTTCATATAGTAATGCATTTAATATCTACCGTAAATTTGGTATTATAAAAATTAAGACAAAATATATGGTATTAATTATAGGTTTATTAAAAAATAGCCTGTATTATAGATTTCCAATTAATGTTCATTGTGGTACTTAATGGGTTAAAGAATAAGATATTACTCAAGCAACAAATCTGTGCTTTTCTAGCGATTCTTAACTTTCTTTTAGTATAAAACTCAAATTCAGTAAAAAGTGCGACACCGTCAGCTTCTACAATATAAATGTAAACGTATTTGAAGTATCAATAAAAAAATAATTCGAAAAAAAAATTTAGGTAATAGTGTATTCACAATGCAAATCAATATCTTTAACCTGACTCTTGCACTGGGTTCTCTTTAAATACTTGTTGAATTTTAATTGTAACTTAACTGTAATAATAAACTTTAAACACAGAAAAAAAATTTTTTTTCAACAGACAGATTTCTTACTTTAGCAATCTTCTGAATTTTTATTAGCTTAAGCATTGTCAATCGTTATTATATTTAACTGATGTTTCTTTCATCTTTAGTTGCTTCCTATCGCATCTCCTCATACTGTACAATCTATCGCTTTTAGCCACACTGTTTATTAATGACCACAGATTGAAGGTCTGAATTGGGATGAAAAGAGCATCTCGCATTAAAATGACAAATAATTTAAAATTAATGATTTCTTGCTTTACTTCTCAAATTTGTCGGATGTAAAAACGTTTCTTCGCCCACTCTTTTGTAATTTAATTTTTGCATGACGAAAAATATATACTTTTTAAAAATCTTTGAGAATCAGAGAAGATGGTCTATGGAACTCTTGTTGAGTATTATATGTGTGTGTGTGTGTGTAACACACACACACACACACACACATGAAAATTGTGTAATTATCAATAAAAAATTACACCATAGGATGAAGCAGAGCTAGAATATAAAACATACCTTATGTTTAAATATTCGATATTTTAACCCATGAACTGCGGCAAAAATGATCATTCGCAGCCGAGCCACAGAACTACAGCCAGGAAAATCTCCGTTATTAGCAGTTAACGGACTAAGTTTTATAATATATTTCGTCCCACCTACAGACCTATAAAGATAAAATTGTACTGATTTGAACAATGCAAAGGAACTTGACCGTTTTCTGCATGCGCAACAAATTACATGTTTGTCATCAAGACAAAATGCACAACTTCGTCAAAAAACCAGAGATAAATAATAAACAAAAACTCACGTCCACAACAACCGAGAATACAGCATTGTTCCAATTCGAGGAAGCGGCTATAAGAGTAAGTAAATGTTGCCAACTATCGATATTTTTACAAGAATTGTGTAGTGCAGTGGTTAATGAGACAGTCTAGCAATTCAGTTATAGCGAGATCATTAATCACAAGGCATATATGGATGATGATATATGCAAAATTTAGCTCCTTTAGTTCTTCAATAAGAAAATAGGAATTATCAATAGATGGTCAGTTAAGTGCCATACGTGATACACGCTTTTGGCGATTATGTCTCGAAAGAGTCACGACTGACTGAACAGAAGATTATCCCGCAGTAGGTTGCCATTACTTACTGCGGAAAGCTATGCACTCCCCGGCCGGGAATCGAACCCCGGTCTCCCGCGTGACAGGCGGGGATACTTACCATAGATGGTAAAGTTCTTAAATACAATGACCGAACAAAAAATTCTAACACTAATACACACACACACACACACGTTTCAATTTACATAAGATTAAAAGTAAATAGAATTACAAAAAAAGTACAGTGAGATAAGTGGAAATTCTAGCACTCTCCACTATGACAGCAAGGTTGAAGCTTGCATGCCATTGTCGAATGTCGCTCCCCCAGATTATGTTCTCATCACTGAATATTAGTGTTATGCGATCCTTCACTAGGGGATCCTTTCATGATATCTGTGCACACAAACACACACTTTGTAACATAAGTGAAAGTCTGTTGTAGCTGAACGAGTCCCAATAATCAGCGTTGACACTCCGATAGCCAAATTTGATCTTATGGTGTGGATACCGTAAGTTCAGACACCGTTACGAGTCGATCTTGGAGAACATCTGTACTACGAAGCTGTCCAGGACCTAATCTACAGGTTTAGGAATATTCGTTTCATAATTATAGTAAACATCGAGGCATCATTAACGGGTCACGCCCAACATGCCCAGATATTCTCCGAAATTATCTCCCAGCCTTCCGCAGTTTGATCCCCCTCAAACGGCTCTAGTGTAACAGAAGCATGTGTGCGTATGATAACTGCTTACATTGGAGCCTTTCACCACCATGAACCATTTTTTTGCAGCATGTATTATTGTCTAAAGCTCATGCACAGATCTTACACTGGTATACATAAGATGGGTAAGGATTGTAATGATATCAGAATAACTACAGCCCCCTACTATGCACATACATAATGTAATCAGGTTAAAATCGACATTTTAATTTCAGGATGTTGCTATTTTATTTCTCTTCGGTGTAGATTCAATAAGACGACTGATAATACAATATTCGAGAAATGATCTCTGAACATTGCTCAGCAGAAAAGAATATAAAGAAATGCTTAATGAATCTGTTTTTTTTTTTTTGTTTGTTTTTTTCTTATATCCAGGGTTTACAGATTTGATTTGTTTGTTTAATGGAGTATCAACTCTTTATAGGCCATTTAATGCCCCAATTTAATTTTTTTGTTGGGGAGCACTTCGAAATAATAAAAATATGATACATGTTATTCTGCTTTCACAATGGTAGATGATACTCAGCTTTCGTGTATATACATGTTTGTATGGACATAATTACTAGAGACGGTGATATATTTTGTTTTAATTTTGTTAAAATTATCTTTTAGAATACAGCTTGCTTTCTTTATGAAATTGTAGGATATTTAATGGATTAATGCTCTGAAAGTTATTTCATGTTGATTAATTTTGTTTAGCGGAATATCAACCTCTATCAGTTATTTAATGCTGAAATATAAAAACTTAACAATTTGATGTTTGAAATACAAATTTTGAACGTAAACTACAGATAAAATATATTATTGGTATTCTTTTTATATCCAAATAAATTGCTGGTATTTACTATAAAAAAAATTTTTTTTTTTTTGTTATTTGGGGGGCTCACTATTTGCTCATAGCCGGGACCCTAACAGCTGATACATGGTAAATCGGGTGGACCCGAGATCAACAGTAATTAAAAGGTTGTTACACGCTTCTACAAAACCACGAATCTCACGATCAGAGGCCGAGTTGTCGGTTGTAGTTTATCGTTATATCCAGGACTACAGGGTTTACAGGGCGTTAATTTAAATAACCAATTCATTTATTCGAAAAAATAAAATAAATATTAGAACAACAGTGGCTTTTTTAAAACTTATAAAAGGTCTTGACATTGTCCCATGAATAGCATTTGACGAAGGAAAAAGAAAAATTGAGCGAGATTACAACACCTATTATTCATAGCTAATACCATGTTATCTTTTTAATCGATTGTCAAAAAAAATATATATATATATATATTATATAAAAATACAGGTTTCATTGAATAATATAGACAAGTTCTGTCTATTTTGTGTAAGATCCTTTCGTATGATCTGATTAGCTTGATAATGTTATGGAAAGACGACAAAAAATCGCAATAATTGTTGGTCTGAGCTTTTGGCTTACATAAGCCATTATCAAAGGATGAACATTTAATGTTCATTGAACATAGAACATTTAAATTATTAACAGAGTGGAGTTATACAGAGAAAATTAGACAGGTCCATTTTTTTTTGTCACACGCGTCTGCAGGCCGAGAAGGAATGGTGGTAGTGGGTTTTATGTTCAATTGAGTGTATAGTGGCATGAGGGATTGGTCTGGGAACTGCTGCTACTATGGTGTAGGGGGTAAGTATAATAACTATGACCTCTCCCGTCGATTATAGGCATTGAAGTATGTTAGTGGAGGTGTCGAAATTTATTTTATTTAGGCTAGGTTTATACTGTTTGATGTAGATAGCTTCTAGAATTTTAAGTTTTCGTTTATTATTTTCTGGTCTAAGTATATGCGTATTTTCAACAAGTGTTTTCCTAAGAAGTGTGTGTTGATAGCCGTGGTGTTTTAAATGTCGAAATATGTTAGAATTTTCATTTAAGTGCAATGTAAGTCTCCGCGAAAGCGAGTTAGTAGTATGTCCAATGTAGGTATTATTTAGTTTGTTAGAGATACATTCTCGAAAGGGGCATTTGAATTTATACACTACATTGTTTTTTTTTTTTGCAAATCGCTAACGGTGGGGGGGGGGGAGTCGTTGCGGACGATTGAGTTGGATGTTGTGGATTTAGCGTGATATATGATAAATTTAATTCTTTTGTTGGGGTCTGTCGGAGAGATATTAGTGTTTATGAGTTTTTTAGGATATTTTCATCTAGTTCAACTAGATGAAAATATCCTAAAAAAACTCAAACATTAACACAAACAACAAAATGGTGGACAATCTCCTCGAAGATGAAGAAAAAAAAATCGGAGCAACAGAAAAGGGTTCCACAAAAAGATTTTGAGGATACCATGGACCAAACACGTGAGCAATGACGAGGTTTTGGAGAGGATGCATACGAAAAGGAAACTTGCACTTAACACCAGAAAGAGACAGCTGAAGTTTTTGAGACACGCAATCAGGAAAGAGAGCTTGGAGAATCTGATACTTACAGAGCGGAGAGAGAGAGAGAGAGAGAGAGACGGGGTAAACAGCGAGTGACATACTTGATGGGCTTAAACAAATAAATGGCAAAAAACAATTTGGGAGAAATAACAGAACATACATTAATAGCAACAAGGGACAGGGAAGGCCTTGAAAGGACACGGAACATAAAAGAAGAAGAAATAATCTAATTAATCTCTTTGCTGCTATTACCTGGGCAGGTATAGTGGTTAAGACAGGTAAGATGGCTAAAACGTTAACTTATCTATTTACTTCGCCGTCACAAATCATGACATGCCAGTGACGAGACGTTTTACTTTATGTAAGTGGGGACTGAATAGAGGAGAGAAGTGGATTTATGTCTTTCCCATAAGCATTAATACGAAGTCAACATTGGCAGTTTCAGCCCAAAATCCCAACTCGTTTACCATACGGCTAACTTTTACGCTAGCCCGCAGTCATAAGCGAGTTAATATTAAAATGAAATAAATAAAAATACATACAATCTTTTTATGTTCATTAGCACCTTCCTAACAGTAGGTTTTATCACAAGTTTTGATTGGCAAAATCTACAAAATTTCTCAGATGTATCAAGAAATTTCCAGCAAAGTCTTATTTCATTGTTGGGGGAAAAATTGTCCGTTTCTTATTTTGTCTTTTACTTGAGGTTTAACTCACAATTTCTCTTCGTACAAATATTTACCCTTTTTTGTAAAACTGTTCTCTTCACAAACTTTGGGGTTGGCCTCAACTACCATTTAACAAATAAAGAAACTGTCGAACTTAATTACTAAAACCATGATTTCAGGGTTTAAAGCAATCCAATAGTTCGATGGAACATCTTAATTGATTTATTGGAAGAATATTATGATTAAGAATTAAAATACGAGATTGCCTTTCAAGAAAATTTTAAAAAAGCATATTTAAGGTAAAAATTTAACTGAGTATTTAAATCACGAGACATCAGACACTGAAAATAAAATCTAAGACAAGTTTTAAGGAGAAACCTGTAATTTGACAAATAAAACACAAAACTCTTAAAAATTGAAAAGAACATTAAGGAATGAAGAATAGAATTTTCGGTAAACGAATATATATGTTTACCGAAAATTCTAGAAATGGTTATCCAACGGATTTAAATATCGAAATTTTTGTTTATATATATATATATATATATATATATATATATATATATATATATATACTTAATTTTATTCACCAGATTGCATTCCTTTTAAGTCTTTGAGAAAAAATATTTGATTGCTGTTTATTTTATTTTTGGTTAATTTTTTTTTTCTCTTTTTACCGCATTGATGTTTGCACACAGATCTTAAAATGCACCCCATTCAATTACACAATCGTTATAATGAAGAGTTGTTGGTGCTGGCAAAAAGAGAATGAAAGAGATAAAAGAAATTCCTTCCAGATGTCTATCTGAAGTAATCTGTGCGATAATCCAATTAGGCTATCGGCTGGCAGATCATACGACGCCTTCAAGAAAGCTCACAGCTCTACTGATTCGCATTTGCACTAACGAATTTTCCCCCTCAAAAGATGAACTAAACTGTTGAATACAAGACCAGTGGTTTAATTTTCACTTGTGTGATCAGGAGAATCCTCCTCGCAGAATCCGGTCCGCGTTTTAGATAACAACTACTGATCGCGTGAACGTATACTCCACGCCAGGTCATGGCCAGTCATGCGGCAACGATTGAGCAAAGCAACGTTCTGTAAGGTTAATTTGCTTGCTATCTCTCTACGACCGGTACTCATACTCATGTAGAAACTCAACCAAATTTCACAGTGTTACAGAAGATTTCGGTCTGTCTAATAATTTCAAATTTATCAAAATAAGTATTGAGTAAATACTATTAAGATTCTGTAAGCGATTAGTAACTAATGAACAGTAACTGAAACAACCAGCAATACTCATAAAATACAAGCATTAAATTTATATATATATATATATATATATATATATTGGTGTAAAATCCTTTGTACAATAGAGACGGAAGCTGATGATAGTTCGCCTGAAATAGGCCCATACTTCCGATTTACCATGAAATAACGTATCTGCCTTAATTTTATATATATATATATATATATATATATATATATAGAGAGAGAGAGAGAGAGAGATAAATGTGTGCGTGCGTGTGTGTTTTTGTTTGTTGCATCTTTTTGTTGTAGTCTAGCCATTTCCGGTTTTTGTTACAATTTTTTTTTTTTTGTGACGTTGAAGTTCGGCACTTCTGGCTTTTTTAGTGGTTAGTTTTTCAATTGAAAACGCCCTTAAGCTTCTTAGTAACCTAATTATTTTATAATCAATGCGAAATAGAAGGTTCATAAAATATTCCAAAAAAGAAATACGGTCCCTTCCCAAAAAATGTATTGCCTAACCAACTAATTCTATCACATCCAAAACTGGAAAAAATTTAGCAGAACTGAACGTAAAATTTGTTATAACTACATCTACCACACACACACACACACACACACACACGCTTATATATATATATATATATATATAAGCATAACTGTTACACTTTGTCGATTTAATGAAATATATGACAACATACACTTAATTAAAAGTTTTAAATAGAAACGATCGCAAGACGCTTAAAATTAGTATTCTGATTATCATTTTAAGCGTCTGACAATTTGTTCTATCACTATGAGACAACTTAGTTACGGATGTTTGTCACGTTTTAAATAAGATTAAAAATCCTAACATTTACACTATAAGTGGTGTTGTACACAAGATATGAGTGGGCACGTGTCGTCAAAAATAATGGCAAAATAATTATATCGATATGCCGTCTAAAATGACGCCAACATATATATATGTATATATATATATATATATATCGATGTACCTACTATTGAGTAACTTACAGTAAGACAAGAAAAAATAATCCAAACCAATATATATATATTACACACATGTATAACAACGGTCTTTATTATAATACAGTGTGTGTATATATATATATATATATATATATATATATATATATATAAAACACTTGTGAACTTGTGTGTGTGTATATATATATATATATATGCTTCACTACTCGACAACATAAAATATTAAAGCACTGTTAAAGAGCAAACAAGTGGCAAGAGCTTTCATACCTAATAGTAAAGAAAATGAACTGAGCCGATGCTGCTTGGCTATGGTCTCCCTATCCATATCAGGAAGAAATGGACGTGTGTGTATATATATATATATATATATATATAATTTCACAAGTTCTTCGATAACTAACTTTAAAATAAAAATTTTCATTAAAATATTTATCTTGGTTTTAATTGAAAGCTAAATGATTACATTTACTATTTCCAGTAAGAAAAATACTCTGGTGTATTTCAAGCAGAAATTATATTGATTGGAATCTAAAATTTTGAAATTTTTAAAATAATTTTTCGGCCATTTTTGTGCGATCGACACATCTGTAAACAAAATTCTGTTTTAAAATCTTGCAAAAATGAAATATATGTCCCTGACAGCATTTTTGAAAAATTAGCAAATTTAATGTTAAATTAATCTGATTTACACAAGTATTATTTATAGCATAAGATTTAGAATAATTTTATTTCTTAAACACAGAGTTGAACTTTTTGACCTTTTATTTGAAATGTGATGACAGCTCGACAGATACGAGATAAAATAAGTGGATAGTAATCACAAGTGACATAATTGTACAATTTTTTTCCTATAAGGAGAAGAAACCGTAAAACAGATGCATTTTTAATGTACACATAGAAATTACCATACTAAAAAAAAGAAAATTCAAAAACCCACTATAATTTTAACATTATTTTAAAAATACGATGGCAAGATGATGTGAATCAATTTTCGGTTAGTAAATATAGTCTTCACTTAATAAATTACCAATCTAACGTCTTGTATATTCTTTAAAATATTTTTGAAACTTTATGAATTATTATCATTGAAAAAATGAAAACCATTCTTTAAAAATTTCATTATTAACCGAAATTTCTTTTTTCTGCAGACAATAATGTCCTTAATTTATATTATTTATTAAAGCAATTAAAAGCTAATCTCATTAAATAAAGTCATATTTTTTATTGCATTTTGTACTTTACTACTTGGAGCAGATTTTCGATAAAAGAGGCGTAATGGTTGAAAAGAAATAATACATGATTTACATTCCCCAATGAGTAATGCGTTTAACTGATAAAACCAATTTTGCATACAGAATTGAATTTCTTAAAACTTCATGAATTTATATGGAGATGAGTAATAGATATAAAAAAAAATTTCACCAAGACTTTTTAAAAATAATTTCATTCATTTGTGAATAAGTCCTGAAAGTTTCATTAAAATCCAAAAATTATTTGATTTTTGCAAGAATTTCCAAATTAATGTTTGTCACCGGGAAAAAATGAGTTATATAATATCACGTTTTCCATTGTAAACTCTCGTAACGATTTGGCTCCCCAATAACGAAAATAAAACAAAATTTTTATCAAAATTTCGAATGTGTTAGAGTTAAAAATTTTAAGAAATAATTAAACAATTGTTTTCATCTTTCCTCTTAATGATAAACATTTTGATGGAAAAAGTTCGTTTTTATTAAGATTGTGGCTTTTTTCTTCATACTTTGCTGTTTTTCAGTAATTTAGTAGAGGAATCTAATACCCCCCCCCCACACACACAGTCTATATTATAATAAAAACAATTTATTTATTCGTGGTGTTACCAGAAAATTTCAGTCTGTTCATTCTTCAGCCTTCGTAAAGTGCAAAAGCAGTAAGAAAAATATAAAAGAAAAATCTTACTTCTTGAATGTTTTTCTCCTGTGTAATCAATAAGGGAACAAATTCTTATTTAGAAAAGAAATTCAACATTTTTACTCTTTTCTTAAACTATGTGACACCTGGTGAAGACAGTAGAAGTGATCAGCCGAAACGTTTTGTCAAACCACACACACACACACACAAGACCAAGAAAACGACAAATGAGTTTTAATAAGTTGGATTGTTAAATTTTCTCGGAGTTGCTGTCAATATTTTTATATAGACATTCAAAGTTACAGTTTAAATTCTTTCATTGTTTTCAGATTTCTTTTTATTTAAGGAACTCGTGTATTTATAGACAGGATAGGTTCCTTGGCGTTTATAAATAGAGATGCTCAGAAACATGCGATAAATAAATCATAACAGACAGATTTTTTTTTTTACGCACTTCGGTGGGCTGATTGTGTTGCTCACGGAAAATTCAACAAGAAGATATTTCATACAAAAATTATTTCAACTCTTTCGTTTGATATAAAAACATTATTTATAAATATGTACTTTTCTTTGCTAGCGCCTTCTGCCACGTAGTTGTTGACTTGTTTGTTTCTAACACGTTAACAAAACAGCTTTTTTTTAAAAAGCTCTCTTTGGAATCTTCCACTCGGTCTGAACAACCAAGTAGATAAAGCAAAATAAAGGCTAATTTCTAATTATACAAGTTATAGCGTGATACATCTGAGCTGTAAGAGTTTAACAAAGTCGTAAAAATACCAGTTAAGTAAGAGAATTTATTTAAACAACGTTGATAGGGGAATAATCCAACTTGAGCTTAGATGACCGAAACACATAACACATCACTCAATAAATCCCGGCCTCTGACATATAGATACTAATAAAAAAACATCCATATGATTTTTATGAAGTACGAACCTTCAAATTGCACTTGACAAAATTTGGGCCCAATCGGATTATTAGTTTACAAATTAAAGTTATTTAAGCGAAGCTATTGTTGCAAATTTTCAAAACAATGGAAAAATTTGAATTCCGTGTGTTGATAAAGCATTGCTTTCTGATGGGAAAGTACTGTTCAAGCAAAGCAACGGCTTGATAAGTGTTATTCAGACTCTGCTCCGTCGGAAACAACGGTTAAGAGGTGGTATGCTGACTTTAAACTCGGTCGTACTGACACAAATGATGCTGAACGCTCAGGTCGCCCAAAATCGGCAATAGTCCCGGAAAAAATAAAAACAAAAACAAAAAAATTCAAACTCATTTTGGCCGATCGTAAATTGAAGTTGCGCGATATATCAGAGGAGTTGAACATCAGATTCACCATTTTGCATGAACATTTGTCAATGGAAAGATTGTGTTCAAAGTGGGTTCCACTTTTGCTCACAGTCGATCAAAAACAACATCGCGTCGACGATTCAGAGCGTTGTTTACAATTGTTTCAATGCAACAAGATGGAGTTTTTGCATAAATATGTGACAATGAATGAAACATGGATCCACAAGTTGACTCCGGAGTCAAATCGGCAGTCAACTAAGTGGACAGCAGCAGGTGAATGCCGTCCAAAGCAGCCAAAAACGCAAACATCAGCAAGCAAGTTTTTGGCCACCGTATTTTAAGATGCGCAAGGTATTTTGTTCACCGATTAACTTAAGAAAAGAGGAATCATTAAGAGCGAATATTATATCGCATTATTTGTGCGTTTAAAGAAATAAATCGCCCCCCCCCCCAAAAAAAAGGACATAAATGAAGAAGAAAAAGTGACCTTTCACCAATACAACGCACCGAGTCACCAGTCAATCCAAACGATGGCCAAACTACAACATGAATTGTACTTCGAATTGCTTCTGCATTCACCCTATTCTTCAGATCTGCCCCCCCCCCCCCCCCCAGCGATTACTGGCTGTTTGCAGACCTAAAAAAAATACTCTAGGGAAAGAGATTTGGCTCCAAGGAAGAAGTGATATCGGAAACTGAGGCGTATTTTGAGGCCAAAGACAAATCGTTTTACAAAAAAGGCACCGAATTGGAAACGGTGCATCACTCTAGATGGAGAGACTATGTTGATGAATAAATTCAAATTTTGCCTAAAAGTTCTTATTTTATTAGTTAGGCCCGGGATGAATTGAGTGATGTCTTAAATCTATCCTAAAATTGGCTGGACAGCAAAACTACAAAGGGAAAAGGCCAAAAGGATAACTTTTAAACTCAAATTTCTGCCACTGCTCCATTTTGGAAGTTCAATTACTAAAGCAACATATGGCATTCACCCTGTAGGCAGTGATAATCAATGCCAATGACTACAATTTTACTGATGGTGGACAATAATACATCTTTGCTTCATACGCAATTTCATGCCAGACGGTATTTTGCCAAACTAGTATATAGATAACAAGGCAAAAAAAAAAAAAAGAAAAAAAAAGAAATTGAATTACTGGCTAAAAGGTTCCAATCCTACTGTCATACTACAAACATCCTTAGATTTAACATCATGGACCAATATGAAATAAAAAGCAATACTCTCGCTTTGACAATCGTGTTGAATATATTTATTATCCGTACAGTTAGATATATGTAAAATGTCCTCCGGCTCATTTTTGGAAATTAGAGACGAGATATACAGTAAAAAAAAAAAAAAAAAAAAAATCACTGGAAACTTTCAAACATATATATTTACTAGCAAATTTAGCTTAAGTTGACCCAAAACCACAAATATAAAATATCCAGTAAGGATCGACTTCCAGCACACAGTAATAGTAGTAGTGAAAGCCAGTTATGCTATCTTACGCTCAGCAATAATCTATGATTAACATTCTCTAACTTCCGTTAATCTGTCCGTCACATCCTCTAAAATAGTTATACAGTCACCGATCGAAAGCAAATTTAGGGGAGAAGTGCAGATAGATAAGAGTAAGAAACAAAGTACAGTCGGTTTTACCAGGATGCGTAAAAACCGAAGTAGGGTTTTTATCACAGTATTTTGTCCAAACGCGGATGTACGAGACATGATTACCCAAAGCGTGTATCACGTATGGCACTAGACTGACTGATTTGTCCAAACAAATGATCTTATTCAAATTTCATCGATTGGTTTGCGAAATTGAACGAAATGTAGAGTTTGTAAATTGCAATAAAATAATGTTAGTCGTAACTTCAACAATACTAAATACTGTGAGGTAGCAGAAAAATTCTAGAATAAATAAACTTCATAATAATAAAAGAGAAATTATTTACAATATTTTCAAACTGACTATTGTTTCTGCATTTGTTATCACAAGGTTTCAGTCGTTGTACCCTCCGGCATTCATCAGGTGATTGCCAATCTTGGTAACCTTCGGGGAATTTCTAGCTGTACCCTTTATATAATCTACGTAAATAGTAACAGAAATGCATATCCCAAAGCCTATATTGCTGTGTTTTGAATCAATATGTTTTGACACAATGAAGACGATTTGATTTTTTTTTAATTTACAAAAGATGCAAGAAACAAGTGTCAGGTATCCGACGCCATAATTTTTAGTAAAACGCGTATTCGCTGCGATCATTGCACGATTATAAATTGTTCTGTCGTTGACAATCAATTTTCGCATATTGAACAATGCAACTAATAACATCATTGACTGACACTTTCCTTGGACCCAATGTCCTTTGGTGTCAACAGCATTCAGAATAATCGCTCTACAGTGGGATTATCCGTAACTGTTGACCCCTATCGTATTGTTTTTTGTTTTTTTTTGGTGGTGGTGGGGGTTTTACATAGTTCCTGCACGCCATGTATAACAGTATTTGTACAGCTTCGGATAGTGGAGTTTTCAATTCGACATTGTTCTTCTAGACTAGTTGCCAACCCCAGTTACAGAGTTCAGTATGTTCTGCTATTTAATCCTTAGCTGGAGAGAAAAACGATGGATTTATATCTTTTCCAAGCGTATTTGTGCGAAAGTGGATTTAACAAATTCGATCAGATTTCGAACTTGGCTCACCAGTTTCTCATTCCGATCGCCAATACATTAAACAGAGTAATATAAATCAATGTATTTTGCTGCAAATGTAAAATAAATTCACATTTTCCATGTAGATCAAGAAAAACTTTGATTTAATAGTCCACTCTTCAATGAAATGTTATTTATTTATTGCAAAACGTGATGTAAACAGCCCGTATCTTTAGAGAGAAGGCACGAGGTCGACAAAAGATAAATTAGCGAGATTTACCTTGCTTTGTCATTGGCCAATTCGGACATTATCAACGACGTAGTTAATGAAAAACCCCACGGAAAAACCGCATAATGGACAAACTAATTATTGGAATAGATGTAAGTAATTCAAATGATAGCCAATTGCGCTATTGCTAAAATCTCGGCATTTTGTGGAGGGGAAGAAGAATCTGATAAAGTTTTACAAAGTGAGTCTCGTATTAGGAAATAAAGATAAGTAAATAATTGACGAGCGTGTTGAATATATCTGAAAGATATCCTGCTTCTTGTTCGGCTTGAAAATGACAACATCAACAAAATTACGAGTGGAAAATCTAGTTTAACTTTTAATCTGTTTAGATAAAACAACAGAACTAAAATAATAAGTGTATTAAATAAAGGCGCATTTCCTTTCAATTTCTCTTCGACATTCTAAGACAGAACGAAAAGACAGTAACAATCATAACACAAACACTTTCACATTTACATATAGATCAATGTCTGCGTATGTATTCACGTAATTTCTCCTTCGAATATTCTTGTGAATAAAAGTCAACACAAATCAAGAACAAAGACGAAGCAATACTGGTATAGGTAATTCGTTTTTTATGATATTCTTACACTAAAATAGATCACACAGCGGTTAGTCTTCGACTATAATGTAAAAAAAAGTTGTGTAGAGATTATTTTCTAAGTTTATAACAATCACCAAAATTTCTTCAGAGTGGTCAAGTTTATTGCAGTTATTTTTTTCTCATTTTAATAATCATCTCTTGCTAATTGCCGAGATAATGTCAGTATTGCTTTGGCAGAGATTTGCAAGTTTTGACTGTTCTTTCTAGTTTAAATATGTGTTCAATAGTTTCATGAATCATTTTTTACACATTCAGTTTTTATTTGATTTTTTGCAACTAAGCTTATTTGCAGATTATTTTTTCTTTATGAAGACATTGTTATTTTTATGACGGAAATAAAGTCAACCTAAAATAAATAGGAATCGTTTTTTTTTTTTCTGCCAAATAAAGTTATAAAAAAAAAAAAAAAAGTCATATTTTAAGTTAGAAGTTAAAAAATTAAATCTTTTTAGCGACTTAAAAGGTCGGACATTCCCGAGTACCGCCGAACCTCACAGCAATCGTCCCCAAAAGATGAAAAATGAAAACAACAAAATATATGCATTTTAATCAAGTCACTCATTAAAAATTGGTCAAATAAAAAGCCTTAATTTAATTAAGAAATCATGCAATGTATTGTTGTGGCTGAAACAAATCTCATTTTTAAAACAATGTTCTTGGAGGAAAAAAGGGATGATATTTTTATACTTAATTCTTCAATATAACAAATATAGTTATATAATTTTTATTTTACGTCTTTTGAGAAATAATAAAAAGTATCCCTTCGTTGTGAAAACAATTTTTTTAATATTTATAATACATCATTAAAAGTGCTTAAATTTAGATAAAGTTTTACTTTTCTTATATCATGTCTTTTTCGAACATAGGTAATCATTACTCCACACATTACTTTATTATCTGTGTACTGTTATGCATTTCTTGGAAACATATTGAAGTGGTTTCCAGTTTTGAAAAAAAATTATTTCAGCCATAAAGATACATTGTAATTTCTTAATGAAAATAAAGTTTTCTTTCTTGCTAAGGCTAGAAAACCTATCCTAAACTGGTAATTAAACAATAGGCGAGGGAGAAAACAAGAAACAGATTCATTCCTTTCCCATAGGAACTTGTGCGAAAGTGAAGGCAACAGACTTGACCGAAAGTTGAACTCGGCTCACAGATGTAGCTATCCGCACGCTATTAATCTTTATTGCTGGTAGCAAACTGACTTCTTCAAAACATCGATCAGACAGCGTTCATTTTTTTAATATAGGAAAATAAATGCTTTATATTGACCAGTTTATTTTAGCACAGCCAAAATAACACCGATTGTTGCAACCCCGTTTAGTAGTGTACAAGGTTAGTGAGGAGTAGGTATCACGGTTGTATATCTTGGTCTGGGTATATTCAGTTAGTTACTCGTAATACGATTGATCCACGGTTGATTCGTTATTCGCTGAACACCGATTACTCACTATTTGTTCAACGCTCAATAGGTCATTCGCTATAAACTTAACGATCAACGTTATACTCATCATCCCTCAGATTTCTGTCTGGTGCTTATATAATTATTTCCTGATCGCCTGTGGAATAATCCATTCTTTTTTCTATTATTCTTTCACTGGCGATTAGTGTTCAAACACACGCGTTGGTGTTTATACTTCTACATAAAACACACACACACACACATTCACACACATTCATTTAGAAACCAATTATTTACGCAACTTTGGTTCCAACCTTTCGGTATCTTCACGCGATTTATAACTGATTTTTCAACCTTTTCAAACGTACAACAGACATTTTTACGAACTCGCGACTGGAAGTTTGAAATAACGGAAATTTCAAAATTAGGAAAGAAAAACTTAAGGATCTTAAACACTTTAATCCAGGTTTGTATGATCCTAAGATATATTTTTTAGTGTGATTACATATGGACATTATTTCTGATCTTTCATATAGTAATTTTTTTTGTTCTGGGAATAACATTATGGCTAACTTTTCTTGGCACAATCTGCAAGCATCACCATCGTTGTAAGGTTTGTCTTTATATTTCTGAAACAAGTCTTTTTTTTTATAATCATATCGCCCCAAGCAAGGGCATTTTACTGCCAATGTTTTGCAGGGGGGGTTACATAGGAGGAAAGTTATTAGAAAGAGTAACAGGTTATAGGGGGTGTCAGGAAGTTGGTAAAAGAAGGATGAGAATACTGATGAGAGTGTAGTGGACGGAGAAAGGAGCATGCGAGAGAGGATGCAGGTTAGTGAGATAGGAGATGACTTTACATTTAAAGTCTTGGAGATTGTAGCTGTCAGGGAAGCAAGTAAATGGAAGAGAATTACACAGGCGGGAAGTATGAGAAAAGAAATTGATGGAGTAGAATTTGCGTTTACAATTTATTGGTTTCACGATAAAAGGATGGGACCTAGTTGCTAATCTTGTGGCTCGAGTAAATTTATATATAGGGGCAACAGTGAGCTAAGTTCATTGAAGCAGAAGTCATGAAAGTATTTGTAGAAGAGAGACAGGGAAACCACATTGCGCCGGTAAAAAAGTGACTGTATCTGAGCTGTCAAGTCGGGATCGATCACGTTACAGCTTCTCCGTTGGATTTCGTCAAGAAAACCTAGGTGGATAGCAGGAGCACCCGACCAGATGTGGCAGCAGTATTCAATGCACGGACGGATGATAGATTTATATATGTGCAGGATTGTTTCAGACGGGAAAAGCTTCCTGGCCCTACACAGAAAACTACTAAAAGAATTTTTTTTTTTACGCACTTCGGTGGGCTGATTGTGTTGCTCACGGAAAATTCAACAAGAAGATATTTCATACAAAAATTATTTCAACTCTTTCGTTTGATATAAAAACATTATTTATAAATATGTACTTTTCTTTGCTAGCGCCTTCTGCCACGTAGTTGTTGACTTGTTTGTTTCTAACACGTTAACAAAACAGCTTTTTTTTAAAAAGCTCTCTTTGGAATCTTCCACTCGGTCTGAACAACCAAGTAGATAAAGCAAAATAAAGGCTAATTTCTAATTATACAAGTTATAGCGTGATACATCTGAGCTGTAAGAGTTTAACAAAGTCGTAAAAATACCAGTTAAGTAAGAGAATTTATTTAAACAACGTTGATAGGGGAATAATCCAACTTGAGCTTAGATGACCGAAACACATAACACATCACTCAATAAATCCCGGCCTCTGACATATAGATACTAATAAAAAAACATCCATATGATTTTTATGAAGTACGAACCTTCAAATTGCACTTGACAAAATTTGGGCCCAATCGGATTATTAGTTTACAAATTAAAGTTATTTAAGCGAAGCTATTGTTGCAAATTTTCAAAACAATGGAAAAATTTGAATTCCGTGTGTTGATAAAGCATTGCTTTCTGATGGGAAAGTACTGTTCAAGCAAAGCAACGGCTTGATAAGTGTTATTCAGACTCTGCTCCGTCGGAAACAACGGTTAAGAGGTGGTATGCTGACTTTAAACTCGGTCGTACTGACACAAATGATGCTGAACGCTCAGGTCGCCCAAAATCGGCAATAGTCCCGGAAAAAATAAAAACAAAAACAAAAAAATTCAAACTCATTTTGGCCGATCGTAAATTGAAGTTGCGCGATATATCAGAGGAGTTGAACATCAGATTCACCATTTTGCATGAACATTTGTCAATGGAAAGATTGTGTTCAAAGTGGGTTCCACTTTTGCTCACAGTCGATCAAAAACAACATCGCGTCGACGATTCAGAGCGTTGTTTACAATTGTTTCAATGCAACAAGATGGAGTTTTTGCATAAATATGTGACAATGAATGAAACATGGATCCACAAGTTGACTCCGGAGTCAAATCGGCAGTCAACTAAGTGGACAGCAGCAGGTGAATGCCGTCCAAAGCAGCCAAAAACGCAAACATCAGCAAGCAAGTTTTTGGCCACCGTATTTTAAGATGCGCAAGGTATTTTGTTCACCGATTAACTTAAGAAAAGAGGAATCATTAAGAGCGAATATTATATCGCATTATTTGTGCGTTTAAAGAAATAAATCGCCCCCCCCCCAAAAAAAAAGGACATAAATGAAGAAGAAAAAGTGACCTTTCACCAATACAACGCACCGAGTCACCAGTCAATCCAAACGATGGCCAAACTACAACATGAATTGTACTTCGAATTGCTTCTGCATTCACCCTATTCTTCAGATCTGCCCCCCCCCCCCCCCCAGCGATTACTGGCTGTTTGCAGACCTAAAAAAAATACTCTAGGGAAAGAGATTTGGCTCCAAGGAAGAAGTGATATCGGAAACTGAGGCGTATTTTGAGGCCAAAGACAAATCGTTTTACAAAAAAGGCACCGAATTGGAAACGGTGCATCACTCTAGATGGAGAGACTATGTTGATGAATAAATTCAAATTTTGCCTAAAAGTTCTTATTTTATTAGTTAGGCCCGGGATGAATTGAGTGATGTCTTAAATCTATCCTAAAATTGGCTGGACAGCAAAACTACAAAGGGAAAAGGCCAAAAGGATAACTTTTAAACTCAAATTTCTGCCACTGCTCCATTTTGGAAGTTCAATTACTAAAGCAACATATGGCATTCACCCTGTAGGCAGTGATAATCAATGCCAATGACTACAATTTTACTGATGGTGGACAATAATACATCTTTGCTTCATACGCAATTTCATGCCAGACGGTATTTTGCCAAACTAGTATATAGATAACAAGGCAAAAAAAAAAAAAAGAAAAAAAAAGAAATTGAATTACTGGCTAAAAGGTTCCAATCCTACTGTCATACTACAAACATCCTTAGATTTAACATCATGGACCAATATGAAATAAAAAGCAATACTCTCGCTTTGACAATCGTGTTGAATATATTTATTATCCGTACAGTTAGATATATGTAAAATGTCCTCCGGCTCATTTTTGGAAATTAGAGACGAGATATACAGTAAAAAAAAAAAAAAAAAAAAATCACTGGAAACTTTCAAACATATATATTTACTAGCAAATTTAGCTTAAGTTGACCCAAAACCACAAATATAAAATATCCAGTAAGGATCGACTTCCAGCACACAGTAATAGTAGTAGTGAAAGCCAGTTATGCTATCTTACGCTCAGCAATAATCTATGATTAACATTCTCTAACTTCCGTTAATCTGTCCGTCACATCCTCTAAAATAGTTATACAGTCACCGATCGAAAGCAAATTTAGGGGAGAAGTGCAGATAGATAAGAGTAAGAAACAAAGTACAGTCGGTTTTACCAGGATGCGTAAAAACCGAAGTAGGGTTTTTATCACAGTATTTTGTCCAAACGCGGATGTACGAGACATGATTACCCAAAGCGTGTATCACGTATGGCACTAGACTGACTGATTTGTCCAAACAAATGATCTTATTCAAATTTCATCGATTGGTTTGCGAAATTGAACGAAATGTAGAGTTTGTAAATTGCAATAAAATAATGTTAGTCGTAACTTCAACAATACTAAATACTGTGAGGTAGCAGAAAAATTCTAGAATAAATAAACTTCATAATAATAAAAGAGAAATTATTTACAATATTTTCAAACTGACTATTGTTTCTGCATTTGTTATCACAAGGTTTCAGTCGTTGTACCCTCCGGCATTCATCAGGTGATTGCCAATCTTGGTAACCTTCGGGGAATTTCTAGCTGTACCCTTTATATAATCTACGTAAATAGTAACAGAAATGCATATCCCAAAGCCTATATTGCTGTGTTTTGAATCAATATGTTTTGACACAATGAAGACGATTTGATTTTTTTTTAATTTACAAAAGATGCAAGAAACAAGTGTCAGGTATCCGACGCCATAATTTTTAGTAAAACGCGTATTCGCTGCGATCATTGCACGATTATAAATTGTTCTGTCGTTGACAATCAATTTTCGCATATTGAACAATGCAACTAATAACATCATTGACTGACACTTTCCTTGGACCCAATGTCCTTTGGTGTCAACAGCATTCAGAATAATCGCTCTACAGTGGGATTATCCGTAACTGTTGACCCCTATCGTATTGTTTTTTGTTTTTTTTTGGTGGTGGTGGGGGTTTTACATAGTTCCTGCACGCCATGTATAACAGTATTTGTACAGCTTCGGATAGTGGAGTTTTCAATTCGACATTGTTCTTCTAGACTAGTTGCCAACCCCAGTTACAGAGTTCAGTATGTTCTGCTATTTAATCCTTAGCTGGAGAGAAAAACGATGGATTTATATCTTTTCCAAGCGTATTTGTGCGAAAGTGGATTTAACAAATTCGATCAGATTTCGAACTTGGCTCACCAGTTTCTCATTCCGATCGCCAATACATTAAACAGAGTAATATAAATCAATGTATTTTGCTGCAAATGTAAAATAAATTCACATTTTCCATGTAGATCAAGAAAAACTTTGATTTAATAGTCCACTCTTCAATGAAATGTTATTTATTTATTGCAAAACGTGATGTAAACAGCCCGTATCTTTAGAGAGAAGGCACGAGGTCGACAAAAGATTAAATTAGCGAGATTTACCTTGCTTTGTCATTGGCCAATTCGGACATTATCAACGACGTAGTTAATGAAAAACCCCACGGAAAAACCGCATAATGGACAAACTAATTATTGGAATAGATGTAAGTAATTCAAATGATAGCCAATTGCGCTATTGCTAAAATCTCGGCATTTTGTGGAGGGGAAGAAGAATCTGATAAAGTTTTACAAAGTGAGTCTCGTATTAGGAAATAAAGATAAGTAAATAATTGACGAGCGTGTTGAATATATCTGAAAGATATCCTGCTTCTTGTTCGGCTTGAAAATGACAACATCAACAAAATTACGAGTGGAAAATCTAGTTTAACTTTTAATCTGTTTAGATAAAACAACAGAACTAAAATAATAAGTGTATTAAATAAAGGCGCATTTCCTTTCAATTTCTCTTCGACATTCTAAGACAGAACGAAAAGACAGTAACAATCATAACACAAACACTTTCACATTTACATATAGATCAATGTCTGCGTATGTATTCACGTAATTTCTCCTTCGAATATTCTTGTGAATAAAAGTCAACACAAATCAAGAACAAAGACGAAGCAATACTGGTATAGGTAATTCGTTTTTTATGATATTCTTACACTAAAATAGATCACACAGCGGTTAGTCTTCGACTATAATGTAAAAAAAAGTTGTGTAGAGATTATTTTCTAAGTTTATAACAATCACCAAAATTTCTTCAGAGTGGTCAAGTTTATTGCAGTTATTTTTTTCTCATTTTAATAATCATCTCTTGCTAATTGCCGAGATAATGTCAGTATTGCTTTGGCAGAGATTTGCAAGTTTTGACTGTTCTTTCTAGTTTAAATATGTGTTCAATAGTTTCATGAATCATTTTTTACACATTCAGTTTTTATTTGATTTTTTGCAACTAAGCTTATTTGCAGATTATTTTTTCTTTATGAAGACATTGTTATTTTTATGACGGAAATAAAGTCAACCTAAAATAAATAGGAATCGTTTTTTTTTTTTCTGCCAAATAAAGTTATAAAAAAAAAAAAAAAAAGTCATATTTTAAGTTAGAAGTTAAAAAATTAAATCTTTTTAGCGACTTAAAAGGTCGGACATTCCCGAGTACCGCCGAACCTCACAGCAATCGTCCCCAAAAGATGAAAAATGAAAACAACAAAATATATGCATTTTAATCAAGTCACTCATTAAAAATTGGTCAAATAAAAAGCCTTAATTTAATTAAGAAATCATGCAATGTATTGTTGTGGCTGAAACAAATCTCATTTTTAAAACAATGTTCTTGGAGGAAAAAAGGGATGATATTTTTATACTTAATTCTTCAATATAACAAATATAGTTATATAATTTTTATTTTACGTCTTTTGAGAAATAATAAAAAGTATCCCTTCGTTGTGAAAACAATTTTTTTAATATTTATAATACATCATTAAAAGTGCTTAAATTTAGATAAAGTTTTACTTTTCTTATATCATGTCTTTTTCGAACATAGGTAATCATTACTCCACACATTACTTTATTATCTGTGTACTGTTATGCATTTCTTGGAAACATATTGAAGTGGTTTCCAGTTTTGAAAAAAAATTATTTCAGCCATAAAGATACATTGTAATTTCTTAATGAAAATAAAGTTTTCTTTCTTGCTAAGGCTAGAAAACCTATCCTAAACTGGTAATTAAACAATAGGCGAGGGAGAAAACAAGAAACAGATTCATTCCTTTCCCATAGGAACTTGTGCGAAAGTGAAGGCAACAGACTTGACCGAAAGTTGAACTCGGCTCACAGATGTAGCTATCCGCACGCTATTAATCTTTATTGCTGGTAGCAAACTGACTTCTTCAAAACATCGATCAGACAGCGTTCATTTTTTTAATATAGGAAAATAAATGCTTTATATTGACCAGTTTATTTTAGCACAGCCAAAATAACACCGATTGTTGCAACCCCGTTTAGTAGTGTACAAGGTTAGTGAGGAGTAGGTATCACGGTTGTATATCTTGGTCTGGGTATATTCAGTTAGTTACTCGTAATACGATTGATCCACGGTTGATTCGTTATTCGCTGAACACCGATTACTCACTATTTGTTCAACGCTCAATAGGTCATTCGCTATAAACTTAACGATCAACGTTATACTCATCATCCCTCAGATTTCTGTCTGGTGCTTATATAATTATTTCCTGATCGCCTGTGGAATAATCCATTCTTTTTTCTATTATTCTTTCACTGGCGATTAGTGTTCAAACACACGCGTTGGTGTTTATACTTCTACATAAAACACACACACACACACATTCACACACATTCATTTAGAAACCAATTATTTACGCAACTTTGGTTCCAACCTTTCGGTATCTTCACGCGATTTATAACTGATTTTTCAACCTTTTCAAACGTACAACAGACATTTTTACGAACTCGCGACTGGAAGTTTGAAATAACGGAAATTTCAAAATTAGGAAAGAAAAACTTAAGGATCTTAAACACTTTAATCCAGGTTTGTATGATCCTAAGATATATTTTTTAGTGTGATTACATATGGACATTATTTCTGATCTTTCATATAGTAATTTTTTTTGTTCTGGGAATAACATTATGGCTAACTTTTCTTGGCACAATCTGCAAGCATCACCATCGTTGTAAGGTTTGTCTTTATATTTCTGAAACAAGTCTTTTTTTTTATAATCATATCGCCCCAAGCAAGGGCATTTTACTGCCAATGTTTTGCAGGGGGGTTACATAGGAGGAAAGTTATTAGAAAGAGTAACAGGTTATAGGGGGTGTCAGGAAGTTGGTAAAAGAAGGATGAGAATACTGATGAGAGTGTAGTGGACGGAGAAAGGAGCATGCGAGAGAGGATGCAGGTTAGTGAGATAGGAGATGACTTTACATTTAAAGTCTTGGAGATTGTAGCTGTCAGGGAAGCAAGTAAATGGAAGAGAATTACACAGGCGGGAAGTATGAGAAAAGAAATTGATGGAGTAGAATTTGCGTTTACAATTTATTGGTTTCACGATAAAAGGATGGGACCTAGTTGCTAATCTTGTGGCTCGAGTAAATTTATATATAGGGGCAACAGTGAGCTAAGTTCATTGAAGCAGAAGTCATGAAAGTATTTGTAGAAGAGAGACAGGGAAACCACATTGCGCCGGTAAAAAAGTGACTGTATCTGAGCTGTCAAGTCGGGATCGATCACGTTACAGCTTCTCCGTTGGATTTCGTCAAGAAAACCTAGGTGGATAGCAGGAGCACCCGACCAGATGTGGCAGCAGTATTCAATGCACGGACGGATGATAGATTTATATATGTGCAGGATTGTTTCAGACGGGAAAAGCTTCCTGGCCCTACACAGAAAACTACTAAAAGAATCACAATATTACATCGGTTCATCTCAAGCTTATTTTGTATCTGCTTTCGCGTTCTTTTGTGGCCATGAGTATAATGTTAAAAAGGAAGATCTGTAGAAAATCAATAAACAATTGTTACTAGCATTTGACAGGTAAACAAGTAAATGTACATCAGATTCAACTGCTCTGCCAAAAATTAGGCACCAAGTCATTCGGAAAAACGAAATAATGTCTATATTTTCACTTGATTTAATCGAATACATCAACTTTGAAGTAATTTGGCCAAAATTACCTTCAGTAGCAAAAGGGTTAAAATTATGCTTTATTTCCGACAATACCTACTATACTATATTTTAAAATCAGTTACAATCGATTTATTATTAGATAATAGTAAAATGATTTTAATCATGCTGAACTTGAGAAACTGATAATCGAACAAGACGTCAAGTTATTCTTTCATTTCTTGATAGTACAATTTAACAAGAATTAAGTTAACTCATTTTTTTGAAGTTATATTCAAATGTATTTAGAACTGTATTCATAATATTACGAGTATGTATATTAACGGAATAACCTTGTCGTATGTATTGTTAGCTGAAGGAATAGTCCGAGATAAAAAGTACGAATTAGAAACCCGAAAATAAAGTAGAAAAATTTAAATATCTTGAAAAAATATTAAGAGTACTAAACTGTTACGTAATATCGGTCCTCCTATATAACAGAAAATGCTAGAAAATTTTCTCACAGTTGAAGAAGAGACTTTAGGTAAAAGAAATATGGTTCGACAGCAGAATGCTGAGAATATTATGGACAGAAGAAGTTTTAAGAAAAACGGAAACAAAACGTACACTTAAAATCAGAAGTAGACAAAGTTTCTCAAAAGGTTAAAAGTTTAAATCGTCTAAATAAATAAGCAATTTTTTAAAAAATGGCCATCGTCTCTAAATCATGTCATTTATTATGGAAAGTTAAGCTAATACCAAAATTCAAGCCATAGTACTTTCAAAGAAATTTCATGATAGCACCATTCTGTCTGGAAATTTGCTATTTTTGTATGTCTGTACTAAAATAATATGGTGCTATTTTAGTGAAACAGCACTTGTATTTTTAATTGGTTCTATTCCCATGTTCAACATACCTGTGTTATAAGAATGAATCATGCAGCTGGTGTATTTGGAATAACCGTTTAAGCAAAGCAGCTCATACCCGGGCTGCGGGCGGGGGTAAATGTCATTATTTTCTGTCTGGTTTTATTAATGAACATACGAGAATGAACGGCCCTTGAACCTGCTTAAAATATACAACCGTGTTTAGTACTCCATGATGCTTATTGTGATCCTATCCTTTCACACAATTTTGCATACAGCCCTCCACAAGGAAAATCTTGCTTCTCAACCATTTTCAAAATTTGTTTACACTGAATTTACATTCTTTATTTTTACCAACAAACAACAAAAAAAAATCAAAGTATTTGAAAATATTGGTATTTTGATATCCATATTTTTAGTATTCAAAATTTTATGATACACTACCACAAAATTAAGCATCACAATATCTTGGATTTTAATACTGCTGTGCTTGTTATGAAATGCCATTTTAAAAAGGGTTCAGAAGCTGTTATGAAAGGGTTCAGAAGCTGTTATGAAAGGGTTCAGAAGCTGTTATGAAAGGGTTCAGAAGCTGTTATGAAAGGGTTCAGAAGCTGTTATGAAAGGGTTCAGAAGCTGTTATGAAAGGGTTCAGAAGCTGTTATGAAAGGGTTCAGAAGCTGTTATGAAAGGGTTCAGAAGCTGTTATGAAAGGGTTACAGAAGCTGTTATGAAAGGGTTCAGAAGCTGTTATGAAAGGGTTCAGAAGCTGTTATGAAAGGGTTCAGAAGCTGTTATGAAAGGGTTCAGAAGCTGTTATCAGAATATGTTGAATACAGTTTTTATTTGACTGATATGTAACAAGTCCATATAGTTAAATCGATTTGGGTGGACAGAGGGCAAAGTTACATGGAGTTTAGTCAAACATCACGAAGACAATAGTCATAGATGAATAACACAGCTATCGTCCTACGGGGCTTACTTCGAAGGAAAAACAATAGTGGTTCGCGAGAAGTTGCTCGAGTGGAACTTACTTCTCACCGATGGAATACAGAGAAAATGTGGGTGGTTTGCTACTATGTGAGTGGCCTGCGGGTCCTAGATGTGAAGGTTAGACCTGGTGAAACTAAAGAATGTAGTTCGTTCATGGTAATGGTAATTATTAGCCGTTTCATTATAAGGAAACATTCGGCCTTCATTGACAGAGCATTTAGTGTTACTGTCGGTTGAAATTTATAAAATCTTTGTTAAAACAATTTTTTCAAGAAAATAAATTTATCGAGTTAAGTAACTTATTGCTCTTTTAATGGTGTGGAGGGCTTCCTAACCATTTTTCAGCGTAATGGAGAACTTTTAATTATGCGATCATTTTCTCGTCGAGTTCTATGATTTCAGTTGTTTCTGTTTGTTGAAAGCCCTTAAGTGGTGCGGTTTCTGTTATTTAGTACAGTACATTGTGATTCTGTAGCGCTAGTCGACGAGGATCAAAGAAGCGTGTATTTCCAATACGAAACACAATCTATATATCACATTAATATTATGAAGAGGCAAATAACTAGAACTCAACATCCAGAAGATTCGTTCACTTTCCAAATCCTCAACAGACATAAAATATATGTTCCAGATAGAAATAAACCGACTGTGCCGTCCCTCTTTCAATATCAACTAGAAACAGATCACGAGTTAGGGTTAGTCAACTTATGCCTTTGAGATTCTATGATCACTTTTTTAGGTAGTGACTTAAAGACTGAATTTTCTTTAAAAACGTTCTTTTATGTGCTGTATCTTTTCATGATGTAGGCGATCATGTCCTTCCACATCTCCCTATCACTTGTGGCTCTTAACACCCTCACACTATTGTTACCCCTCTTAAACCCAGCTCTGCTATCCATTTGCTCAAGCCCATCAAGTATATCACGCGTTAGTCTCACATGTCCATTTCTGTCTATCCACCCAGTAAGTATCAGATTCTCGAAGCCTTCCTTCCTCATTACATGTCCCAGAAACTTCAGATGTCTCTTTCTAGTGTTAAGTATCAGTTTCCTTTTAATTTCCATCCTCTCCAAAACTTCGTCGTTGCTCACCTGTTCGATCCATGGTATCCTCAGCATCCTTCTGTAGAACTATTTCGATTGATTCAACTGTTTCCTTCATCTTTAAGGAGATTAACCAACATATTGAAGGTGAGATATCACATAATAATCCAGTACTCTCTTCTTAGTTTCCAACAAAATTTCATGTTTCACAATACTCAGCTTTTAGAATGCATCCTTGGCCATCCCAATACGCCTTCGGATCTCAGTGTCGTACTTTCCGTCCCCTGTTAGAAAACTTAATTTGTGACGCGACAATAATCTGTGCATTCGTAAAGCCTTCGATGCGAAAGGGTAGGAGAAAAAAAAATACGCAAAGATATTTATATGACAGAATTTTCAGCAAACAGGACGCCACCCATATCTCGCAAGGCAAACGTCACTTCACTAAGTGACAAATAAGTGAAAAAAGTGTGACAGATTTTAAAAAAAAATCTAAATTAAAAAGACTGAAATTTAGCTACAAATTGTGTCTTTTTGTCACATGGCACCTACCTCCCATTAGCATGGAACAGGCTTGCCTCCCAGAGAGTAAAACACTATGCCTCCTTGGCCTCACACTCTCAGCGGACCTCAAGTGGAATGACTACATCGAATCTATTGCTAAATCCGCTGCTATGAAAGTCGGTTCTATGCAGGGCCCGGAAAATTTTCTCGTTTGAATCTATCCTGCACATATAGAAATCTACCATCCGCCCGTGTATTGAATACTGCTGGCACATCTGGTCGGGTGCCCCTGCTATTCTCCTCGGGGTCCTTGACAAAATACAACGGAGAATCTGTAATGTGATCGATACCGACTTGGCAGATCGGCTACAGTCACTCTCTCACCGGCGTGACGTGGCTTCCTTGTGCCTCTTCTATAAATACTTTCACGGCTTCTGCTCCGATGAACTTAGACCATTGGTGCCCCTAGGTACGAATTTGCACGAGATACTAGATTAGCAACTATGTCCCACCCTTTTACAGTGAAACCGATAAAATATAACCGCATTTTCTACTCCAACAACTTCTTTTCTCGCACTTCCCGCCTGTGGAATTCCCTTCCACATACTTGCTCCCCGGACAGCTAAAACCTCGAGGAGTTTAAATTTAAGGTCAATAGACACCTAACACACTAACTCGCATCCATTCTCTCAAACACTCTTCCCATCTACCCAACCCTCATCCTCAATATCCTTATCCGTCTATCACCCTCCTTCTGACATTTCCTATATCTAACCACTCTTTCTCATCACCTTCCCCTATGTAACCCCCTGCGCAATAGTGGCAGTGGAATGCCTTACTTGTGGTGAAATGATTAAAAAAAAAAAAAAAACTCTCCTAAATCTTGTTCTGCCCATTAATTTATTCAGCCTAGTTTTTCTATATGCAGCGCCCCTTCAGGATATTAGTCATTCATGGCTCTCCACAATTTAGTGCCGTTTATAGCTCTTATTAAGTTTTTTCTTTTTGTTATCTTTTCTAAACCTTTTTATGATATCCATTTACTCGACCTATCTAGTGAATTTGCGTCAATGAATGGCGGAACAAGGTTTAAGAGAGATAGCAAAAAGGACAAAATTTATTAAGAGCTACAAAAAACAAGGAATTGTAGAGAGCCATGATCGCATACAACCCGAAGGTTATCGGCGCATAGAAGATATGCAGAAGAATACGGAGAAGATAGTTCATAACAGATTGGAGGCAAGAGGGACAGAGGAAAACAAAACCTTCCTTGCGAGTTGTGAAAACGGATGGCACAAGGTTTAGTAACGATAATAAAAAGACAAAATTTCTGAAAAGCGGCAAAGAAAAGAAACCTGTGGAGAGCCACGATCACCTAAGTCCTGAAGGAACACGGAAGAAGAATGAGATTTTTTAAAAATCATTCACCCTAAGTAAGGTGGAATCGCCACTAATACGCAGGGAGTTACAGTCAGTGAAGAAACAAGGTACAGTGGGTAACGAAGAAAGGATGTAAACGGAAGGGAGTTCCACTGGCGGAAAATGCGAGGAAATAAACTGTTACAGTAGTAACGGGATTTTTTTTTTAAATGGCTCGTCTGCATTGGTTTTTCGAAAATGATCATGAAAAGTTTTGTGAAAATCAGATAAAGTACTGTTACTAATAGGAAGTAAAACAACAACCGTCCATTCACCAGTGTTTCTTTGTTGTTGTTGTTCATGTACTGTGTCCCTTTATGACGGTGATCATGGACTTCTATTTGGCCTTGTCTCGTGTCGCGCTCTTAATTTTTTTTTATTCTTGGTAATTTTCCTAAACACCGCTCCGCCATTCATTTGCTCCAGCCTATCAAATATATCTCGTGCTGCTTTCCCCTGTCTCGATTGCCTTCTATCCGTCCTGTGAGCATTAAATTCTGTAGGCGCTCCTTCCTCATTACGTGTCCCAGGAACTTCATCTGTCTCTTCCTAATGTTAAGTATGAGTTTCCTTCTCATTTTCATACTCTCCGACACCTCATCGTTGCTCACGTGCTCAGTTCATAGTGTCCTCAGTATCTTTCTGCTGTCTCGAGTCACTCCCTCATCCTTGAGGAGATCATCCAACATTCACTATCATACAGAAGGACAGATATAACACAGCAGCCCAGTACTCTTCTTTGTTTCCAATGAGATTTTCTTATGCCTCAGTTTTGTTAATAACTTTAAAAAAAAAAAAAAAAAAAAAAAAAAAAAAAAAAAAAAGGTTCAATCTATCGACGTGAAAAAAAAAATAATTTAAAAAAATACGAAAAATGTAATCATTTGAGAGAAAGCAATATTTTAAAATGTTCTTTTTTCTAACAACTTCACATAATTTTTCTTTCGATTTAAACTCTTTTCTTTAAATATCCCCACTCCTTACTCTCCCACACAATCATTGTTTTTTTCTTTATCAACATCGATGCTTTCTTTCCCGATTTTTCAACCATCACTATCCAATCTTTCACTTTCTACATTCTCCACTCAATATTTGCTTTCTACATTCTTGTCTATTCGCGAAATTTACACGCGTATTCTATCAGCAACCACCACATCCTGGAGGACACGCGAGAGCTTATAATGAATTTAATCTCTTCCGTCATGTTCTTTACAAGAAGAAACGGCGATTTTACGATATTAGAGGGTGAGTGAATACAGTTATGCTAAAGAAAGTTTCGGAAGAAACCCTATAAATTATTCACAACTATTGAAGACAACATTTTCTTCTGATGTCAACAAAGATAAGTAATAACAGCTTACAAGTCCGGATTGATTATGTTACAATCTGAATAGACATTTGTTACTCTAGTTTTAATATCAATTTTATGTTGCTTTGTTTTCACACCGTCATCTTTCTCTGGTGTTTCCAGCGTCGAAACATTACCCTCTTCTTAAAACAATCTATATGAATAGGCTAAATGAAATAAAAAAAAAAAAATAATAATATTTAGGTTCAGATGAAAATTATTTCTGAAATAACTACAGCTTGGTGGTGATGGTGATGGTTATCAACAATATTATCATTACCATCAGTGATCACATCTCTCTCTCTCATATATATATATATATATAGAGAGAGAGAGAGAGAGATAGAGAGAGATAGAGATGTGGGTGATATACTGGATATTAGCTTGAAAATTTTAATTGGAGAGCCGAATTTCAATTTCCGTTGGGTTCATTATATTCACTTGGAAGGTATGAATCAACCTCTTCTGCCCCCAGGTTAATTAGTAAGACTTGTATCACTAAACCATTATTTATTTTTAATTCTTACAAACAACATTTTTTCTAGTTTTAAATAACCTGCAAAAGGTTTATAAACCGTATATAACCAATCAATCAGTCCATATTTAATTCCAATTCATAACTATCTACTGTTCATATTTACCCAATTTGTCAATGTGTTTTTCGATCATTTTGTCAATTTCTATTTGTTTGCCTGTCAAAATCTGTTAGTTTCACACAAGCGTGTGTGTCCAGTCCGTAAACAGTGAGGATAACCCAACAAGATAACTTAATATAAAATATTAAGTGTTATATCTATATAGAAAGCTCAATGGATGTTATCTAGAGCAAATTATATTTATAAAGGAAAACTCAACACTTCATTACAATGACGTGTTGAGTTTTCCTATATATATATATATATATATATAATGACCAGCCACTAGTATTGGAGGATACTGTCTACCAGCGCGGCTAGTTAATCCCCATTGTAGACACCTGCTCAGGCAGATTTGTGTTTATTCACCAACAACAGAGCTCACATGTGGTTTATACTGTAAATAAGCTGCGCGAACCTTAGTTACAGTTTCTGGGAGAAAGCGCGTTATCAAGCGCGAACAACAGTCTGAATGAGGCCAAGACGCTTAAACCCTCGGTCACGATGACATGTGATTTCCAGCTAGTACAACCATGGACGACTCCTCAAAGGAAGTAGGTTATCCAATTTTCCCTTGGGTTAACCTTCCCAGAGGTGCCGCTCGCTGGGATCACCTCCAGACCAAAAACAACATCAAGTCAGCTTCCTGACAAATCGGCCATGGTGTGATTCGAGCCCAGGCTTCATGGTCAGAAAGCGCACGTCTAACCACTTAGCCATATATATTTCATTTCTTAGTCTGTAGAGATCTACCTTTATTCATATTCCTCTTATATAGACTGACTCTTGATTGTGAGGTAATAATATTTTGTTTGCTGCGTATCTAAGACGACTCATTTTTGAGGCTAGTGGCACGACTAATTTGAATAACAGTGTATTTATAACATGTTTAAAAAAGACAGATTTCAGCAAACACCAGTTAAAAGTCGCTTTACTACTTATAAACGGAAAATCGGTATACAATGAAACGCAAAAAAAAAAAATTTTAACGAAAAAATGTTTATTCAAATCCGTTACAGAATATTAGCATAATACACTATAGTTTCTCTCTTTTTAAATCAGTTAATTGGTAAATAGTTTTGTCTGGAGCTCAGTTTTCGCATCCCTTTTCGCTACGTATTTCCACTCAATCCCCCCCCCCCAAAAAAAAAAACAGTATAGGATGATGTTAAAAGGGCTCAAAACTTAATAAAAACAAAGTTTTATCATCAAAATGTTTATGCTATTATTAAGAAGAAAGATCAAATTTTGTTATTTTTTTTAAAAATTTGAATCCTTTCTAACACGTTCGAAACTACGATTAAAATTTGTTTTCCGTCAGCGGTTCACGCGATGTTTACGTAATATTATGCAAGTTGTTTTTTGGCGTTGAAAGACACATTAATTTGAAAATTCTTGCAAAAATTAACTAATAGTTTGATTTTAATGAAACTTTCAGGACTTATTCCCAAATGAATGAAAATATTCATGCCATTATTATTTTTAGAAAATCTTGGTAATTTTTTTTTACATATTTGACCCCCCCCCCCAATTCAATTAATTACATAAAACTTCTAGAAATACATTATTGGAGTAAATAGACTAAACTATCGCCCGGTTCACACTCCACCCACGTCTATTGAACAGGTGTAGAGGCTCATCCCTTGTTCCCTGTTTAGGATGTGGTTTCCGGCTTTCTCTTTTCCAATCTTTTCACTATTACGTAGCCCCCTGCACATCAGTGGCGTTACCGCCTTGCTCGAGGTGGTATGATTAAAAAAAAACAAATCTATTAGTTAAATGCAGGACTCATTGGGAAATGTGAATCATGTATATATTTTTCTTTAATTACGGGACCATTTTTCCAAAAATCTGCTCCAAATAGTAAACCAAATAGTAAAATCAAAAATGCATTAAAACTACGCTACTTTTAATGTAAAGCTTTAAATGATTTTATAAATAATATAATTTTAGGATATCATATTCTGAAGAAAAAAATTCGATGAATAATGAATTTTTATAAGAATTGTTTTCATTTTTTTCTTTGCTAATTAAAGTTTCAAACATCTATTTAATTTTTCTCCACTAAATTCAGTGTTTTGTATTTCATTATTCATTAAAAATAGCCTTTATTTACAAATAATTTAGAATTAAGATTTTAAAAATAATTTCCAATAGTCTTTTTATGCTGAACTGCACATTTTGTTTTACTATGGAAACTTATAAAAAAAAAAACTTATTAAAAAGGTCACATTTTTTAAGGGTTGATCCTCCTTACGAAAGGCTAAACTGGGTTATGTCAACTTTTAGTCACCATAAGTCTAGATTGATTAACAGGTGCTGTCATTGCCTACTGAAAAGGTCAACTAGTCTGACCTGACATTAAGAAATGCTTTTATTCTAAATTTCATGACAAACAAGTAATATGTGCTTCAAATCAGATTAATTCAACTTGATAATTTCCCAAAAATAACGCGTGAGCGATGTATATTTTATTTTTGCAAGACTTTTAAAACCTAGAACTAACTTGTTTACAAACGTGTCTATCGCTCAAAAATTGCCCGAAAAATTGAAAATTAAAAAAAAACTTAAAATTTTAGATTCCACTTTTCGCCGAATTTAAATTTAACAAAATTATTATCTGTCCTGTGAGTATCAAATTTTCCAAGCCCACTTTCCTCATGTCCAAAAAACCTCAACTGTTTCTTCCTGATTTCAAGCAAACCAATAAAAGACTTAAAAATGTAAGTGTGGTCATTTAGTTTGATAAAAGCACTTCAGCAAACGCATTTAACATATTTTCAAAATATAAGGATCTGGGAGGTGTAAAAATGTAGCATTAATTGCACACTACTACTATTCGAATGATAATAGGAACACTCGGATTGGTTAAAAAGAATATTGATACAAATCAAGAAAACCTAAAGAAACCATTCATATATCTGAAATATAAGAGATTGTGTTTATGAGCTCCACTCACAAACTCGGGAAAACTCCCAGTGTCATATGTTCGGCAAGAACTTTCAAATAAAACTTCTTTATCTCAGAGGTAAAGACTTGGTAAAAGATGGCATCAGTGAATCAGGAAAAGTGGAAATAAAAAGTTATCAACCATAAAGTCAAAAACTGAGCTATTTTTTCTTTTGTCAATGCAATAAAAATGCCATTATAAACTTGGTTAAAGAGACATATCGAATCTTATATTTGTTAATTGTAAAATTAACATTAAGAATTTGTATGAATAAATACATTATACTTATTTTCTATATATAAGGATGATTGATTTATTATTACATATGTCAATTAAATTAATACTGTATAGTCTAGACCATGAAGTAATGGTTAATTTTGCAGTCATTTATGACTGTAGCGAATTAATTCCTCACAGGTTATCCAATAGTTTGGGCTTTGTGGGAGACTGAACTAGGCTTAATTAAGACAGCAATCTGCGTTGATGTTCTGACTGACAGGCTATTCGACTGTAGCGAGTTTGATTCTACGCGCCCCGTTTTTGTGAACCTTGTACCAAATATAAGAAATACCCAAAGGAATATATGTCTATATTTCCTAGATGTGATATTGTAAATATTTACATTGTTCGGGTTGCTGCCCTCATCTTTGTGGCCTTATTCACGACGTTTCGGTTTTTCTTGAGATGATTAGAATTTTGATTATAACCCTGTTTCGTCCCCAAGAACACATGACCCAATTGATAAAAGCGTTGGTTAAAGTAATCCAGTGACCTAACCCAAACAATTGTGATTTGGCCACAACAGAGGTGAACAAAAACTTGGAGAGTTGAGTTAAGGGAAATAACTAACACCTAGATATCCAGAAGAGGCATGGCAGGTAGAGCTAGAACAATTTACCTCGGTGAATGAAATAAAAGGTTAGGTTCGAAATTTTAATCTCCTGAAGAAGGCCGGAGAGTACAACAACCGAAACGTGGTGAATATGACAAACAACAGTCCCAACAATGCAAATATTCAAAATTATATTTATGTAAACTCTAGTTGTTGCTGACAAGAGATGAAAGGTCATTTCAGATTAATTCAGCTTTCCGGCGAAAAAACGAATCACAAAAGAAAAAAAAAGAAAAAAAGAAATAAAATCATATTCATTCTTCTTTTAAGTAACATGTTCTTTTGGGACGTCAGTGATCGTGGCTCTCCACAACTTTCTATCCTTTGTAGCTCTAAGCAATGCCCCTCCCTTACAGACTCATATTTTTCCATCCAATTACACAAGGTCATTAGGCAATTTACTCGATGTTTCTCTTTGCCCTTCTTACTTTCAATATGTCCTGTGTCTATTAAATTCTTTAAGTCCTCTTTCCTTATGCGTATCAAAAATTTCAACTACTTCTGCTTCTAAATAAAAGTGCCCTCTTTGTTGTAACTTCCCTTAAACCTTCCTCGTTGCTCAAATGAAACGTCTATGATATTCTAAGAATCCTTAAGGCGAATCCCATCTGTTGCTTCAAGTCTCCTCTTCATCTGCCGTAAAGGATTGGTATTACACAGTAGTTCAATACTATGAAAGGTAAACTCACATCAATAAAAACTCTATAGGAAAGCGCAATGCTCGTTAAAAAATGCTTAGTTTGTACAAATTGACCAAAGTAACTTCCAACTCGAAAACCGTCTTCAACTGATATATTTTATTATTGCTGAATAATGTATAAATTTAATAATTCATGAACATTTATAACTTGAAAGATTTTTTTAAAACTATATACTTTTCACTCTCCACCATTGAGATCATAGAGTGATTCCGTTAGACAACACTGTATTTGAATAATACACCCCTTTGGCAAGTGCTTTTATTATGAAAATAAAACACACACACAACAAAAAAATCCAAGCACCTTTTGACAAGATGATGTTTCCTATTTACTTTTTGGCATTCCCTATTGAACATAATAAAACGCCCGTGTGCAAAGCGTTGATCAGCTTGAACGCAAAGTAATACAAAAACGACTTCAATTGTAACGAAACCGGTCTTCTATGTGCACTATGCCTGGAGATTTCAAAGTGCTGAAACAATTGATTGTCGAGTCGGGAAGAATACCCCGTCGAGTATCAGACTGACAGGGTAATAACTCACAAGATGCGACTCTGAAAGCAAAAGACGTGTTTGATTTTCGGCGTGGCGGGAAAGGGATTTTCAGAGGAAACGGAGAGTCATTGCTATGCATCATCAAGGACATGAACAATAACTTATTATGCGGAAATAAAGTTTATGAGACAGTAAGGATTTGCTAGTGGTGTGGGGGGTGATTTTCTTCCCTTTTTTCTTTCTTTTTTTCATAAATTTACGTTACATTTACCAGGATTAGAATGTCTCTAAGGAATTGTTATAAATGCAAAGATCTAACTCTTTTTATGCAACACACTTCCTACTCACTATCTTTCAATAGGAATAACCAGAAGGTATAAAATATTTATGATCACATGTAAAATATATTACGCGCACATAGCAAATGTTATTTACTAAGTAACTTTTGCTGATACAAGGCCAGATTAGACGGGTAACCGCGAGGATTGAACACGTTACACAAATATAATCTTAAAAACATCGCCCGGTTCACACTCCACCCACATCTATTGAACAGGTGAAGAGGCTCATCCCTTGTTTCCTGTTTAGGGTGCAGTTTCCGGCTTTCTCTTTTCCATTCTTTTTACCCTTACGTAGCCCCTTGCGCATCAGTGGCGTTATCGCCTTGCTTGGGGTGATATGATTAAAAAAAAAAAAAAAAAAACTATATATATATATATATATATATATATATTATACTCAATCTCGAGCATGGCAATTTTCTTAAATTAATCGCTTCTTGTCTCTTTTATGAGTTCTGAAACGGCCTCCACAACCTGCATTTTTTTTCTTTTGCAACAAACAGACAAAGGTGACATCAAAGTTTGGTGTTGTATCTTGGGAGAGCGGCGTGTCGTAAAATGTTTCTGTCGCGGAAATGATGACTTTTCAAGTCAGCACATTATTTGGTATTAAATATATACACAGAGTATGTTATACGGAAATGAAAAGCTAAACTATGATTGTAAGGCGACTGAGGAAAAGAGAACCGATTGTGCAATCTTGAAAGAGGCCCTTAGAAAGCAGGACATGATCTCAGTCTCAGATAAATTTTCAGCCTGACCATATGGCATCTGTTAGAGACTTCGTATCCAAAACAAGACTTGCTAATCATTTAATACGGTAAGCAATCCAAAGCAGACTACATTGAGAGCCATTCACAACATTTTACCATAAATATATGTCAATTTTATGATACTGTGTGTGGTTCAGCAGCAGGCATGAACTGTCACATGAATGTCGAAGATTTTTGTTTATCATATATACAGGAAAATCTGCACTGTGTGTGTGGGTGTGAGCGTGTGTGTCAGATTAAATAAATTGCAAACATTGTGTTTCTTTTTAATAAAATACGTTCATTTTCACGGAAAATTTTTCGCGTATTATCCGTGAGTATGAACGGATTTTATTTTAAAAAAGCAGACAAAATGTTTGCAACTTATTTAATTTGACACGTCTAAAAGCAAATTTGCTGCCTTACTACACAAATATATATATATATATATATATATATATATATATATATATACCCCAAACTTATTTATAAATGGAACTGTGTGTGTGTGTGTCCGTTACCTATAGACTCCGAAACGGCTGAACCGATTTTCTTGAAAATTTACATAGTTGTAGTATAAGCGTCTGCTAGGTTTTGTGTCGAGGTACCCCAATAAATATCGAAAATCGATAATCGAAAAAATCGGGTTATAGAAGGAGTGATCTGATTTTAATCAAATTCGATACACTCATAGACGAAGAGATAAGAAACGATATTCAGAAGTTTCAAGGTTGCAATTCTTACAATAGTGCAGAAAATCGATTATATATATATATATATATATATATATATATATAAGGCAAGATGTTTGTGTGTGTCTGTTTATCTGCTTGTATGTCTGTATTTTTTCAGCCCTTTTATTTTAGTTTTTGCTTCGGGTTTGGCTCTAAGTAGGTATAATTGTAGTTCTTAGTCTCAGCCATGATACCATTTACTCAGAGAAGTTATTTAGCCTTCAAAATTCAGTTTACGACGAAAATAACTTATTTGATATCGATACCAGGAATCAAAATTTGACTTACATCCATTCATTTTTCTTTCAGTTTACGGTTTCGCTTTAACTGGAAACAACTATTGCTTTTTAGTCTTTCGTGCCAACGTCCAAAGAGGCTGAGCTCCAGGACCATGGATTAGTTTTAAAGCTTTCATTACACCCGAGCAACGCCGAGCTATACTGCTAGTATATGTGTGTGTGTGTGTGTGTATATATATATATATATATATATATATATATTTTGATTGATTGCGATGGGTAAATTGTCGGTGGAGGACCAAAGATTTTTTTTTTTTTTGTGAAAAATACATTGATTTGTTAATACTTCCAAAAATTAAACAATCGTCGGATTTTAATGTAATTTTCAGGAATTATTCACAAATCATTATTTTAGAAATTTGGATTCCTCAACGTGGTTTAATGGTTAGCAAGATTATCTTGCTAGAATCGTTACAATTGTGTAGTGAGTTCGATCCTCACTAGGTGTCCGATACTTTTGGCTTTTTGCCACATCTAAGATGCGCTTAGAAAAATCGCCATTATTTTAGAAATGCTTCTTTTTACAGCTGTTACCCCTCGCTACACACACATTTTTGTACCGCTTACTGTTTATACTAGTTATACGCAGAAATCCTTTGTAATTTTTTATTTTATTTGTAAAACGGGAACACCAGTTACTGAAAGTTTTCTCTGAATTGTGGAATAAAAAAAGCAATAAAGCTCGGACAATATTTAATTAGAAAAGCTTTTGATTGCTTTTATGAATAGGATATGTTATGGACACTACTGTCTACAGAACATTTTTTCGAGGAATAATTAATTTTTTGCAAGAATCATTTACACTTTTTTTAAATTAGAAATATTTATAAAGTTTTAAATCTTAAAATTTTGTACTGATTTGTAATGGTTAGGTGCCATTAGGTAAAAACTATATTTACTAATAATAAATGGGAAAGTTTAGTATAATTCAGCGACATTCAATATTTTAAAAAGAATTTTGAATTTAATGATTTTTGTAACTACGGACGGCGTTGCACGACATTATCAGAAAAGCGATAATAATAGTAAATTTCAAGCCAAAATATCTAAAAAAATCCAATCAAACATAAGATTACAGAGAATATTTTTGTCATTTTTGAAGATTGGGTAATTCAAAATTTTATAATAAAGACGCTCACATTATATTCCTCAAGTAATTTTTACAGGTATGTTCTCCGTAAAAAAAAAAAAAAAAAAAAAAAAGGTAAACTTCCAGCTCTTAATCAAACTGTCAACCTTCCTCCATGCTAAAAAATACATTTCTGTGATATTTTAAAGTAAAAGTAATTTGTTTCAAATCAAATTAAATAAATTTTAAATTTACTAATATAGCCCAGATAAAGTTTCGGAAAAGTATGTTTTATTTCTGAAAGGATTTTAAGAAAGAACTATATTGAGTCTAAAATGGCTAGTGAAATCAGTGATTTTGACAATTGGAAAAAAACACCTCTTCCAGCCAATTTAAATTAGTTTTGAAATAAAGTAAAGTATTTTGTTTATTGAAAATATAATTTTAATCAATTGGATTAAAATTGCAACTAAAATAAAAGCTTCACAAATTTTAATTTTTACAAATGGATTTTATAACTTACCTATAGCATTTCTTTAGAGCTATCGATACGATAGAAATTTAAAAACTCTCAATCACATAATAACATGCCTATCATATCTTAACTAAAAACAACTAATGTAGTATACCACTTTAACTTATATACTGTATCGAGACTGCCTCTGGTTTTAAACCGGTGGTCCACATTGGACCTACTACAACAAGCATCACCCGGAGGTTGACAAGCCACTAGTTGTATCAGTGCCATAAAAAAAGCAACTTATCATTAAACATCTACCTGCCTCCATCAGGAAAAATATGGTTGATAGTGCAATCATTCTATCCCCATGTACTTGTAGGCGGTAACTAAACAGCAAAACCCTTTAAACAGTTCAACCCAAGCATTAACCTACTGCTGTAGACCTAGGGCATCACAGGCTACTGTGAGTAAATAAACATTTTCGTCAGGTTTTAAAGAAAATGTAAGCATTACTGTTAAAAAAAAGAATCCAGTTAATTAATCCTTGAATTTACTTTGAAACAAATCTCAAAGACAAATATTGATATTAAATAAATTTTTAAGTTTGTTGTTTACATTTTTCGTCTATAATGGCGATTCGATGGGTTGACTGACGAGCAAACGTGCTAATAGTCTAAAAATGTCTAAAATCTTTATTAACACATGGAAATTTATTTTTCTTTTTATACGAACGAATCTTATGTTATTATATTTAAAATAAAACTAAAATTTAACTTCCAAGAAAACATTTAAATTATTCAGAATAAGTATTTTTTTAGGAAGTTCGCGGTTGTACCTACTGTAAATGAAACAAACATTGACATTGACGAAATATTACTCACAATGGTGATTTTATAACATAAATATGAAAAAATTATATTGAAAATGTATAGAGAATGTAAATCAATGACAGCGCTAAAAAAGTATAATTTTGCAGCGCTTAAAATACTTTTTTTGCATAAATTCTTGCAACGTTCCTGCGTAAAAATATTGGTTGGTTAATTTTGTTTAGCAGCATAACATCAAAATATCATCAAATACTCATCTCTTAACCACTTGACTAGTTCTTTCACTACTCCGTATATCCTTTCCTTTCTCTCCATCTTTGCAACTGTCATCACACCTGCATTCCCATCCTTCTCTTGCTCCTTTCCAACTGGTTCGTCTTCCTCTTCACTCTCTTCTACTTAATCTTTTTACTCTTATGTAGCCCCCCTGCACATCAGTGGCATTACCGCTTTGCTCGGGGTGATACGATTAAAAATAAATAAATAAATGAATAAAAACCTCTGTGTTATTTAATGCCGAAATCTGAATAAAGGTACATGATATGCTCTCAACTACAGTTATTTTGCATAAAATTTTATACTTTCAGAGTAAATATGTTTGTTTTTTAGGTATATAGTTTGTAGATTATAAAATGTATCGTTGGTACTTTTACTAAACAAAAGTATTTTTGTATTTTTTAGTGTTGCATTGCCATTTTGTATTGTTGGTCATTTTATTATAAAGATGTAGTGTTTATTTTATTCTATTGTTTGAGGGGGAAGGAGAGAGAAACTTCACTTAGGTGCCTCCACTCAGTTGCCGAAAAACAGTATAGCATGATGTTAAAAGTGATCAAACTTAAAAAACAAAATTTTATCATCAAAATCTTTATGTGAAAAGATCAAATTTTGTTGTCAATATTTAAAAAAAAGATTTTAATCCTTTCTAACACGTTCGAAATTTCGATTAATTTTTTTTTACCGTCAGCGGTTCACGCTATGTTTACGTAATGTGACTATTAAGCAAAACGTAATATTAAGTTGTTTTTTGGGCGTTGAAAGACACATTAATTTGAAAATTATTGCAAAAATTAACTAATAGTCTGATTTTAATGAAACTTTTAGGACTTATTCCCAAATGAATGAAAATATTCATGCAATTATTATTTTTAGAAAAGCTTGGATTTTTTTTTTTAATTTGTTACTCCTACTTTAATTAATTGCATAAAACTTCTAGAAATACATTATCTATACCAATTTATTTTTAGTTAAATGCATGACTCATTGGGGAATGTAAATCATGTTTTTTTTTTAATTACGAGTCCATTTTTCCGAAAATCTGCTCCGAATAGTAGAATCAAAAATGCATTAAAACTACGCTATTTTTAATCTGGGTAAAGTTCAAATTTATTTTATAAATATAATTTTAGAATATCATATTCTGAAGAAGAAAAAAATGATCAATAATGAATTTTTGTAAGAATTGTTTTCATTTTTTTTTTTCTTTGCTAATTAAAGTTTCAAACATCTTTTTTAAATTTCTTCGAATTACTCAATATCTTTGGTTATTAATTCATTAAAAAAAAAACTATTTGCAAATCGAAAATTCATAAGCTTAATACAAATCATTTAGAATTAAGATCTTAAAAATTATTACCATTCTTTTTTTTTTAATGTTAAACTGCACATTTCTTTTACTATAAAGAGACTTATTAAAAGGTCACATGTTTTAAAGGTTGTTCCCCCTTACGAAAAGCTAAATTGGGTCATGTTAACTTTTGGTTACCATACGTCCAGACTGATTGACAGGTGCTGTCATTGCCTACTTGAAAGATCAATGAGTCAGACCTTTGTCATTAAGAAATACTTTTATTCTAAATTCATGCAATAAGTTATATTTGTTTCAAATCAGATTAATTTAACTTGAAATTTGATAATTTCCCAAAAATAACAAGTTAAAGATGTATACTTTATTTTTTACAAGATTTTTAAAACCGAGAATTATTTTTTTTTTAAACATCGCTCAAAAAATGGGCGAAAAGTTTAAAATTTAAAACAAAAATTTCAAAATTTTAGATTCCGATGAATATAATTTCTGTTTGAAATACACCTGAATATTTTGCTTAGTGGAAATATTAAATTTAATCAGGTAGTTTTCAATTAAGCTAAAATTAAATTTCAAAAAAGTTTTTATTTTTAAAAATTCAATTCAAAACTTAGGTATCGAAAATGGAGTGGAGGTATCTACAGTATTTGCTAATAGCTGGGACCCCAACAGGTGCTACCATCCCGAGTTAGGGTAGTTCTGAGAACAGCAACAGTTAAGATGTGATTCCACGCTCCTCAAAACATCAACGGGGCCGGGCTGCCAGATGTAGTTGTGTCAGTCAGTCAGTTAAGTGCCATACGTGATACACGGTTTAGGCGATCATGTCTTGAAAGAGACATGACTGACTGACTGGGCAGAAGAGTATCACGTAGTAGGTTGCCATTGCTTTATGCGGTAGACTGGTTGCCACCCAAAGGCTATAGAACCCAATCTGTCCTGTTATATAACCTATAACTGGAGGGAAGAGACGGATTAATACCTTTTCCAAGGGTATTTGTGAGTAAGTGAATGCGAGGAATTCAACTGTAATTCGAACTCGGCTCCCCGATTTGTCGTTTCGAATCGATATCCACTGCATCACAACGCACATTGTAGTTGTGTAAACATGTAAAAATAATGCCATAATAAGGGAATAACAAACAGCATGGCAAAAAAGTGGAAATTTCATTCGAACAATACGAGAAACGACAGAAAAATGTAAAACTTTATTAATCTGTCGGCTGTTCGTTTCTGTTCCCACCTGGTGTTCCGGATTTTTGTGTTCGCCATTTTTATTTTGTTTAATTACAAGCAAATAATCTTAATTTGTTTTCGCAGTATACAGATGGTTAACTAATTAAAATAATTATTTTCTAAGCGTAACTTAGATGTGGCAAAAAGTCGAAAGTACAGGGAACCTAAATGAGGATCGAACTCACTACCCAGTCATAATTCTGTTAGCGGGACAAGCTTGATAAACATTGGAATAGAAGAATAGATATGGAAAAATGAAAATAGACTTGAGACTCAAAAAACTTAAAAATCAAATTTCACGCGCATGTGTGTGTATATATATATATATATATATATATATATATATATACTAGCAGTATAGCTCGGCGTTGCTCGGGTGTAATGAAAACTTTAAAATTAATCCATGGTCCTGGAGTTCAGACTCTTTGGACGTTGGCACGAAAGACTAAAAAGCAATAGTTGCTTCCAGTTAAACCGAAACCTTAGACTGAAAGAAAAATGAATGGAAGTCAAATTTTGATTTTCTGGTATCGATATCAAATAAGTTTTTTCGTTGTAAACTGAATTTTGAAGGTTAAATAAGTCCTCTGAGTAAATGGTATGGCTGAGACTAAGAACTACAATTATACCTACTTAGAGCCAAACCTGAAGCAAAAACTAAAATAAAAGGGCTGAAAAAAATACAGACATACAGGCAGATAAACAGACACACACAAACATCTTGCCTTATATATATATATATATATATATATATATTATCGATTTTCTGCACTATTGTAAAAATTGCAACCTTGAAACATCTGAATATCGTTTCTTATGTCTTTGTCTATGATTGAAATCAGACCACTCCTTCTATAACCCGATTTTTTCAATTGTCGATTTTCTATATTTATATTTATCGGGGGGGGGGGGGGGACCTCGACACAAAATCTAGCTAAAAACACTCGCAGACGCTTTTAGTACAACTGTAAATTTTCAAGAAAATCGGTTCAGCCGTTTCGGAGTTTATAGGCAACAGACACACACAGACTAAGATAGATAGATAGATAGATAAAAAAAGATCATTGATTAAAATGTAAAAAAAAAACCAAAACAAAACACTAGACCAATGCTATGAACAAGTTCAACTGCCAAACCCTATTAGCTCCCTAAACAATTACTGGGCATTCAAAATCACACACACAAATACAAAAGGACAGGGTAGGAACTTCTAAGAGCAGAAGCCATATACATAAATAAGTAAATAAACCACAAGCTGGTGATATTAGGCAAGTTATTATTTTGCACGGGGGAGGGGGTGAAATCAGCCTGTTGTTATATGTTGCGTAGAGAAGAGGAAAATACAGTTGTCTGCTGCACAACAGATGTTCAGAAAGAAAGATCGTAAAAAAGAGTAGAGAGCGAGAGAAAAGAAAGAAAGCAGGAAAAAAAAACTCCTCAGAGTATTAAAAACCTTATCTGGCGAAACAATGGCCGGCATTTCGGGGTGGGGGGGAGACAAAGAAAAAAAATAGTAGAACTAGAATAGATTGAGGGCGTACGTATGAAATTAAAAAAAAATTAAAGAATTAAACGTATTGCTAAAAGATAAAGATGGAGAAAGACGAAAAAGATAAAGGAAAACAATAATTATAGTAAAGAATTTTAGAAAATAAAACAGATATGAAAGAGAAAATAAGTGAATAATTAAGTCGGTTCACACTCCACCCACGTCTATTGAACAGGTGTAGAGGCTCATCCCTTGTTCCCTGTTTAGGATGTGGTTTCCGGCTTTCTCTTTTCCAATCTTTTCACTATTACGTAGCCCCCTGCACATCAGTGGCGTTACAGCCTTGCTCGGGGTGATACGATTAAAAAAAAAAAGTGTGTGTGTGTGTGTGTGTGTGTGTTAGAGAGTATATACTGACAGAAAATAAAATTGCAACACCCTGTTTACAAATTATTTTAAAATAAAAGGGGTCGCTGAAATAAATGTATTGACTGGATTTAAAAAAATTATAATTTTCATTTTTTCGAAAATTAAGTGTGTAAATTAAGGAGTGGGGATGAGTGGGGGGAAATTTATGAATATCTAATAAAAAGAGTGGTTAAAATAAGCATGTCCCAGGTGGATTTTTTCCAATTTATCTATTTGAAATTCAAGTGTATTCATTTCAATTTATTTAAAACTAAACGTATTATATAGCTTGATTACAATAAATGATCACATATACAGCAACTCCTCATGGGTCATTTAATGTTGAGATTAAATTTTCTTAGGAGCTTTGAAGTAATAAGAATTTGATAAACGTTATTCTGCTTTCATAATTGAATACATGGTAGATGATACTCAGCTTTTGTGCCTATACATTGTTGTAGCTCTATTTTTGGAATAGTTTTATTTTTTAAAAATGTAGGATATTATATGAATTAATGTCATGAAAGTTATTTCATCTTGGTTGTTCGATTAATTAATTTTGTTTGGCGAAATTTAATTTACGGCCGAAATCTATTTTGTACGTAATTTTATGCTTTCAGAGTATATATATATATATATATATATATATATATATATAGCAGATAATAAAACTGTGGGTAATTTTACAATAAAAATGTATTTTTATATTTTAGTGTTGCATTGATTTTCATTTTACTAGCAAAATGTACTACTGATTTTTGTTCAGAAGTTCACTATTTGCCTATAGATGATGTCTTAACAAAGACTAAGAGATCTCTCGCTTTCTCACAATAGTTCTTATTGGTGACATTTAACAGGTTCACTATTTACCTATAGCTGTGACCTCTAACAGGTGCTACCACCCCGGTCAATAGCAATTAAGAGGTGATTCCACGCTACTCAAAAATTTCAATCTCTCGATCAGAAGCCTTGCTGCCGGACGTAGTTTACCGCCATACCAAGGACGGACAGAGTACGTTGTAGGTTGAACAATGTGCTTGACATTACATATTGCTGTTCAACGTGCTTTCGAGAAAAAACTAAATGCGACAGAGAGTTGTAATAGTCCCGTGTATCGTCGACGAATATTTTTCTTTTTTTGTTTTTTTAATCAGATCACCCCAAGCAAGGCGAAAACGCCACTGATGCGCAGGGGGCTACGTAAAAGTGAAAAGATTGGAAAAGAGAAAAACCGGAAACCACATCCTAAACAGGAAACAAGGGATGAGCCTCTTCATACTCTGAAAAATATAGTTACTCAGATTTACGTTACACAAACAGCTTGAAGGTGGAACCTACTCTCACATCAGTCAACAATATACAACGCAAGTCCAAATGACCCTCTCACAAGACAGTCTTGTGGCGCGCAAATCTCGAAGTAAACGATTTCCAGCAAACAGTGCTGATACTCCTGGGGTTATATTTGCTCTGGTCTGTGTTGCAGACAAAGCACAGTCTACAACTGTTGCTCGTACAATATATCGATCTTGGTGGGAGTTTGTGCTACGTGGTCTTACAGAACCTGGTCTATGGTTGTAAGAATGTTCAATCGTTCGTTGTTTTTAACATCTAAACATGTAACATCTAATACGCATAGCATTACTACAAAATGACCATCCAGCCTCTCAACGGTCTACGTCCCGAGCGACTTTAACTGAACAAAAGGAGCAGGTGTCCATCACCGGAACAGGACTCCTGCATTCACTGGATACTTTTCACCACACTGAACATAATCTCAACATGCGTCACTGTTTCGAGCTAAGACACATACGGTTCGCCGATATAAATATTACTATCACAAGATTGTCAAAGATTTTAAAATTTTATCAGGAAAAATGAGCTTGACTGCTAAGCAATATATGTTTTAATACATGGCAGTGAATGTTGGACAGCTTCATCAGAAATAAAAAAAAAAAAATTAAGGAAACTGAGATGTGGTTCAGCCAATTACTTGATAATATCATGAAATCTTCAAGTATAATATAAGCTACAAAGAAATTGTAGCTAACATTCAGAAAGAGGCAGTGTTGTGGTACAGTGGATATCGGCTTGGAACGAGAAGCCGGGGAGCCGAGTTCGAATTCCAGTTGAATCCATTGTATTCACTTACGCGCAAATACGTCTCTTCCTTCCAGTTATGAGTTAAATAGCAGGACAGATTGGGTTCTATAGCCTTGGTCGGCAACCAGTCTACCGCAGAAAGCAATGGCAACCTACTGCGGGATAATCTTCTGCCCAGTCAGTCATGTCTCTTTCGAGACATGATCGCCCAAGCGTGTATCACGTATGGGACTTAACTGACTGAATGAGGATAAAACTTGAAAAAAAAAAAAAAATTAACACTCGCAGTGCACATCAAAGTCAAAAGAGATGCTAGAAAATATCAATTATGCTACCAGTGACTTTTGCATAAATTTAATTATAGTTAAAATCTATATTAACGATTGTATATTAAAAAAAAGCAATATGTTTTTTTACTTGTGTTTATTTATTTAAATTAAATCTAAAACCACATATATATATATATATATATGTATGTGTGTGTGTGTGTGTGAGAACAAGCGCTCGAGCGCCTTCTTTCGGTACCTGCAGAGAAAAAGTACGGGCAATTGGTAAAGGCTAAGAGGAAAGACGTAAGGGGTGCACGCTTCAGCCCTACCTATCACAAACAACCGCCTTCGGAGCCAAGTCTGGACTGCTGCACCAATCTTTGCCTGTACCTCTGATCAATTCTTCTTCAGCAGGATCCCGGGTCCGAACTCCATTCCAAAAATGCGGACGGATCTGTCAGTCCAAGTAAAGGGTTCCGGAAGATCGACCTCCTTCCAGGCAACTAACCGCCAGCTGGATGACTTGTTGCGGTTAATCCTTGCTCTCGTGATTTTTCTCGTACCGTTCAAGCGCCTTCTGTACCATGTCAGTGTTGTGCCACGACACGTCATCGGCGTACACGGAAACCCTGACTCGAGCATCACCAGGGAACAGCGACTCCACGTAGGGCAGGACTGCACATCCTGTCTTAACCGGAGGAGGAGTGACTTCAAAGTCAAAGCGTAAAGTAGAGGTGACAGAAAACACTGAGGAATCAACTGAGACCGCGCAAAAGCCCGCGACCGCTTTCCGTTCACCAGTACAAAAGTATTGGGGAAGCAATACAGGAAGGAGGCTGATCCTCTTGCAGAAGTCAGGTTTTAATTCGTCGGCCTAAAAGACAGCAGCCAGTTATTGATGGTCGACCCTATCGAAGGCCTTGAACTGATCAGTGCGGTTTGCTCGTCGTTTTCTACACCCTTTAGGATTGTGCGGATCTGATGCTTTTCAAAGCATTTGTTTGGCCCTTCACAGCATAAGTCTGCTTGGATCCCAATCTCGGTAACTGACTGCAAACGCTCCGTCAGGATCTTGGCCAAAATCTTTACCTCTATTTAGCAGTGTTATGAGCATGTAGTTATCTAAATTCCGTCCTTTTTCAACAGCGCGATCACACCCCTAGAGATCCGATCGGGAACGAACCCCTGTCGGAACCAGTTGTTTAATACGACACAAATATGTGCGACAGCCTCAAGTACATCTTCACCTTTTTAGCCTTACCTAGAACGAGTCGTTGGCTATAATTAGTGGTAAAAACCTAATGCTATCTTTAAGGCTCTCCCACACTTATTCCTAAATACCACCCCCTCTAGTTCCCGCGGCACCAATCTAATTAGCTGTTACCAGAAGTCCCGTCTGTCAAGTAAAAACACATTGAATTTAGTGTCCAGCCATTCTAGACATGGCACCTAGCACCATTCAAGCACAGACATTCTATGGTCCGAATAGCCTAACCAGCGGAACGTGGGACAATCTAGCACATATTGGTCGACCCTTCTTCACTAACATTCTATTAAGGTAGCTGGCTACCCGGGTAGAAGTTCTCTTAAATGTCAACGTTCACATTTCCCCTAGAGTGATCGACCCGGTATCTATCGACGATAGCAAACTTGCCGATCAGATCAACCAGAGTACAGTTGCCCTATTCCCTGCAAGCTTCCCGACCCCGTCTATGTTTGAGCCCAGGATGGCATTCCAGTGCCCCCACTAAGACTAAGCGCAATGAATCTACCAGGAACAGTTTTAACCGACTGAAAAAGAAGACGCGCTTCATCCGGCCGCTTGGACGCATAAACCACAACGATCGGAAATATCGGTCACCATCAACCGCCCTCCTCCCGCATTGACAAGGTTCACCCTCGCACTCAGGGTACGTTTAATTAGCAAGGAAACACTTCTGGTTAGTTGATCCCTATATACTGAATAAACAACAAAGTAGATAACACATGAGCATCAAGTTCACAAACCAAGTGTCTCCTACATCGCAACCACATCTATACACCGAAGGACAAGAAATCACGAAGCAAGCGGGTAGCCTTACTTCGAACCCTCACGCCCTTCGCATTCAAGCAGGCTGGTTTAATAGGCATTGGGTTTGTACACAAACTGGAATTTTTTTGTCCCTAAATGTCGGAAGATAAAACTAATTTTTACCTTGGCCCATCGTGTGCTGATGAATTGTTCACCTTGTAGACTTGATTATGAATTAGAGAATATCCATCATATTTTATGCGACAATGAATATCCTACGAATGTCATCAAACGCGTTGTTGAGCGTAATACTAGACGCCTTAAAGGACCGGTAGTTGTTGATGCTTGTCCTGTTTATTTTAAATGACCCTGGCCAGATGAGAAAATTCAAACGCTGGCTCACAGTGTCGGCTTGTCTTATATCAGATTTTTCTACTGTCAGATTGAATGTTTTGGGAACTAATTCAGTGTTTACCTCGACTGTCAAAGATGGTTTTTTCCTACTTTCAAATCAGTCAGTCAGTTAAATGCAATACGTTAAACACGCCAGTACAATTGCATAAAAATTCAAATGTCAGTGTGAAGCTGAATATGTAGGATTAACCAATCAGTTACTGGAAACCTGAATTAGTCTACACGTTCCTGCCAGGCAGCCTGTTACTTTCAGGACAGACTCAGTCTTAGCAAGATTCGGTCATTAGCCAGTACTTGTTAACCCGATTCCTTCACAGTTTTGCAGAGTCCAAACAGCTCTTTTATGTTTGCTTGAAGCGGCCCATATTAAGTTACACTAATCAGTTGTGTGCAAACAAAGGGAGCATTCCATTCGCTACTCCAGCCTATTAGGAGCGTTGTGAGTAATATTCTTGCTATCTTATACTCACTTGGGACTATTTATCATTCTTTTATTCGTTATTTTAAAAATAAATTTATTTTATTCGTTCGTGTTCCATAATTTTCCCTCCTTACTTCTTTCTTCCTGTGAGAAATGACGTTTTTACGTCATAACTAATGTCAACGTTTTTCTTCTAGCGAAGTGTTGACCGAAAGGAGCCCTAAAGAAAACATGCCTTCGTACCTTTTTAAACCTATATCTATGTTCTTTGTTTGTTTGTTTGACAGACAGACAGACAGACAGGCAGACTCGGCTTTTAGCAGTCCAACTGATTCCCATAAGGTTTTGCAAGTATCAATATTTATGACAACATAAAGAATATTGGCCTTTCTTTTCGCTACTGCATCGAGATAATTGTATTAACAAACCAACCATCCTTATTAATATTTTTGTGAGAGATGGAAGCTTCTTTCAACCAGACAATATTTAGCCAGAATTTCGTTAATAAATGTCATGACTATTTGTTCTGATTTGATTAGCATTTAGAATCACACGTTAGCATTTGATAATAATGCTATCAGTACAAGTATGAAAATTAACAGAATGGAAGAGGGGGACAAAAAAAGAAAGAAATTCAGATTTCGAAAAGAAATCCAAGGGAGAGAATCAGACGAGCTGGAAAAAAAAAAAACAAAAAACAAAAAACAAAAAAAAAACAAGAGCATGGAACAGCACTTAAAAAATTCCTTACTCATTGAACTCCAATAGCAATACAGAATTAGTTACACGTGTCATCTATAAAAACGTGTTTCGATACAATTAATACTTCTATTCCGGTAATGAGAAAGAAGTTGACTAAGAACAAGGAAGATGGGTTAATTGGAGAAAAGGATTAACAAACATTTGAACGTATGAACTGAGAAATAAAAATGGTGAATGACAGATTCGTCACTGAGACAGGCTGAAATTTTATAATCCTCATAGTAACACTGAATTAAATTAAAAAGAAACTCTCTTTGTCTAAAGGCCTTACATTCGTAATTAATTATATTACAATATTTTCGTCCTTCCTACTTGGAAATCAAGCCGAAAATGAGAAAAACATGTGACTACCGTGATAGATCGACCAAAACAGCAACACGTAACAAAACTAGAGATATTGTGATAGACGTTTCATGGTTCAATTTGCTATCACCAATGTCAGCTAGAAATGTTTTAGCAAGAAATTATGTCTAGGCCGAACATTTTGGAAGGAGAATTTGAAAAATAACCGTTTTCAGTAGTGCAATCACTGACTACAACTGTCTCTACACTAATTCTTCTACGTTTTACGCCATTTTATATTCAAACAATGCTATCAAAACAAAACCAACATTTTTTTTTCTTTTTTAGTACAGAAAAGAGTATTGAACTGTTATATAGTACCAGCGCTCCTATATGGCAGTGAGCCTGGTCAGTACTTAGATGGATGACCGCTTGGGAATACCAGGTGCTGTAAGCGTTTATGGACGGATGTGCGTTGTGGTGCGGTGGATATCAACTCGGAAAGAGAAATCGGCGGGCCGAGTTCAAATTCCAGTTGAATACCCTGCATTCACTTAAGCACTAGTACCCTTGGGAAAGGTATTAATCCGTTCCTTCCCTCTAGTTATGGGTTAAATAACAAGAGTAGGACTTGGGGACCCTGCCCTTAAAAACACATCCCAATGAATCTTGCAAAACAAAAAAAAAAAAACAAAAAAACAAAACAAAAAGAAAACAAACAAATAAACTAAAAACTAATCAAAAACGATTTTCAGCATTAAATGACCTAATGAAGGTTGAGATGCTGGTTAAATGAACCAACCAACTGGCAGTGAATGCTGGACAATCTACTCGCAGATTCAGTCAGTTAGTTAAGTGTCATACGTGATACACGCTGGGTCGATCATGTCTCTAAAGATTAAGAGATTTGAAACAACAAAAAAGGTTCTGAGGATTCCATAGACCGAACAAGTGAGCAACGATGAGGTTTTGGAAAGGATGGAAACGAAAAGGAACCTAACGCTTAATATGAAAAAAATACAGCTGAAGTTCCTGGGACATGTAATAAGGAAGGGGGGCTTGGAGAATCTGATACTCATATGTCAAGAAGAGGGGAAAGACAGACAGAGGAAAGCAACGCCTAACATATTTGATGGGCTTGAGTAAATCGATTATAGATCGGTGTTTGGGAGAAGTAACAAGAGAAGCGTGTTAAGAGCTACTAAGGAAGGGAGATATGAGAGACCATGATCGCCTACGTCTTGAAGGGACACAGTAACACTAAATTAATTTTTAAAAACCCCTTTGTCTAAAGGCCTCACTATTTTACTACCGAATATGTGATCAACAACGAAGTTTTAGAGAAAAAGCAACAAAAAAAAAAAAGGAAACATATACTTAGTAAATGCATGCGAGGTTTAGGGAAGAAGAAGACAAAATGTCTTAAGAGCTAAAAAACAGGAAATTGTGGATACCCATGATCGCCTACGCCCTGAAGTAGTCATAATGGTAAAAGTTAGTCGTTTACATCCAGGAAACGTTTGGTATTCAGTTAGCGTTACAATTGGTAGAAATTTATAAAATTATTTTGTTAAAATTTTAAGGTTATTAGACTTATCGAGTCCACTTTTATCGCTCTTTCTAGTATTGATTGAATTTTCCTTCCAAATGTTTTGCTTAACGTAATTTGGAAAGTCAACATATAGATTATATCATTTTTCCTTCGAGAAATATGTGCAATCTATCATTTGTATAAAACTGGTTTCAGGAGTATCATTTTTATCGTGTAATTCCTTATCCAGAGTTCTCAAGAAAAAAGTCTTATTCCTTAAAAATACAAAACTGAAAACTTCGATTTTTGTTCTACTTGATAATTATCTTCAGTATACAAATAGATTTGCAAACCCTTTTAATATATTGTTGGGGCATATCAATTTTGACAATAGTGATATTTTTTAAACCTCTACTGTTTAGATAAGATATGTCGTAATGAGAAAGCAGTTTGTTTTTATCCTACAACCATCTTATTGTGCCATTGTATAGAGACTTCCTGTCAAGATAGCTGGTAACAGGAGAGAGCAGGGAAATACAGGTTCGTCTCTTTCCCAAGGATATTAATGTGAGGGTTCATAGGACACGGACACACACACACACACACAAAAAAAAAAACAAAAAAAAAACAGGTGAATGCAGCGGGTCAGCTACCTGACGAGCTTGTGTGAATGGATGGAGAAACGTGTGTGTCTGTGGGTTGGGGGGGTGTTAATGGAAAAGAGACAAGCGTTGCTGAGAGTAATGAAAGCTAAGATATTGTGGGGAGCCATGATTGCCTATATTCTGAAGGGACGCTGTATGGAAGAATATGTGAGGGTCGACTGAAAAGTAAGGTCTCTAATCTTATAGAACAAAAACCTTATAAAATAAGTAACTTTTTTATCCAGAATAAATGAACCTACCTTCACATTTAAATTTATATTTTTTAAACAAATCTACCATTGTCATTCCCAATATTCTATTCTATTTTCTGCTTTTTCAACCTGTTTGTTTCTTCCAATCACCGGTTTTTTTTTCCCCCCTGATAAATTCGTTTTCCAGTCTACCCTTAAATTCCGGACATAAACATTTTTAAAAATTACAAACGTTCAATGATAAGTTTTAAACTAGATAGAAAAATTAAACCAGTATCGAAACGGGTGTAAGTTTATTTTTCATCATTCACCTTATTTAAAAACTAGTTTAAATTGATTGAAACAAGTTTTCGTTTTGAAATTACTAAAATATTTGATTTAGCGCCATTTTTAACTATCTACCATTGCAATGTTATTTTCTTTATTAAAAAAATCTTCCAAAAATAAAATATACTTTTCTGAAGCTTTATTTGAGGAATATTAGCTAATTTATATCGGATATCGGCTCGGAACAAGAAATCGGAGAGCAGAGTTCGAATTCCAGTTGAATTCATTGCATTCACTTACATGCAAATACCCTTGGGAAAGGTATTAATCCGTCTCTTCCTTCCAGTTATGGGTTAAATAACAAGACAGATTGGGTTCTATAGCCTTGGCTGGCAACCAGTCTACCTCAGAAAGCAATGGCAACCTACTGTGGGATAATCTTCTGCCCAGTCAGTCATGTCTCTTTCGAGACATGATCGCCCAAGCGTGTATCACGTATGGCACTTAACTGACAATCTAATGTGAAATCTAAAATATCAAAGGAATATATTCTTTAACACGACAGTAGCTGTTTATTTAAGGTGTTGACAGCTTGAATGACAAATGGAAGTTTAATGTTTTTCTACGATGCATATATTTATTAAAATAATTGAGTGATATAACGTGAGCGACCTTTTATATAATTTTTAAGGACGCAGTAATCTTAAAAATTTAGGAAAATATTTTCCATTATGTCTTATGGAATTTTAGATTTTTTTTTTAAAATCATATTACCCCGAGCAAGGCGGTAACGCCACTGAAGAGGAGAGGGCTACGTAAGAGTGAAAAGAATGGAGAAGAGAAAGCCGGAAACCACATCCTAAGCAGGGAACAAGGGATGAGCCTCTTTACCTGTTCAATAGACGTGGGTGGAGTGTGAACCGGGCGATAGTTTAGTCTACTCCAATTGAGAAAAAAAAAATGAATAAATAAAAGAGTGAAAAAAATGGAGAAGAGAAAGCCGGAAACCACGCCCTAAGCAGGGAACAATGGATGAGCCTCTTATGAAGGAGGAAGAGTTCATTCCAATGTAGGTAGGGCACCATAGATATATAGTCCAAGATTTCGACTTTATTCTCTTTTGTGTGCTATATAGCACCGATTATGAATTTAGTAAAAAATACACACCAAAATTTCAAGTTCATTTTATTTTTCGTTGAGAAAGGAAAGGGTGTAGGTTGTGTTGGATATCGAACCAAAATGAGAAATCAGAAAGCAAAGTTTCAATTGCATTTGCGCAAATACTCTTAGGAAACAGTAATATGTCGCCTCTCCCTCCAGTTATGGGTTAAATAGGACAGATTGTGTTCTATAGCCTTGGTTAGCAACCAACTGCGGAAAAATTTTCTGCCCAGTCTTCGGAGACATGATCGCCCAAGCATGTATCGCGTATGGCATTTAACTGACTGAGAAAGGGTAACTTTGGCTTAAAATTTATTGTAGTTATCACTCGTATTTTCTAATAGTGCCATTTATAGACAGTCGTATCTACAAAAATCGGCACGTTTGCACACAAAAATAAAAATTCTTTTTAAAATATTGATGTTTGAGGAATTGTACTAAGCTTTTTTTATTCATTAATAATAAATATAGTTTTTACTTAATGATAATATCACTTAATAGGCACAAAGTTACACATGAATTTAGATCTAAAACATAAATTATTCTAGTTAGAATTGTAAAAAATTCTTGTAAAAATTCATTATTCATCTAAAAACATTTTTTCTTAACACAATAGCGTCTGTAATATATCTTATTCATAAAAGCAATTAAAAGCTTTTCTAATTAAATTAATGCCTTACGTTATATTCCTTAATTGCATTTTTTATTTTACGATTCAAATCAGATTCTCGGCAATTGGTGTTCCTCTTTCACAAAAAGCAATAACAAAAAATCTCATTTAAATTTGCCAAGGAGTTCTGCTTTTAACTAATGTAAAAATTAAGTAGAATAAAAATTAATTTCTCAAAATTTCTTAAAATTTAGTTGAGGGTAACAGACGTTGATATATCAAGGTTTTCTAATAAATAAAAAAATCAAAAATAATTTCATTTATTTTTGTAAATAAGTCATGAAAGTTTCATTAAAACCAGACGATTATTTGATTTTTGCAAGAATTTCCAAATCTTGGTGGTTTTTCACTGCAAAAAGACGGTAAAATTTACTATACGAATCTTTGGTCCCACCACCTACTGACGAAAAAAAAAAGTCTTAAAAATTCAGAACGTTCTAAAATATATATGCATAAAAAAATATAATTTAATAAATAATCTTTCAGTCTTTCCTCTTAATGATAACATATTTTGACGATAAAATTGTGTTTTTATTAAGTTTAGGGCCTTTTTTTTCATCCCGGTATGCTTCTTTATTTTCTTTTTTTTTAATTTTATTTGCGAATAAGCGGTGGTAACCACAGTAAACATTTTGCCAAAAACACCTAATACTTTAATGTTGTACGTTTTGTAAATTTTTTTCTAGATTGTCTGAATTGTAATATCAAGAGAAAATTTGCATTGAACTTAATATGAAAATTACAACCAAATTTAACTTATTTTTCTTCCGTGTATTTGGTGCTTTTTTTAACGTTATGTTCTTTCAAGACGTAGAGACGACAACATTCCTCATTATCTGTGATTTGCTATAAATTCTTGGAAAGATAGTGAAGTTGTTGGCTTCTTTTGGCTTCATCCACGGTTTGAAACTCAGAATTATCCTCCCAAACTGGTTGCGGCCGAAAAGCTTAGATAACCAGGGGGGGGGGGGGGTCTATCGCGCTATTTAATGAAGAGAAAAAACGAATCCGTTTCTTTTCTAAAGACGTACGTGCAAAAGTAAATAGAGTATCCTGGGATTTTCGCGCCCACACATCAGGCTATAAATTGTTATTTAATCCATTTAGTAAAGAATGAACATTGAAATATCTTATTAAAAAAATAACCCGTTTCTCGTAACACATCTAAATTTAATCAAATTTTCGCATAAGATTTCATTTAAAAGCGACTCTGCAATTTCTGAGTGCTTAGTTTCGCAAACGACAAACGAACAGGAAATTTCTATCATAGATTAGACGTCATCGAAGAGGAAGCAAAGCAAATCACAAGAGTTGAAGATAGTTGAGAGTTGGAGCAATAGAGGAATTTTGAAAGAGTTTTGACTTCTGCAAAGCATTATGACGCTCGAATCGTATTGACATATATTGATGCCGTAAGGTTCGATGCTGCGGACGCATTTAATATGATAGCGATCAACGTAAGCATTAAGTTGTCAATGAACAGTTGACAGCTCCCGTAGTCTGTGCCCCCACATTGAATGTAGACATAACAATATCCTTTGAAACGTCTTATAATTAAACAGAAGAAACGTGAAGACATGTGACAGTATATGCTACGGGTGGATGACATGGCCGGAGGAGAAGAAACGAAGGGAAAAGTAAAGAATTTAAATAAATGAGGATTGATAGGTGAGTGAATAGAGAGATGGGCACTATAAGAGGGGAAAAAAGTGAAGAGTTAGTGCAGTAAAGGAAAAGAGGAAACATTCGACAATGACGAAGAACCACGCTCCGCCCATTTACTCACGGCCTAGTACCTAGATGAAAGCTAATTCTAGACTAAACTGAATTTTCTTCCAAAGGCAAAGACGAAGACCAAATGAAACGCCTGAAGAACCCGTTCTATCTTTTCAGCTACAACCAAAAGACGCATGAGCAGGGTTAACAGCTTAATATCATCTTTAAGGGAAACATTTTGTTAGGAAAACTAGCATCATCAAAAGCAATATCATCACTGCTCCATTGATAAGTGAGAACACGACCATTTATAGCTGAGGTAAATGAACGCAAGAAGAAAAAGTTTTCGTAAAAAATTATGAGGTGTACTTAAAATCTATTAATGTCAAATTTCAGTTCCAGATGGAACATCTTCCCTCCTTATCGTGACAATTTCCCGGTAGAATGTTCCAAAAGTGCATAATGAGTTTCCACAATCTACACAAATCTTCAGTTTACAGAATTCGTAACCAAAGAGTTACTACCTTTGAGATATATCTATATATATAAAGAGAGAGAGAGACAGAGAGAGAGAGAAAGATATATATATATATATATATATATATAGAGAAGAGAGAGAGAGAGAGAGAGAGAGAAAATAAATAAATATATATATATATATATATATATAGAGAGAGAGAGAGAGAGATAAATAAATATATATATATAGAGAGAGAGAGACAGACAGAGACAGAGAGAAATATATATATCGTACCTAATTCCAAAGTCCTGTACTTAAGGCATTCTGTACAGTGATATAAATTCATAAATAAATTCGTTCAGTATTCATGAGATCAGTTTAGTGTAATGGTTATATTAGCAGTTTTCTTATAAGGAAACCTTCAGCATTCTTTGACTGAGCAGCTAGTACTGCAGTTGGTTGAAATTTATAAAATCTTTCCCTTAAAACAATTTACCAGGAAAATAAGTTTCTATGCCCACTGTTATCGCTCTTTTCAGTATTGATGGGGAGCTTCCTTCAAACTTTTTATTTGAAATAGTGCGGGACATCAATATCTTGATTATGTCATTATTTTCTCTTTGGGTTACATGTGAAATGTCTATTTTAGCTGTTGCTGCTGTTGAAAGCCCCCAAGTCATGTGATTTTTCTTACTTGGTACAGGTCTTTGTGATTCTGTAGGGACAATCTAGAAGGAATACCAGGTGCTGTAAGCTTGAGTGTGTAGGAGGTGTAATGGATAATAGTTCAGAATTTTTAATCAGAAAACAGTTCCAATTACAGTCGGGTTCGTTATATTCATTTATGAAACATATACCATTGAGAAAAGTATAAGTTCACCTCTTAATCCCTGGCTATGCGTTAATTAGAAAATATTTGTATCACTAAACCATTATTATCCACAATACACAAATTTTTAGAATCTTAATATTTTCTGGCTTTGATTAACCAGTAACAGGTTGATAAACTGTAGAAAATGAATCAACGAATCGATTGAAACTTGCTCTTTGATCAAATGCTCTATTCTCTACATTTTTTTAAAATCATTTCACCCCGAGCAAGGCGGAAATTCCACTGATGTGCAGGGGGTTACATAACTGTAAAAAGATTAATTAGAAAAGAGTGAGGAGTACAAACTAGTTAAAAAAGAGCAAAAGAAAGCTGAGAAAGCAGGTGCGATGACAGATACATAGGTGCAGAGAAAGGGAAGGTTATACGAGGTGGGGAGAGAGCTAGAGTCCAGTGGTTAGTAGATGAGTATTGACTTTGCATTTAAATTTCTGGAGGTTGTAGCCGTCAGGAAAGCAAGAATACGGGAGCGAGTTCCACAGGCGGGAAGTGCGAGAGAAGAAGCTGCAGGAGTAGAATTGTCATCTGCATTTGGCTAACCTGACTGTGAATGGGTGGGACCCAGTTGTCAGTCTGGTTGCACGAGTAAACACCTGTTGAGGAGGCACCAGTGACTTAAGTTCGTCCGAGCAGAAGCCATGAAAGTATTTATAGAACAGACAAAGGGAGGCCACATTTCGACGGTGGGGAAGTGGCTGCAGTCGAGCCGCTAGATCAGTACCTATCACATTACAGACTCTCCTTTGGAGCCTGTCAAGAACACTGAGGAGAACGGCAGGGGCAACTGACCATAAATGGCAGCAGTACTCCATGCACGGACGGATGGTTGACTTGTATATATGCAGGATGGATTCAGGCGGAAAAAACATCCTGGATCGACATAGTGACCCAACCTTCTTAGCCGTAGATTTTGCTATGGATTCAATATAGTGGTTCCATTTGAGGTCTGGGGACAGGGTAAGTCCGAGCAGGCGTAGTGTATTGCTCTCCGGGAGAATCGCTTGGTCCATGCTTATGGGAGGTAGGAGAGGTTGCCTGTAATGGTAGACAGACAACAGCTAGGTCTTAGACGAATTGAAGTTGACAAGCCACTTCTTGCTCCAGTTCACCACATAGTGTAGATCCCGTTCAAAGTCAGCAGCGAGATTATGTCTGTCCGCCACGACAGGTTTCTTACTGGTGCGGGAGTATATTGTAGTGTCATCTGCGTAGATGCCTACTTGGGACTTGATCTCATCTGGGAGGTCGTTGATGAAAATAAGGAAGAGCGTCGGGCCCAGGATAGAGCCCTGTGGGACACCAGCAATCGTGCTGTAGGATGAAGAGGCACGCCCATTCAAAACGACCTTCATTTTGTGGTTATTTAAGAAAGATTGGATTAGGTCAAGCAGGCGATTGGTAATACCGTAACCCCGTAGTTTGTATAGGAGGCCAGAGTGCCAAAACCTGTCGAAAGCCTTGGAGATGTCCAGAGCAACCGCGCGAGCCTCGTCAGACTCATCAAGGGCCTGTAGCATGTACTCCGTTACGGTTGTTAGCAGGTCGGCCGTGGACCTGGCAAACCGGAATCCATATTGCCTGTCAGAGAAGAGTTTGTGGGCAGTGAGATGATGAACTATTTCAGCATTGATTATGGCTTCGAATACTTTCCCGAGTATCGGTAGAAGACTGATAGGACGAATAGTTGCATGGGTCCGAGAGTTCACCACAGTTCTTAAATACAAGAACGACTGAAGAGAACTTCCAGCATGCGGGAAAGCAGGAAGCAGAAAGGCAGCAGTTAAATAGTTTAGAGAGAACAGGGGAAAGTTCAGAAACACACCTCTTAAGGACTATCACCGGGATTCCATCGTCTCCACATGCCTTATGGGGGTCGAGTTTTGAAATTACTCGGGATACTACTGTCGGGGTAATATATACGTCGTGCAGGTGTACTACGGACGAGTCAAATGTGGAGTTGGATGAGAATCTGCAGGCAAAGCACTCAGCTTTGTCTGCAGATGACGTGAGAACCTCAAATTTCTGGATTAAAGGAGGTATTGAGGATTTCCTATTGTTGAGCACTCGTTTGCAAATCCTCCAATAGTCCTTGGAGCCGAACTTGCGGTCAGCTATGCGCTGTCGCATTCTCTCAGCAAACAACCGTTTGGCGTCATTTAGGGTTCTCTTGCACTCATTGCGAGCAGATATGAACAGGCGCCTATTGTGATCAGATGACTGTCTCCGGAAAAGACGGAAGTAATGGTTCCTGTGGGCAATGGCGGCTGAGCAGGCCGGAGAGAACCACGGAGAAGAATGAGGTTTTAAGCAATACTTCCTGGTGGGTATGAAGGTATCAATGCCAGCTTTCACCCATGACGAGACCTCAGAGGCACAGTCATCAACTGATAGGTCGAACACTTTTCCCCAAGGGACGTCGCAAAGGAAATCGCGAAAGGCATCCCAGTCAGCTTTTTGGTAGAGGTAGAAGGTCCTATAGGTAGGGCGCTCCTGGGGGGAGTGAGATTGGAAAGAAATACTGAGAGAGACTACAACGTGGTCGGAGTTGCCGAGAGGGCAAAGCTGAGAGACTTGAAGGCGTCAGGCGCAGAGGTGAAACATATATCATTCCTTAAAACATAAATAGGTATCTCAATTTAAATAAAAAATTGTCTTTATTCTTCTAATACACAACTACATCGATAAAAAACAAAGAAACAACCCTGATCCTAATCTTATCAAAATGGTTCATATAACAATCTGATACCAAAAGAGGTTAATATAGTTTTCATGTGCTTCTTTATTATTTTAGTTCTTTACATCTTTTTCTTTGACTAAATTTATTATAGTCACCAAACACATACAGGGAATCAGCTGAATTTTAGTGGAGGTGTCTATTTCTTTCTTCTCTCCACCTGTTAAAGTGCGTAAAAAAGTTCTTATGATATCAAGATCAATTAGATTTTCAATTCCCTTTTTCCAATAAAAGAAAGACAAATGAATGTTTCACTTCAGTAAGGATTAGGAGTGTTCTTTATCCCTGGGATAGGTCTTGCTTTAATTTTTATTTGAATGGGTGGGATTGACTTATTGTTACAATAATTTTTGTCCTAACACAATTTCTTATGTCAATATTTGAATTGTCTTATTTTGTTTAGTCACACCTGTCTGGCTATTTTGTAGTAATTATTTCCTTTACCAAAGAATTTATTGTAAGAAGCATAACAAACTTGTCACAAGAAAGAAAAAGAAATAAAAGAAATCAAGCCTTTTGCCTATCAGTATCATGTTCTACTCAGACAGTTAAGTGCCATACGTGATACATACTTGGGCAATCATGTCTCTAAAGAATCATGACTGACTGGGCAGAAGATTATTCTGCAGTAGGTTGCCATTACTTTCTCTGGTAGACTGGTTGCCAGCCAAGGCTATAGAACCCAATCTGTCCTGTTATTTAACCCATAACTGGAGGAAAGAGATGGATTAATACCTTTCCCAAAGGGTATTTGGGCATAAGTGAATGCAGGACATTCAACAAGAATTTGAACTTGGCTCCCTGATTTCTTGTTCCGAGCCGATATTCACTATTCACCAGAACGCACACCCCATGTTCTACTACTGAGCATAAAACCAAAGGCAGCTATCCAGGCTGTCTTTGCTTTTAGAGGTTCATTATAATGGCTGGTTGTTCATTTTTTAATATAACCATCTGTTACGAAGCCAGCTCAGGCACATTTGTGTTTTTTTTCAACAACCGCTGAGCCAAATGATGGGTTTTACTGCAATGACACTGAGCAGGCCTTATTTACAGTTTCTAGAAGTGAGTGCATAACCTGCTGTGATCAACAGCTTGAACAAAGCCAGTAGACTACCCCACAATTATTTCTGACTTTGTACTAATATTCAGATCTGTGTTTGTGGTGCAGTGGATATTGGCTCAAAATGAGAAATCGGAAAGCAGAATTAAAATTCCAGTTGAATTTGTTGCATTCCCTTACACACAAATACCCTTGAAAAAGGTATTAATCTGTCACTTCTCCCTCTAACTATGGATTAAATAGCAGGACACACTGGGTTCTACAGTTTTGGGCTACCAAAAAAAGTAATGGCAACTTACTGCAGGAAAATCTTCTACCGAGTCAGTCTTGTCTTGAAAGAGACATTATCGCCCAAGCATGTATCACGTATGGCACTTAGTGGGCTGACTAATATAACTCGAAGTTCTATCTACTTAATTTCACTCACAAGGATTTGGTCAATCAGTGATATAGTTTTCAGTAACTAAACAACAGTGCCACACATTGAGACCATCTTCTCAGACCAGTATAATCAAAAAAATTACTTCCTTAACAATGGCAACAAACTGACTGCATATGAACAAGAAATGAGTTCAACAAATATACAAGACTAGAAAGAAGTGTAAGACAAGGATGTGTTTTCTCACCAGATCTTTTCAACCTATACAGCAAAACAATTCTGAGAGCACTAGTCTTACTAGGATTAGTTATTGGTGGCCATGATCTGAACAATATAAGATATGCAGAAGAAACAGTGCTGACAGCAGGCACGGAAAGTAAACTACAAGACCTGTTACAGAAAGTAGAAAGAAAGGGCTAAATATAAACTAAAAGAAAACTGAATGCATGGTAATCAGTAAAAAGAGCTGCTCAAAATGCCAAATCAAAGTAGGGGAGACTAAAATCAAAATATCTGGGAAGTGTCCTAAAAGAGAATGAAAAGTGCAACACTGAGATCTGAAGAAGCATTCCAGAAGCCGAATAGAATATTGAGAGATGAAGATTTCTCTGGAAACAAAGAGTGCTGGACTGTTATGCAATCTCAGTCCTTCAATATGGCAGCAAATGCTGAACAATCTCATCAAGGATGAAGGAAAGACTTGAAGCAACTGAAATATGGCTCGACAGAAGAATGTTGAGGATACCATGGACAGAACATGTGAGCAATGAGTTTTCGGAGAGGATTGACATGAAAAGAAAACTGATACTAAACACCAAGAAAAGATAGTTGAAATTTCTGAGACATGTAGTGAGGAAGAACTACTTGGAGAATCTGATGCCCACAGGACAGATAGAGGGAAAGAGCAATAAGGGAAAGCAATGTGTGACATAACTGATGGGCTTGAGCAGACGGATGGCAGAGGGAGTTTTAAGCGGTATAAGAGGAGAATGGTTGTTAAGAACTATAAGAGACAGAAAGATGTGGAGGCCCATGATAGCTTACACCCTGAATGGACATGGCACATAGAAGAGAGTGGAACCTGGGTCTCATGGTGAGAATGTTAATGTTCTGATCACTTGACAACATGCCCTCAGGTTTTGTTTTTTTGTTTTATAATGCTTGGATTAGAACCTCAAATCTTTTGCTTACAAATCTGCAGAAGTCGTTCATTTTTACAAACATAATTACAATTTGTTATTAAGCTTCAGCGTTTCTCCTTTTCTTTTAAATGATAAATATTATCCTCAGTATTCTCCACTGTTGACCAATTTGCTGCACTATTTCTGAATCACATATACAAATGAGAAATTAATCAAAAACTTTTTATTACTTCAATATGAGTTTATTATAATTAGCCTTAACTATTACACTTGCGATGGAACCTCAGACTTCTCATTCAGTTGTCTGCTACTCTCAGCAATGAGTTACAAATGTATGCACAAATAGATGTCTTATAGTGTTGGTGAAGATGACTTGATTTTGACAGGCAGCTGTCCTAGAGTATATACCATATTGAATGGCAAAAAGCAAATCTTTTTTTCTCTTTCACAATCATATCAGTGATTCCTGTGGGTTCCTGCCTATGGGAAAGTGGACAAAGTATGAGGAGCTTCCAAAAATGATTTTGATTTTTCTTTTACATAATGCTGAAGACCAGGGGATGTCTCAGCACTCCTTGTGTTTGACAATAGGACAATTTTTCAACTATGATTACTTTAAGATAAGAAAATTAGATTTTTTTAAAAACATTAAAAAAAGAAATTCTTTCTTTTTACAATAAAAAAGTTATTTTAAACTACAAAAAGAAATCAGACTCAATCCCACAATCATACCTTAAGATATAAAAAATATCAGATTAGTAAAAATTGCATAAAATAATAAAAAGCTGTTTTAAAAAAAAAAAAAAAAAAAAAAATCACAAGAAAGGAAATAAGACAATTTCACCTCCTAGCAAATCTTTATACTGACCTATAGAAAAATGTACTTAGCAGAAAATATAAAAATCAATAATTAAATTAAGTAAAAAAATTTAGAGAATTTCAGAAAATAATAAAACTATTGTGAATATGATAAAGAGATTGGGGGGATAGTAAAAAAAAATCTAATATAAATAAAAAAAATAAGAATTATTTTAAAGTTAAAAAATAAAAGTTTACATAAAAATAATTAAATTTTTTTTTTTTTTAATAAATAAAAAATAAGAGCATTCCTTCTATATTTTTCCTTAGCCAACTTTATTCTTCACTTTAATACTCAGATCTTTCAATACTTAAACATGTTAAATCAAAATCCCTTTATTCTGCAAGAGTATATATATATATATATATATATATATATATATATATATATATATAATTTGCACATACATGCAATTTTTTGTGTTCTCTTCAGTATTTTCTGTTCCATTCCCTGCTGTGAATGTAAGTGAAACCAAAATTAAATTGTAATTGGACCTCCTTGTATTACAAATGTTACATTAAGCTGCCACCATTGCTGTTTCTCTTTACATTGTGTGCTGACCACTGGAGCACTTCAATTCTTCCATCATATCAATGCCACTCATTATTTCCTTGTAATTTCTCTTTTCTTTTAAGATAAAGATTCTTTAACAGATTTACATGAGAACAGCAACAATATTGGAATGAATACAAAATTTCATTTTATTAGTATTGGAGGAAGGGATGTTATCTTGCTTTTTTTTTTCTTTTTGAATAATTTTCAGTTTATAAAAAAAAAATGTGGCTCTTTAACATTTTAGTTAAAGTGCCAGAAAGTTATATACAAAACAAACTAAATGTACTGTTTTCTCTGTTCATCTTGCACTCAGTTTTAATTTTTTTTCCCTCTAATTTTTTATTCTACAAAATGTTTCAACCTTTTAACTTTTTGTAGTTTTATTCTCCACCAATCTCTAACCTTTCTTTTCCATCTATTCATCCTCTTTCCTGCTGTATTTTTAATTTAACAAATTTTTCTTTGTAAATCTTCAGATATCTGAGTTCTTTATTTTTTTCATTTCATTCATTGTTTTAAACTTGATCTGTATTCTCCTCACTGCTAATTTTTTCTCAACATTTTATACTCCTTTTCCTATCTTTTCTTCACTTTTTAGAATATTTTCTTTTTCCCATTTTTCTCCAATTTCTTTTTCATTAAAATGTCATTTATATAAAAAAAAAAAAAAAAAAATGAATGAGTAAAAAAAATTTTCATTCTTTTTCATTTGTTTTTCCCTTTTCTTCTTACACCTAGATTACTTCATATTCTATCTATAATCAATTTCTCTTATGCTTCAGTCAATCCTGTTTTTCCTTTTCCGTTTATAGCATCATCTATTATGGTTGTCATTCTTTTTCTCCTTTCCATTACATTTCAATCTCTCACAGACTTTCTTTTTGCCTCTCTTCAACATGTTTTCATGGTCAAAAGTGCAATATTTTATATGTTTAGAATTATTTAATACTTGGATTTAAATCATCTCGATTTATCACATTTCATCTTCCAGAAATCTTTTATTTTGTCCAAAAATTCAACTAATAATTTCTATTAGCAAAGTTAGAATAATAATCTTTGTAAGTCTTTTTCTGTTCAATGGATATTCATGAAAAATATTCTGTAATATTTTGTCCTTAAAAATCTGATAACACTATGAACTATCATTTCATATTTATTAACAGTGTGTGCCTCCTCAGTCCAATATTGTTTCTCTGAATGTTCTTAACATACTTGATAGATATAAAAGTGTTCAGCCTGAAGGCTTTGATAACCAGGAAAGTATTTATTCTACTGTAAAATATACAAATATTTACTCTGAAGAGGACAGTCTTATACTTGCAAAATCTACAATACCTGTAAATGCCTCTCTAAAACCCTATCATTTTTTGTAGTTACTGTGATAAAATTAATCCTGCTTGCTATTCATTGCAATCTTTACATGACATAAGTAAAAGCATTTTTAATTTTCTAAATGTAATAGAGAGGTTTTATCTGGGAGACAGGTATTTAATTCTTGCCGATATATGTTACTTAGTATGAGGTATGAATCTATTTCTTCATTCCCCAGCTTTTTTGTTAAGTAGTAGGACAAACTAGGCACTGCAGACCAGGGTGGATACCAAACTAGAAGGACAAGTGAATTCAAAATTTTGTTTTCCTGACATAGCACATACCAATGCAAGATCATGAAGTTCACAATGACTATAATCTCGACTGCAATTGACATAACTACTTTGAGGTTTTATTATAAAACTAATATACAGTCATGCATAAAATAACTCAGGTTGTACTTATTTATTCTGAGTTTAGCTACTACTTTTTTTCATACTGATAAATAAAAACCAGAAATAACTGACCAAAATAACATATAGAATGTTTAACATTCAGGCTGATATTCATGTAATACAAATACATTGATGTCCTAGTCATAATTAAATTTAATGAAGTTGATCTTAAGTTTAAATCAAGTATATATCTTGGCAAATGAATTTTCATTTTTTCTTAAAAACAAGAAAGAAAAGTGTTGAAAAAAAATAAAATGCTATTAAATGAGTGAAATGAGACGGTAAACAACTGTATAAAAGAATGTCCACAAAAAAAAAAAAAAAAAAAAAAAAAAAGAAGAAATTGGGGGGAAAAAAAAAGAATGAAAAATGAAAGAATTAAGAAAACTAGCATCTCTGCTTCAGCCACTCTCCCATGAATACTCTCATGGTAATTCTTTAGATGAACTGTTTGATATGGGACCTAGACTTTATGAATTTAAGTGCAGTATTAGATTGGCAGAAAGGTCTCATTAATTTACAAGTTTCTTTGCTTGCACTTCTTAGTTTAGGAACCCTTTTCCAGTTCCAAGCTTTCCATCCAATGTTGATTTTCAAAAATTTAAATGCAATGTCAATCTGTAGTAGGGGCATTGTGACCCCTGAAATAATAATAAAGAAGAATGTGCCAAAAACAGAAAAGTAAAACAAAAACAAGTGAATGAGACACTGTCTTTGAATAAGCAAGATGTTGATATGCTGTAAAGACCGCAAAATATTAATGTACAGAAAAGCTCATTTAGAAATACAATCTTTTTGTAAAGTATACAAAGGATATCGGATTACTACTGTTGTGATAGTAATTTGGAACTTTTAAAGATAGATGGATTTTGACACTACAAGAATTGGGGTTAAAATTAATGATTTAGAATAAACAAGATCTTTGTAGTTTACAAAAAGAATGTCAGAATAATTAATAGCAAGGTGATAAAACAGTTGCATTTGGTTGTGAACCTTATAAACCAATCAATGGAAAAGTAAATTGTTTATTCCCTCGAGAGTTGAAATTGTACTTTAAAAGTATGTCATGGAGGGAGTTGGTGTGGTTGAGCTAGGAGGAGAAGTCAATAATCAGGTTGTAATCTCGACCACGTGCTTCTTTTTAAGTGCATGTTTGCTGTATGCATGAGCACAGACCGAGATGATGATGAGTTAACAGAGTTGAAATAATAGTTGAAACACTGAGTTGATAAAAAGTTAATGAGAGAGCCGACGAGAAGCCCCGCAAGAGAGTGCCGACGAGAAGCCCCGCAAGTGTCAACAAGACAAGTCAAACTGAGTGAAGTCGATGAGAAAGCAAAATACGACTGCTAACATCTAAAAATTGCTACTCCTAATATTATTATTAATGTTATCATTAATGAGAACAGGAACATCGAAAGTTGTAACAGTTGCAATAAGAACAGATCAAAAGGGTTAAATGAAAGACATTTCTCCTTTACTGAAATTATTCAAAGTATTTGTGTTTTATTTGGTTATTGTTCTTAAACAAAAACATTCAACTTTGTGCAACAAGAATTATTTTTTTTTGTGTTTGTTTTTAATATATAAAAAAACTTTTTGTCCTTCCAAAATTGCATTGACTGGGTTATATATTTATTTTTCTCTTAACCTAATTTTCACCTGACAAACAGAGGTGGACCAATAGAGAGCTTCAGAGTTTCTACAATCTGACGACTGCTCTCCAGGATCAAAAAAAAGAAATAAAAAATCACAACGTGGCTGGAGGGTGGCATCAAATTGGCATTGGTAACTAGAGACTTGTGTCTAACCTGTAATACTGGACCATACTGGACCAGTGGCCAATCTGGTAGACTGCGTCAGTCTTGTGGGGGTGAGGATATGGGGTTACAAATCTTTATCTACTGTCTTCTTAAATATTCTTGTATTGTTCTTGCATCTTCATAATGTTTTTTTTTCTTATTCTTTCACACACTTAGTGTCTTAGTAGCTGAACTCTCTTGCATGGAGTGAATTGAAATAATTAAAAAAAAAAAATATATATATATATATATGTAAAGAATTGTAATAGAAAAAAAAGGATATCTATAAAATATATATATGTATAAAAGATAAAAAATCCTACAGAAAGCAAGAAATAAAAAAAGGTTTTCTAAAAAATAAAAAATATATGCAAATATGAAGGAAAGAAAAATGAAAAAAATGTTGAAAAATAGTAAGATGAAAAATACAAACACAAAAAAAAAAGGAACAAGTTAAAACAATAGCACAAGTATTTTTAAAAAAAAAAAAAAAAAGAGACATATAAACAGGGCGAGGGGTAAGGAAGATGAAACTTGGCATTTGTAATCAGCAATGCTTTATTGTGTCTGTCTTGCAAGAACAAACCCAGCCACACCTCATACAAAAAAAGCAAAGAAAAGAAATTACAACAGAAATACACAACTACACCCCACCACCAAATATCACAATGAAAAAAAAAAAAAAAATGAAAACTGGAAAAAAACAAAATGCTGACAGATGTAAATTTATGTAACAAGTCACTAACTCCACACATGAAATGGTGAGAATGTTTGTAAAGTCACCGTACTTATTCCAAATTTGGTAACATATGCAAAATTTATTTTGTGTAAGTCACAATGCCATTAAATATTTCATGCTTCCAAGATTGATTTCTCAGCAACATGTAAACACAACAGTCTTATTTTGGCACTGGGAGCAAAAAGAAAACCCAAGACAACACTTCCAAATTTCTGATAGGATAAGGGACTTTTGATATTTTGTTTTGGACACACCTATAAGAGTCACATGATAGCAACCATTAATTTTTTAACAGATGACAAATGCTAATATTACAAGAATAAATGATTTCAGAAAAGCTTTTCTAAGCTGAAAACATGTGCACAGTGTTATTGAATTTTTTGAATGGTTAGAATAATGAGAATCTTTTGGCTAAAAAAGTGATACAAATACAATCTACTTGGTACTTCTTGGTAGCACAATCTTATCAGTTACAAGTGAATTTAAGCTTAGTACTTGTGCATTGTGGTGCAGTGGATATCGGTTTGGAAAGAGAAATTGGAAAGCCGAGTTCAAATTCCAGTTGAATTCATTGCATTCACTTGCGTGCAAATACCCTTGGGAAAGGTATTAATTCATCTCTTCCTTCCAGTTATGGGTTAAATAACAGGACAGATTGGGTTTTATAGCCTTGGCTGGCAACCAAACTACTGCAGAAAGCAATGGCAACCTACTGCGGGATAATCTTCTGCCCAGTCAGTCATGTCTCGAAAGAGATATGATCGCCCAAGCGTGTTTCACGTGTGGCACTTAACATAATTGCCAATCTAGTCAGTCAGTTATCATTTTACTGTTGAATTAGCTAGATATAACCATAAGTTCTATTCTCATAGATCCTTTTCTTGCATTTCTACCCTGAGGAAACACTCCCAGTTTCTTGTCTTCCGTTACCTGAAATCTTCAAAATTTAAATGCAACATTAATCACCATCTCTTTTCCTGAAACCTATTCTTTTATTGTCCTTTCTCTTTACTCATCTTGTTTTTTTACTCCCAGTAACCCATTACTTCCTAGTAGCATTGCAGGCTTACCTGGGGTGAAGTGATTATATATAATTATCTCACATTGCGTACAGGTGCTAATGAAACTAAACATTGAGGGCCAGTTTTGAATCAGCACTTGACATGCTTTGAGTTGTGCAACCAATGATGAAAATAATTATATACACAGTACTGTGCAAAAGTATTAGGACAAGAACTATTTTATCTTTTACCAGGCATATTGATAGAAAATAAACAAGTACTTTTATTTGATTTACTCAACAAATGCTTTAAGAAAAAATAATTGTTACAAAATAAATTTAATATTTAGTATAATAGCCTTTTGCTTTGATCACAGCCTCTATTGTCAAGCATTGACATCACAAGCTTCTTCAATGTATCTAATGGTATCTCCAGCCAAGCAGCTTGTATTTGTTCCCAAAGTGTGTCTTGTGAAGTAACATTAAATTTATCAATTCGAGAGGGAGGAATAAGAAAAAAGTCAGTCATATCCAAGGATAATAAAATAATGAGCAATTTCAAAATAACTTGTTTTATAGAAAATAGGAAAAATTACATATAACTTCTTTTTAATAAATTTCTTTTACGTCTAGTTTTAAATCATCAATATTTATTAGCAATTTCCTTGGCTTTTCAGCCTGATTTTGAATTTTAGTGAGATTTTTAGGAAAATCACCCCTGTCCTAATACTTTTGTACACTATCAGTAATGTGCAAAAGTGTTAGAACAGGGGTGATTTTAAACTTTAAAAGATAGAATAGTTCTTGTCCTAATACTTTTGCAGAGTACTGCATATATATAACAGTTTCTACATTATAAAAAAAATTATAATTCTAAAAGTAATGGTTGAAAGTCATAAAATTTTGATTAATATCTTTTGTTATATGTGGAATATTTCAACACAAAATACAATTAAGTTTATGACTTAAGGCTAAGGATGCATTTCAAAAGCTAAGCAGAGTATTGAGTGACAGATTTTGTTGAAAACAAGGAAAAGAGTACTGGACTGTTATCTGATATCTGTCCTTTATATGACAATGAATGCTGGATGATCTCCTCAAAGATGAAGGAAAGACTCAAAGAAACAGAAATGTGATTCTACAGAAAGATGATGAGGATACCATGGACTGGGCATGTGAGCAACAACAAGGTGTTGAGAGGATGCAAATGAAAAGGAAACTTATACTTAGCATCAAAAAGAAACAGCTGAATGTTATAGGACATGTAATGAAGAAGGAGGGTTTGGAGAATCTAATCCTCAAAGGATGGATAAGAGGAAAAGTGTAGATAGAGACAAGTGGAAGTCTATGATTACCTATGTCCTGAAGGAACACTGCACATAAAGAAGATATATAAAAATACTTTTTTGATCATTCCACTTTTCATCCAACAATATCAAATATAACAATGTGAAGAATAAAAATGAAAGCCAATGATTAACCAACAATAAATCAAAGACATGATATAAAACTACTTAATTAATAGGTGCAACAACATAGCAAAATCAAGTAATGTTATTTACTGATATAATTTCTATTCTCTTTAATGACTCAAAATAGCTCAACAGAAGAATTTATTTTTTAACTGCACTGTATAGTAGGGTCAGTTGGGCATTATGATGCAATTCACTGCCAGACAGAAAGTTGGAAACAGCATGCTATACTGCTTGGTATTCACACCAGATGCTCCAATACAAACATTTCAGTAGAGATGGTTCAGAAAAAGTTGGATGAGTCTAATGGTGTTTACGAAGAAAATCTGGGAAAACTCATTCTAATAAGAAAAGAACTCCTGAATTTGTTAGTGATGGCCTCAGACTCAACACAAAGGCTAAGATAGGAAATTGTGGATAAACATGATTGACCATGCCCTGAAGGAACACAGCACAAAGATTCCTTGATATCTCATAACTTGAAGGTTACTGAGGTCAGTATATGATTAAATTTATTGTAATTAAATTTTACCCGACATATTTAGTGTTGATTTTTTTATGTTCATTTTATAATTTTTTTTTTTTTAATCATATCACCCCGAGCAATGCAGTAACGCCACTGATGTGCAGGGGGCTATGTAAGAGTGAAAGATTGGAAAAGAGAAAGCCGGAAACCACATCCTAAACAGGAAACAAGGGATGAGCCTCTTCACCTATTCAATAGACATGGGTGGAGTGTGAACCGGGCGATAATTTAGTCTATCTATTCCAATTAATATAAATTAAACTCATAAATTGTTTTGAATATAGCAAAAAATTCTTGTTTGCAACTTTCTAAATTTAGTTTAACTGTCACACAAAGCATTATCAAAAGTGTTTAATATTCACTTCTTTTAACCAAGTCCTCACCAATTAATTGTCATTTGTGCTGGTTGTTAATCATGAAGTCTGAACTGCATAAACTATTTCTTTTTCTATAGCTGGCAAACTCTTGCATTTTTAATGGGCATATTAAATGTTAATTTGAATGGTCTGTTTGCATGTTAAAAGCAATTTTCTTCTGTTATCTTGAAGGCCTTCCAGTTAGTACTGCACAGATTATCATCATTAGCAATTTCCATTGAAAATAAATGGATATTTAATCACCTGAAAGCAGTTTTAATTTTTCACAATTTAAAATAATATAAAAGCATCTATTCTTCAACTTTTCAAGATACCTTAAGGACAAGTCATAAATAGCCAAGTAAACAATGTAGAAAAGATTTCTACTCAAATTGCTTTTCCAATTTTCTTTCTTTTATTAGTTTCTTTTTCTTTTTTCTTTTTTAAATCATTCAAGTGTTGCAGGTGGGTTGAGTTTCTTTTACTTGCTTTATAAAGAGAAATTATTTCATTTATTTTTATTGAAACCTTTCTTCAAATTCTTTCTTGTGCGAATCTGAGCTCCCCAGTGGGATCTAATAACATTTTAATAAACTAAATCTGTACAAAGATATAAAATAATTAACTCGTAAAAATATTTGCACGTTTATTTGTGACAGAAATAATCTGAAACTGCTATGTCATTTGTCATGAGAATTTGAATGTTGACATATTAAAATTTTTCATGTTACAAACAAAAATTTCTTTTCTTAATGATTTAATAGTTTTACAAATATACAGTCTATTTGTAATAGTCTCTTTATGTATTTACTAGCAGTATAGGCCGGCGTTGCTCGGGTGTAATGAGAGCTTTAAAACTAATCCATGGTTCTGGATCTCAGACTCTTTGGACGTTGGCATGAAAGACTAAAAAGCAATAGTTGTTTCTAGTTAAAGCGAAACCGTAGACTGAAAGAAAAATGAATGGATGTAAGTCAAATTTTGATTTCCTGGTATCGATATCAAATTTTCTGCACTATTGTAAGAACTGCAACCTTGAAACTTCTGAATATCGTTTCTTATGTCTTTGTCTATGAGTGTATCAAATTTGATTAAAATTGGACCACTCCTTCTATAACAATTTTTTCGATTATTGATTTGATATTTATTGGGGGTACCTCGATACAAACCCTAGCTAAGAACACTCGCAGACGCTTATAGTACAACTGTGTAAATTTTCAAGAAAATCGGTTCAGCCATTTCGGAGTCTATTGGTAATGGATACACACAGACACAGACAAATTCTATTTATAAATAAGTTTAGATGTGGGTACAGTTCTATGTGTGTGTACACAATTTTGATATTATTAATTTAATCAAACAGTTTGTAAAAACATGTAATTTTTTTCAAAACTATAATTGTTCTACATCTGTCAAAGAAAACACTTGAAAATCAAAGAAACTAAATATTATATACACACATGGCAGAACGTTTTTTTATTGGGCACCTCCATTATCTTATGATTTGGCTGTTTACATTTTCAGCAAAAATACGTCTTGGAAATTGTATCTTTCTCTGGTTATCAAGCAAGGAAATTCCTGTTCACTTGCTGCCACATGACTTCCAAAGGCGAAGCTGCCATAACAAAGCATCACATATGTGCCTAATTCAGTCTGCCTTTGTCTCTCGTTAAGTCAGCATCTCTAACATTGGTCGGAAAATTTTAAATAGTGCTTTTGTGTTTTTTTTTTGTTTTGCTTTTAGTTTTACTGTTACATAGTCCACCATTGGTCCAAAGAAAGTTCTGAATGTGCCTTTGGGGAAGTGAGTGGGCTGGATATGACAGAATTGGTAAAAGACCACAAGGTAGAGATGGCCACTGAAAAACTCTAAGACCTTTAACTGGAGCAGGAACAAACGGAAGTTGAGGAAAGAGCTTATGAGGAAGAGGAGAGAATGTGCCATCTTCAGTGACTAAGAACATTTGTTTAAAATAGAGTGTGGTGTAAAGTTTTGTTGAAAAAGATTGCCCTAATGAAACTGTTGCAAGCTGTGCCATAAACATATTTAATGACAATTCCTTTTCACATTTCAGGCAAATTTTAAAGCAAAGACAAAAACAAACCTAGGTTTTTAGTGAGAGAGGCACAAAAAGAGAGACAAAGGAAATCACCCCAGTGAAAGATTTACCTGATGTCTTAAGGAAGGGGGATTCCAATTCTAAACAATAACAATTCTCCTCACTTTCCCTTCCTCACTTACATATGACAACATGAGTCTTCAATAAAAGTAAAGTGAAGCTAAAAGCTCATTTATTCTATTTGTTATTTATATTGATTTATTGTTTTCTGCATGTAAAACTATAGTTAATATATATAAAATGTGTTTTTTTCTAAAAAAAAATAAATAAATAAATAAATAAATAAAAATAAAAAATTTGTGGTTTGGATTATTTGGATTTACATTATTTCTTATGGGAATGTGCGTTGTGGCCCAATGGATATCAGCTCGGAATGAGAAATCGGGGAGCCGACTTCGAATTCCAGTTGAATTCATTGCATTCACTTACGTGCAAATACCCTTGGGAAAGGTATTAATCCGTCTCTTCCTTCCGGTTATGGGTTAAATAACAGGACAGATTGGGTTCTATAGCCTTGACTGGCAACCAGTCACTGCAGAAAGCAATGGCAACCTACTGTGGGATAATCTTCTGCCCAGTTAGTTATGTCTCTTTCAAGACATGATCGCCCAAGCATGTTTCACGTATGGCACTTAACTGACTGACTGACTGACTTATGGGAATCAAAATCAAAATGCACAAAAACTGAAGTAATTTCAGTTTTTGTGCATTTTGATTTTTTGCTGAGTTTCTGAAACAGATTATAGCCAATAACTGAGGATCCACTGTCCTGATTTTCTGAAGAAATTGGAAATAGCTTCAGAGGAGAATGTGCCTTCTTCAGTGTGACTATTTCCATTGATGTATTCATTATTGTTACAAAATCATTTCTTTTAGTTTTCTCTATATCCCAACATTTTCTAAAACATAAAAAAAAGGAAGAAAGAAAGAAAAGCATTTTATATTTTTGATCTAACTTAAAATTATACTATATTCATTTTGATTCAGAATGCATTTTATCTAATTTTTCAAACTTTTAATTTATAAATAACATTTTTAAGATCCATTTATTTATTAAAATATTTTAAAATTCATTTTATTCTTTTTATAAATTCTTCTAAATTCTAATTATATTCTAATACAATTCGTAAAATCATAATACAATCTTATTTAATTATTAAAAAAATTAAGTATTAATTGAATTATTTTAATATTTAATTATTATTCTAATAAAACAAATTATTAGATATATGCAAGTTAATAAACATTGTTATTTTTCAAGAAGTATTTTTTAACCATATTCTAAGGAAAACATTTTGCAATGTTTACATATGACATTTATTTAATAGATTTCCATTCTTAAGAAATTTAATAATATATAGTTTTTCATATAGACACAAAGAGCATGGGTTGTTTAAAGACATATATTCTAGCTCTTTTAAAATTTTCCATTTTAATGTGGGTTTTTTTTTTTTATTTCCTTTAGATGCCAATAATATTTCGATAGGGATGTTCTGTTTCTTGTATTTATTATTAAATGAAGATGTTTGTTGATAAAATCATTTTTTCAGAGAGTTCTTAGTACTGACCACATAAATCTTTATATTACTAAGGTTTTCCCCAGAAGAAATTTTACACTGATAGACAATTGATTCTGTAAGGCACCTGTTTTCCAAAGGACAATCTATAGAGTTTCTACAATTATATTTATTATTGTCCAAATTGTTAATCTCAGTTATTGGATTAATTTTATTTTCCATTAGGTTTAAATTTTTACTTAAAATATTATGATTTTTTATCATTTTTTTCAGATTATTCATACAACTATAAGTTGAGTATTTTTATTGAAATTCTTACTTAATGGGTCATTTTCAGGAAGTGTTTCTTAGTCGATGCAAGGAATTTTTTCCCCAATTTACTGCTGAAAGCGGGTGTTAACCAAGTAATATTTCTATTCCTATTTTTTCTTCAGGGATTGATTTTCTCTTTTACATATTTAATATTTGGGCTTTTATAACCACTATTTTTTTAAGGCAGGATTATAAAAATTACTATGCTTATTGAACACATTTTCATTGGTTGAATTTCTACTAATTTTATATTCTATGGATGAGAGTACATGTTTAATAACAGATGGAGGATGGTTAGATTTTTGGTGGATATATAAAGAATTTGTATTTTGTTTTTTATATGGTTGGTATATATAGTTTTCTAAATCTAAAGTACATCGAGGAAATCTACTTTTTATATTTGTATTAATAGCTACTTTTAAATTAAGGTTTTTAAATTCTGTACATATTATCTTTCTAAGTTTATATATTTTAACATTTGTGGCATTCCTCACTATCATAAGGCCATCATCCCTGTATAATCTAATATTTTCAGTATTTACATCCCTATAGGCTGTAAGATTGTATAGTACAAATAAGACAACCATAACTGAAGACTTAGCAGAGTTTAAAGATCCCATAGTTATATCAAAGTTATCTTCCTTGGAATTAATTTTTCTCCACTGTTCTTTTTTTATCTGAAGTCATCTGAAGATCATGTGATTGTGAAACTCGAGATACGACTAAGGCTGTTCTTTCATAGAAATGAATGCTGTCAAGTATGTGCAAGTTGTATTTATTACAAATGATTAAGAAAAAAATACTATATTTCAGAACCAACATAATGCATTTTAGGGCTATTTTTCAATGTAGCACATGAATATTGTAATTAGTTTTCGTTTTATAATACTAGCTGATTGAACAATGCGACATTGGAATACTTCTGAGATTATTAAAAAAACATCTTATATAGTAAATGTGCATGCTCATTTTTGGATCTTTTAGTTTTAAAATAATCAAAACTCAAATGAGGCTAAATAATAAAATGTCAAGTCATATCAAAGAAATTGCAAATATACTTGAGAAAAAAAAACTATTCTTTGACATTTTTATATATATATATATGTGCAGTACTTATTTGAAAGTGCTCAATATCAGTGATAGAGCTGCACACCTATCTATATGAATATTAAAAGGGTGTGGTCTGATGAAATGAGCTCATTTAGCTTATTGAAATTAAATATAATTCATAACCAATTTAAATGACGTGTTGAGTTTTCCTTTATAAATAAATATACATATATACTTAAGTCACGCATTTTAAAAAGTCATACTTAAGAAATGTTTGATTTAAGGAAAATTCCAATACACACACACACTTCCTATAAATTAAAATATATATATATATATATATATATATATACACACACACACACACACTTTCTATAGATATTTGCATATGTGGCTATGTTCACAGATAATATATGGATTTTAAAAGAATTGAAATTTTTCATGTGTGTGTGTGTATATATATATATATATATATATATATAAGCATCCCAAACTCCCCATAAGTGACTAAATGTGGACAATTTTACTATTGGTTCCATAGAACCATTTTTACATAAAAATAACTAAATTATGTTAGCACTAGTGTGCCCATGCTGTTAAAAGTGACAGCAATTGTTAAAAAGTTTTAATAGTGGGATGCAGTGAAACAGAAGTCTTGTAATAATGCATTACGATTCAATAAAATGGAGATAAAGAATTCACAACTGAAATAGGGGCCAATGAACCATTTAATCTGTTCCCTTTATATATGAAATGATTTGTTTGAACATTATTTTTGATGGATACTCGTAATTAAGTAGATATTCTGTTTTTAATCAAACAGTATTATATATGTATTTCTACCGGCCTGATTATTTACGATAAATTTTTGTTACGAAAATGTGTCATTCGGAAGGATTTGAACCTGTATTATTTCCATAACATGTTTACATTTGTTGACATTACGATACATTTCAGTGCATATATGGTTATTGCGATGAATTTGAAAATTGTGTTATAGGCTTAATTTGACTGTGTTTAAACTGATCGTCATTCGTGGTCGAGAGGTCTAAGACATGCCCTATCACTTGGTGGTTTCCCCTATGTGGATAGGGGTTGCAGGTTCAAACCTTGCTGAATGACACACATTTTTGTAACAAAAATTTATCATAAATTATCAGGCTGGTAGAAATACATATATAAAACTGTTTGATTAAAAACAGAATATCTACTTAAATACAAGAATCGATCAAAAATAATGTGTCAAACAAATTGTTTCAAATTGTTGGTTATTTATAACCAGGTTTCCTTAATCTTAGTTATACATGCATATATATATTTATTTATTAGATGTTCAATGGTATCTATGATTTATTGATTACTCCTGGTATTATATAAATCAATTTTTACTCAATATCTTTTCAGGTTAACAAAAATTTTGTTTTTAATATAACAGTGAAATGGAAACATCTCCCAAAAGAAACAGATTAGCAACGTGACAACAAAGCCTGTTTCAAAACCAAGTTGAAGCAAGATGATCACTTAATAAACAAAGGTATCCAAGTGTCTCACATGAAAAGCTTGAACAAATAAGACTGCAATGTAGGAGTAAAGGAAATGATTAAATAAATGGTTTATTTTGCTTGGAAACTAATTTTACCATATTGCATATAAATATTTTATTTGTTTATATAGATTTTTAAAATAAGTATGGGAAGTAATTACTCATAAATTTAAGTTGATTTACTTGTCTTCCCATGTATGAGATACGAAACATAAATACACATTTATATTATTATACGGTTTGATTATAAAAGTATTATTGACTTTTTATATCCTCCACCCTTTATTCTTTATACATTCTAGTTTACAACATCTATGCACTCACAAATGTGATGCCATTTTCTTTCTTAACATGCAGTAATTAACTATCACATTATGATAGCAAATAATTACTAAAATAAAAAAAAACAACAAAAACAAATATGATTATTAATAATGCTAATAATGTTTATAATATCAATCATAATAAACATTTATTACAGTTATTAACATTTTTTAATTATCTTTGTTATGTTGTTGCTTTTATATACAAATGTGATCATTGAGTTTATGGTTTTATTAGTTATATTTAATCCGGGGAAAATGAAAATGTTTGATATAAAGATGAGATCTAAGATTCATTAAAAGCAAAGAAAAACCAAAATACAAATTTCAAATTAAGTAAAATTTGAAGAAAAAAAATCGGAACAAATGAAGAAAAAATAAAATTTTAAAATTAAAGGAAATAAAAAATTATGAATTTCAACTCAATAAGATCAATCGAATTTCAAGTGGATTTTGCCTCAAACGAACACCCTTAAATATGAGGCAAGACAGAGGAAAGCCTTTAGACATTTTAATCTGTGTTGAAAATTGACTGCTTCAATCTGAAGATGTTACATCAGATCGTCTCCCTTGTCATCAAGATAATGGCTGAATAATTATTAAGTTTGCTTGTGGCTGGATTGGTATTACCCAACCATCATGATTGGCTTCAGTTTGGCGCTGGCAGTAGACTGTCCACTTAAAAAAAGAAAAATTGAAAAGAAAAAAGAAAAAAAAAAGGTGCCTTGTAGAGTAATCACAACAAAACTAACAGCCAGAGGTCAAGTTGTAGAGTTTGATAGAACAAATGTAATTGTGGGGAGGCTCTCAAAAATTTTCTGATTCCATTTATTTTTTTTTAACCATTCTTTTTCTTTCTGTATTTGTGAGTTATAAGATCAATCTCTGAACTGTTATGTGTCAGGCCACAAATAAAGGTTAATAACATTAAAGAAATGAAAAACGATCATAAAAGCAGCTAACACATTTTGATTAGAAGAAAATTAACAACAAAATGAAGGAACGAAAGATTAATCATCCCTTTTATTTTATTTTTAAGGCAAATTTTCTTTGTTTTAGGACAACTAGCAGCAGCAGTGTAAAAAGAAATTCACATTTTCTATATTTCAGGAAGTGGTTCTGTAAGAACAGCAATGAAAAATTTAAAATACTTTTAAAATTAGTCAGCATCATCTCATTAGCTATAAGCATAAAATTTAAATTATTTCACTTTAAGAAGTATATAATATATGCTTATATTAAATATATACTAGCATTACACGTGTGTATCGTATAATATTATTGCCACTGTAAGTGGAATGAGTGTTTTGAGTTCAAATTACAGGAAATACATTGCTTTCTTTCATGCAAATATCTCTGATAAATAAAATGATCATTATATTTTCATATATAAAATTTCACAGGATGACTTAATGAAAATGTCTACTAAAATTTAATTTCTATTCTTTTTCTTCCTTTAGACATTTAAACATTCTAAATGCTTGATGACTTGATATTAAATCTAAAAGTATTAAAAGGAAATACCTTTCTCCTCAAATTATAAGAGTACAAATCTAATAAAAATATCTAAGAATTTGAAAATCATTTTTTAGATGTTCAAGTGTCTTTAGTAATTTAAGAACATTTTCTATTTTTTTTTCTAATACTGTGTCATTAGCACAAAATAAATCCCTAAAAGACTTCTCATTTAAAATAGAAATTACAATATTAACAATACACCAAACATTGAGAAAATGTCTTGACATGTTGAAGAATTTGGTTACTAAGCTGAGAATATTCATGAAAAATTACCAACTTGATACAAAATATTTTTAGTTTAGCCTCTAGCTAATATTTCTTTTAGTAATCTAAAAGTAGTAACAAAAACAAACATTATCAACTTTTGCTTGATATGAATACAACCTGGTCATTGAAGCTAAAGATAATCATTTAATATTCACAAGAACACTGAATTTTATGAAGATGTAAACATAAAAAAAGTAGACTTTTGAAATCAGTTCTGTATTTTGCTAAAAGAATATGTACTTAGAAGCTACTTCAACCTGATTTGAAGGATAAAATCAGTAGACTTCTAAACTATCTGCTAACTTCTTTGGTTTTCTTTATTCCTTGAGGTAAGCTATAGTTGCAAGAAAAGTAATTGTAGCAGAAAGACCTTCTGATATTTGGTTCAGTATTCAACACATGAATTATTTGAGGAAGTATTTTTGAGTCTCTTTTAATGAAATCTGACATCTTCATGTTAAACATTCCAAATTTTTTGCTACTGACTTAGCACTCAGGTCTGCAAGGTTATCTTTTATTTCGTCCTTTTTAAATTCAAATCCATCTCTTTTGCCTGAACAATAAATAAATATTCGAGTATGCAGTATTGCTGAAGGTTGAGTGGCAACAAGTCTCTTCAAATCTCCAGCATACTTCACAATATCCTGTAAACTCTAGAAATGCCATAATTTATACAGTTTCTACATCTCAGATTTCCAATTCAGCCAATTTTGATTCCAGAGATTTTGGCTGGGTTTCAAGTGCACCTACTATTATAGGCCTGATTCTAAACTTTACAATCCAAGTCTTACCTCTTGAGCAAGTTCTAGGTACTTTTCAAATTTCTCCTCTTTTATATTTTTTTCTATGGTCAGCTTGCAGATTCTTCTTACTTGGCTGGAATGGTTAGTCTGGGTGTCACATTCTTTAAATATTTTGTGAATTTTCTTTTCCAGAAGAATTTTTGCTTTCTATTCATACCATTTATTACTATTAAACTAATCATAATCACTGACTTTTCTTATTAAAAGGTTAGTGTTTTTCTTCTATGTTTTTTTTTAAATATCAAAATCTTTCTCACTTCTCAGCAGCTGCTAAATAACCATTCTTAAATCAAGAATAAAGTTGTTTTGAACATCAGAAAGTGAGCAAGGAAAAGAAGTCATCCGCATAACACATGAAAACTATTAATAACCAATTCATTAATTAGGCACTGCTGTAAAAGGCTTTTTAATAATTCATTTTTTTTTTTTTGGCACTTTTATGACTTCATTATTAATTTCAACACTGAAGCTGGTTTAAAATATTGGCAACTAATTCAAACAAACTAAAAGACTTGGGGGGAAAACATTTTTTGTCATGAATGCAAAATGTTTTTTTTTATTTTATTAACTCAACAATATTAACACAAAAACTGGATTTAACAAAGTAACATTGATTTAAAATAATTGATTGTAAGGCAAAGATTTTTTTCAAAAATTTGCATTAAGATTGTACTTTTTAAAAATATAACTTTTTTTCCTGACACATTTGTTAAGTGGAATATATAATTCAAAATGTTTATAAAAAGAGTTCAATTAAAAAAAAAAATAGTTAATAATTAAAGAAAAAAATGAGTAATTACACTGAAGTTTGATGATACCATTTGTAATGCTTTGGAATCATCCATTGATCTGATTAACTAATTGGTAGGAATTCAACAATGGCATTTTTCAAACAAAACTCCAAATGCCTCACGCATATTAATATAGGAAACAAAATTTCTAATATTTGCAATTTTTAACAATGGTTTCTTTCTTCAGTTTACAATCTTGAGTAAAAAAGCATTCAAATATTGCTCATGCAATAAACTTTCATGTTTTTGAGGTTTTCGAACTGTATCAATCTTTTGTAAATAATCTAATGCATAAGAAATCTTTTCAGAAATAAACTTTCTTTGCCGTTTCTTTTGAAATTTACAACTGATAAAGGGTGAACAACAGATTTAAAAAAGAAAAAAACCCTGATAACAACACAGTTACCTTAACTGACAGACACCCAAAGACGTCCAGAAGGCACAGTGGCTGAAAGGTAATGATTGTCATCATTTATCAATCACACCCAATGGTGCATAGGGCAGCAACTTTTTGTTGCTGTTTCTGTAACAAACTGTTTTTTACGGGGCAGGGTTGTTAGCCCTGCAACCAACCCCCAAACCTGGAGGACCGGTGGGCCATTCTTGGTCCTTTCGTTTACAGCACCTAGTATTTCCAAATGGTCACCATTAAGTACTGACCAGGCTTGATGTTGCTTAACTTTGGTGATCAGACGGGAACCAGTGCATTCAACACGATATAGCTGTAGACAATGATTGTAAGATGTGGATATTCCACATATTAAATATATTAGCATTACATGTGAAAATTTCATGGTTTTCTTGTTTAATTTTCTGATGTATCTTATTTAATATGAGTTCTAAGACTACAGAATGCCAATTGCATTATTACATATTTGAGTTTAACTTTAACAAATTATAGCAATAACAATTGTAAGTATGAATACAGGTCATTATTTAAAGAAGTAAGGGGGTACAAATGAAAAAAATTTAAAATGAACAAGTTTTTCATTTCACTGAAGCAGATGTTAAACACGAATCTTTCTTTCACTGCATCTCACATGTCCTTTCCATTTTTCCTTGCAATCAAAACAGAGTAGTCTATTTATGAAGCCTTGACAGGGCATAATGTACATGTCAACTAAAAAACAAGCAGAACTATCGCCCGGTTCACATTCCACCCATGTCTATTGAACAGGTGAAGAGGCTCATCCCTTGTTTCCTGTTTAGGATGTGGTTTCCGGCTTTCTCTTTTCCAATCTTTTCACTCTTTTCTTTTTTCTTTTCACTTGGAGTAGATAGTTTAGTCTACCGCCCAGTTCCCACTCCACCCACGTCTATTAAACAAGTGAAGAGGCTCATCCCTTGTTCCCTGTCTAGGATGTGGTTTCCGGCTTTCTCTTTTCCAATCTTTTCACTCTTTTCTTTTCACTTGGAGTAGATTGTTTAGTCTACCGCCCAGTTCCCACTCCACCCACGTCTATTAAACAAGTGAAGAGGCTCATCCCTTGTTCCCTGTCTAGGATGTGGTTTCCGGCTTTCTCTTTTCCAATCTTTTCACTCTTACGTAGCCCCCAGCGCACCAGTGGCATTACTGCCTTGCTCAGGGTGATATCATTAAAAAAAAAAATCATAATATAATACTAGGATTGAAGCATTAGGTTCAGAAGCAAACCTGGCATAAGACAAAACAATGCAAAATAACCATTATCATCAGAATTCTATAATATGTCTTATTTTTTTGATAACAGGATTATAAGCATCATTAATGCAAAAATTGATATGGAAATTGGTATGCCAAGTTCAATTCCCAATCAAGGGATTTGTGTTCTTTCAAACAAATACCCCTGGAGAAGGTAGGAATCCATCTGTTGTCCACCAAATAGGATTTAAATAGCACGGTTGACTGAGTTCTCTAACATCGCTCAGTAATAAGCCTAGTAGGACAACTTTGAATTTAAAATCATTTGGATGCGAGGCTAGTAACTCTACTCTAATAATATTTTGCTGTTGAAACCACAGCAACAGCGCCTGTTATGGTCTGAATGTGGCCTTATATTCCATATTGAGTAAAAAGAAGATCCGCAAGAAAAAAAAAAGCTGTAACTTGATTTTAGTCATTAAACGTTAATAAAAAAAAATAAAAATAATAAAAATAATGAATCCTCATAAATACTAGCATTTGCCACAACTGATTTTATATGTTAAACCATTAGGTTGAGCCACAATCTTTTCAGGAACCAGTTGTTGTGCTAAATATATCATTCTGAGTGCTGGACAATCTTCTCAAAGATGAAGAAACTTGAAACAACAGAAATGTGGTTCCACAAAAGGATGCTGAGAATACCATAGACTGAATGCACGAGTAAAGACAAATTTTTAGAGAAAAATGGAAACTAAAAGGAAACTTATACTTAACATCAGGAAGAGACAGTTGAGGTTTCTGGGGCACACAATGAGGAAGAAGGGCTTGGAAAATCCGAGACTCATGGGACAGAGAAGGCAAGAGGAACATAGAAAAACAAGGCATAACATATTTAGTGAGCTTGAGTAAATGGATGGTGTAATAAGGTTTAGAAAAAATAACAGGAAGACAAAGTTTATTTAAAGCTACAAGGAAGAGGAAGTCGGGGTGAGACATAATCCCTTACGTCCTGAGTAGAAAGAGCACAAAGAATTACTGACTATACATGGCAATTAAGAATAAATTTGAAGTACACTCACATAACTTAGTTTTTACACAGCAGTGGCAGCGTACACAATGAATTAAAGGAAAAATACTGTTCTCCTCCATGAGATGTTGGTCTCTTCTACACCAGCTACCATATTGTAATGATGAATGTGTCATCCTAACTAGTAATCATGTGTGGCAGTTAAAATAAAATTGGATTATACTTTTGCAAGTAGTTGATGGTGACACCAGCCATAGTCAGTTGGAACATAGGAATTCAATTCATTGTTTCATCGTTGCTCAACAAATTGGCAAGTATTCCTCATTTGCCAAAGTTGTGTTAGATTTCAAGAGTGTTTTCTGCTCATCTTCAGACTGATTGCCATAATTCCCAGTCCAAGTAACTTAACATGAACTGTTCACAAATTCTTTTGCCTTTCACCAGGATTGGGGATTACATAAAATGTAACTGTTAAACACTGAATGAATCTTTAACTGTGATTGAAAACTTAGTTTATTTTAGCTAAAAATTATACACCTTGTCTTGAGCCACATAAAAGAAACATTCTTTGAGCTGTTAGTCAGTTCTACCATACCCACAATATTCACCTGACCTTGTACCAACTGATTATTACCTTTGTTGATTGCTGCAAAATACTTTGATGAGGAAAAATTTCTCTAATGAAAGCAGATTTAAGAGTTGAAATCATTTTCACATTAAAACCTGTGGAATTTTACTCAATAAGGATATGAATGGAAGGAATTCAACTGGAATTCAAGGAGCCAAGTTCAAATTCCAGTTGAATTTCTTCCAGTCACTTATGCACAAATACCCTTGAGAAAGGGTATCAATCTGTCTCTTCCCTCCAGTTATGAGTTAAATAATAGGATTGGGTTTTATAAACTTGGTTGGCAACCAGTCTACTGCAGAAAGCAATGGCAACCTACTGCAAGATAATCTTCTACCCAGTCAGTCATATCTCTTTCAAAACAAGATTGCCCAAAGCGTGTATCACATATGACACTTAACTGACTTGCTGGTATCAAAGAGCTGCCTGAGAAGTGTTAACCATTCACTGCAAAAAATGTTAAATATGCAGCTGAATAAAATTTAACTTTTGTTTGTTTTTAGATGAATAAATCTGATCAAACAATGTAGAAGTCAAATAACTTACCTTCTAACATGGCTGCCTTCTTTTGTCTCCTTGTAGAAAGGCAGGCCAGCTAATCTACCTCATTTATAGGAAAGTACCTAATGCAGCAGGTGGGTTAGTCCACTTTACTATAATGGACCAGCCCAACACATTTTCATGAGTGGATTTTCTTCATTTTATATATATCTCCATTAGATCACTCAGTGGGTTTTTTTTTTCCATTTGGAGTGACTGCACTAATCTACTTGCATGAGGGCACCTCGACAGTGTAATGGTTAGCTAGCTTGTTTCGCTAGAACCCATTACAATTGAGTAGTGAGTTTGATTCTCACTGGGTACCCAATACTTTCAGCCTTGTTCCACATCTAAGCAGCGCTTAGTAAATCAACTAATCTACTTGCATGTCAAATCACCTACAATTAACCAATATTCAACAAACAAAAACAGAAATGCTTCATTGCTCAACATAATTGTTATGTTCCTATAACTTTTGACCATTATTATAATTTTATGTGCCAAGTCCTTTAAAGAAATGGGTTAGTACAGTTCTCCATAGCTTCCTCCCTTCTTTTGTTCTAAATAACCTTTTACCATCCCATTTTGTCTCTGATCTGCCATCCAGTCAAAAATGTTTTCACTGATTCTTTTGCTTTCAATATGCCCTGTGAGAGTTAAATTCTCTATGCTTTCTTTCTGCAATATGTGCCATAGAAATTTATACTGTCTCTGACAGTATCAGTTTCTTTGTAGCACCTATTTTCCTTCAGACTTTCTAATTGCTCACATGTTGTGTCCATGATATTCTTAATATTCAGTGATAAAAGCACATAAGAAATAACACTGCAAATAAGCCATTCAAGGTATTACTTTAGGATTGACTTAGGAAGTTGCTGAATTCAAAAGTATCAAAAAAATCTTTCTTTTATTTCTCTTTAAATTATCCAAAATTGACAATGAAAAAGATATTTTTAATTGATGACAAGCCTTATCTGCCACCCACAAGATTTCAAAATCCAAACACATGCTACGAATGATTTTATACAGCAATCTATTGTTTACAACAAGTATTGTCCATTTTTTTTTAGATGTCTATTTGCTCCCTGCCCTACAAAAACAAATGTTTGTAATTAAAAATATTTTCTACCTCTTATGTACTAAATAAAGAAGTTTGTAAAGAAGCAAGCATAGACATAATTTGAGTACTTCTTTGGTGTATTTGTAAGTATTATGATAGCATATGTGTTAAATTTTAAGCATACTTGTCAGCCTTTTAAACTAAATCATCTAGCACTGAATAAGAAACAAGAATATTTTGTTTTTCCCCAGCTTGGTAAAAAAATGCTGTTTATATTTCTAAGAGATGAGTGAGAAAGGAAAACAACCAAAAAATTACTTAAGAAAGGCTGAAAGACAAAAACCTGGAAAAGCACTTGGAGATTATTAATGATTAAAGTTTTATGCAGAGTTGAAGGGCAGTTGGTTTTGACAGAAGACTTTCATACCTGTGGCATACTTTGCTTCTGATTACTAATTAATTCCACAGTTAATTACTGTGACAAATGTCACAGAGATTCAGGTGTGAGTTGCTAGATATTTTTGTTCCAACAATCAGATATCTGATTACGCTTTTATTTTGTAATCAAAGGAGAAGGGCACAGCCGGGAATTTATCATGGGGGAGGAAAAAAAACACAGAAGAAAAAAAACACATCAAATGAATTCAGGACTGATGGTCTCTTTAGGTGGAGGATATTGTAGGTAACAAATAGAAAAGAAATTGTTAGTGACTGTGACTGAAGAAGCATGAGATCATAAAATAAGAAATCTAAACTTATTTATAAATGGAACTTTGTGTGTGTGTATTCGTTAGCTATAGACTCCAAAACGGCTGAACCGATTTTCTTGAAAATTTACACAGTTGTACTATAAGCGTCTGCAAGTGTTCTTAGCTAGGTTTTGTGTCAAGGTACCCACGATAAATATCGAAAATCGATAATCGAAAAAATCAAGTTATAGAAGGAGGGGTCCGATTTTAATCAAATTTGATACACTCATAGACAAAGACATAAGAAACGATATTCAGAAGTTTCAAGGTTGCAGTTCTTACAATAGTGCAGAAAATCGATAATATATATATATAATAAAGGCAAGATGTTTGTGTGTGTGTGTGTCTGTTTATCTGTCTGCATGTCCTTTATACAAATCCACAATTTTTATCCAATTCTCACCAAACTTCACACAAATATTCTTCTGGCTGAGTCTGAGCTCCAGGACCATGGCATAGTTTTAAAGCTTTCATTACACCCGAGCAACGCCAGGCTATACTGCTAGTAAATAGATAAAGGTAATGTTAACGTGATGCACAAGAGAGCTAGATTCATAACGAGATCTCTTTCAAAGGCAAGGTGAGCCTGCCTGTGATACAAGGGCAAGGTGAGCCAGCCTGTGTGACAAAAAAAAAAAAAAAATTATGCTTACATCACAGCTGATAAGAGCTTGGTAAAGGTTGAAGTAATGTAAAATCACTAAAAATAATTATTTGTAAACCACTCCATCCACATCTATTGAACAGGTGAAGAGGCTCATCCCTTGTTTCCTGTTTAGGATGCGGTTTCCGGTTTTCTCTTTTCAAGTCTTTTCCATTCTTTTTACCCTTACGTAGCCCCCTGCGCATCAGTGGCGTTATCGTCTTGCTTGGGGTGATATGATTAAAAAAAAAACATACTGATTATTCACAAGAATCTACATGCAGTATTTTATTACTTATGAGGACAGTGTACATCTTAAAATTGCCTGACAAGTCATACAAGGATTTAATATATAATAATTACTGTTGTGTATTTCTATCTTTCATGTCATAAGCTACAGTGGAAAAGGAGGTAAATCAGCTTTTTATTTAAACAAAAGTAGTTCCTGAGCACAATGAAGAGTTTTATTAATTGATTCTCGTGCTGTGTTTCTTAGACAGTAGTTTTATTTATTCAAGACTTTCTTGCAAGGCACTCAGATACCTTTGTCTGCCAGGTGATCATCTTTTATCAATTTGTTCTTGTGGTACACTTTGTTGTTCTCTTGCTAATCTAGTGGATTGTCTAAAAAGTTCATGACAAATTTTAGTCATTCATGTTCCAGGCAGACACCCCACTACAAATGATGACTAAATTAAGACATTGGTTGAGAATAAGTTTATGACAATTTTTAGTCATTCATGTTTCAACACATTAGAAGATATATGATATGCTTACATTATCAATTAGAACACACTTCAAATTATCTCTTGAGAAAGAAAGTTTAAAAACACTCAATTCATGTCAATTTTGCATCCTTTATAATCTTTCATTTGAAACTGAAAGATTATAGGGTCTATTTTAGACAATTTTTTTTTGTTACTACTAGCAGTATAGCCTGGCGTTGCTCAGGTGTAATGAAAACTTTAAAACTAATCCATGGTCCTGGAGCTCAGACTCTTTGGACGTTGGCACAAAAGACTAAAAAGCAATAGTTGTTCCCAGTTAAAGCGAAACCGTAGGCTGAAAGAAAAACGAACGGATGTAAGTCAAATTTTGATTTCCTGGTATTGATATCAAATAAGTTTTTTTCATCGTAAACTGAATTTTAAAGGCTAAATAAGTCCTGTGAGTAAATGGTATCATGACTGAGACTAAGAACTACAATTATACCTACTTAGAGCCAAACCTGAAGCAAAAACTAAAATAAAAGGGCTGAAAAAAATAGACATACAGGCAGATAAACAGACACACACAAACATCTTGCCTTTTATATATATATATATATATATATATATATAAAAATCGATTTTTTGCACTATCGTAAGAACTGCAACCTTGAAACTTCTGAATATCATTTCTTATGTCTTTGTCTATGAGTATGTCAAATTTGATTAAAATCGGACCACTCCTTCTATAACCCGATTTTTTGATTATCGATTTTCGATATTTATCATAAAACCTAGCTAAGGACACTCGCAGATGCTTATAGTATAACTGTAAATTTTCAAGAAAATCAGTTCAGCTGTTTCGAAGTCTATAAGTAACGGATGGACACACACACAAAGTTCCATTTATAAATAAGTTTGATAAAGGCAAAAAGTCTTTGCAAGCAACAAAATGAAGATATGTATCGTGAAGGTGCTAGAGCTGCATGGAAGTTATTTGCTAAGTTTAGAGTTGATGATTTTAGCTTTATTGATGAAGAATGCTCAAGCAGGACCCTTGACTACAGATGATAACTAAATCAATTCATTGATTGAGAATAACCCACATTACATAATGCAGGAATTGACAGAAACACCAAATGTATTAAATTGCTAAAACTTACTGTAATTTTTTCATTTTGCTTTAAATTTAATAGTTGACAATTTTGCTTAGTGTTCATTGGAACGTGAAAATTATCCACCATAAATTTTTTTTTATGCTGTTATGTCAGTCATGCAAATATTAAAGCATGAAAAAATGTTGTGTGTATATATATATATATATATATATATCTCCACACACATTATTTGAGATGTGATAAGATTGAAATTAAAACAATATAATATTTGTCCTAAAGGGTATTATTAATATAAAAACAATTTTAATGTAAGGAAATAGCCATAAAGTAAATTATCAAAGGCGGAATTACTTGATAAAATTAACTAGTAGTGAAAGTAAGCATAAACAGCAATATAACAGTTAATTAAAGTTAGGTTTAAGGTATATATAATTAACTAAAAGGGGTAGGATTATAGATTATAGCATAGAGTAAACAGTGAGATCATTTTAGATATATTTAAGAGTGGGAATAATCTTATGGTGGCAGTGAGTAGTTATTTCATTACATTGGTTTAATAAGTTAGTTTTTGGGAATTTAATTACCTGAATTTTTTCTTGTAAGCAAAGAAAACATCTCTCATGTACTGATTTACACGTTCTAGCTTTTGTTAACATCTTCCATTTTACTGGAGGTGTTTTATTAGTATCTGGAAAGTGAAATTGAGTTGCAGTATGATACTATTATAACAATATGTCTATACATGCTCTTCATCTGTATTGAGCACTTATAAAAAGTAAATATTAAACTGTGGAATGTATAGCTGTTAATTTGTGCGTGACATTTTTTTAGGGTGTATTTATACAATATATACCATGTTAACACATCACTCAATGAGTCCTGGGTGTAACTAATAAAAACAAAATCTTTTAGGCAAGATTCAACTTTCTTCATCAACAGTCTACCTTCTGATACACTGATTCCAACATCTTTAACAATTTGATACCTTTCTTGTAGAATGATTTCTCTTTGGCCTTAAAATACGCCCCAGTTTCTGATATCCATTCTTCATTGGAGCCAAATCTCTTTTCCTGGAGCAATCTTTTGGGGTCTGCAAAGAACCAGTAGTCGCTTGGGGCCAGATCTGGAGAATAAGGTGGCTGCAGAAGCAATTTGAAGTGTAATTGATCAACTTGTGACATGGTGCACTGTCTTGGTGAAAGATCACTTTTCTTCTTCATTTATGGCCATTTTTTAGTGATTTCATCCTTCAAATGCACCAATGATGCTATATAATATTTGCTATTGATGATTCTTTCTTTCTCAAGGTAATCAATGAAAAAGTGCCTTGCACATCATAAAATACAGAGGCCAAAAATTGGCCTGCTGAGGTTTGTGTTTTTGGTTGCTTTGGTTGGCTTTCACCTGCTGCTGTCCACTTAGCTGACTGCCAATTTGACTCCGGAGTGAAGTGGTGGATACATGTGTCATCCATTGTCACATATTTACACAAAAACTCCTTTTTCTAGCGTTGAAACATTTGCAAACAACACTCTGAATTGTCAATGCATTGTTGTTTTTGATTGACTGTGAGCAAATGCAGCACCCACTTTGAACACAGCTGTCTCATTGACAAGCGTTCATTCAAAATGGTGAATACACTGCCTTCTGATATGCTCAACTCCTTTACAATCAGCCAAAACAAGTTATTTTTTTGGTATTTTCCGGGACAATTCCCAATTTGGGGCATTTAGCATCATTTGTGTCTGTACAACTGCGTTTAAAGTCAGCATGCCACTTAACTGTTGTTTCCGACGGAGGAGAGTCCAAATAACACTTATCAAGCCATTGCTTTGTTTGAACAGTATTTTTTCCTATCAGAAAGCAATGCTTTATCAACACACAAAATTTTGATTTTTCCATTGTTTTGAAAATTTGCAACAAAAGCTTTGCTTAACCCTCTAGGGCCATTCGTATCATATTTGATACAGTATGAAAACAAGCCTTGAAAGAAATATTTTCCTGAAAAATTTTTTAAGAGAAATATTTTATAAATTTCAAATGAAAGCAGTACTGACTGCTCAGTCAATGAATACCAAATGTTTCCTTATAGGGAAATACTGTATCAAATATGATACGAATGGCCCTAGAGGGTTAAATAACTGTAATTTGTAAACTAATAATCTAATTAGGCTCAAAATTTTGTCACGTGCCATTTGAAGGTTAGTACTTCATAAAAATCTTTGGATTTTTCAGTCGTGGCACGATCTATATGTCAGGCATGGGACTTATTGAGTAATGTGTTAATGCCAGCTTATCTATCTATTAGAAATAATCTTTTTATACAGAAGTTAACTAAATAAAAGGCTCAACAGTCATTCATGGTAGAGGCTTACTGAATAAGGAGTGTGATATGAACCTAACAGAAGGTAGAAGGAAGTGAAGATAATGAGGATAGATAACAACTGACTTATGACTTGAAAAGATTAAGATTATAGTATTCAGAATTTAATTAACCGATTTGTTTTGTATGGTTTATCAACCTTTGTAGTATGGAGGGAAGGATTAATGCAATTGTTTGTCCTGCAAAGTGGAAGTTCCTGCAAAAAAGGTCTCCAAGTGGATCCTCTGCCTTACAAATGGAATATGGAGGAAATGTGACTGATTTGACACTGTGGATGTAGTATGGAGAGTTCAAGCCATAAATTCCTTAACTGATGAAACAAATTCAAATAACCTATTTAGTAATATTGTTCATGATATAGCAGCTAACTATAATTGAATAGTTATTAATATTTATTTTGTAAACATCAGATATATTAAGATTGCTTTAGGTTGTAAAAGATATAGTATTAATAGGGAATCAAGATACAGTTGAGTTATTAAATGGGGAGTAAACAAGATGGGAAATGCAGTAAAGAGATCACAGAACAATTAAAAAGAAATTGAAAACAAGGTTTGTCATAATAATCTGGCGAGGGGGTTCATATTTTTCTCAATATGCAAAAAGAGGGGAAGGGGTCTTAAAAGCTGGAGTTAGAAAATCATTTAAATAACAAAAAAATACAAAATTAATAAACTGACCTTAATAAGACTGGAGGAGGGGTGTCAAATTCCCTAAAAAAATCTAAAATAAAGTGTCTCTCTCTCTCTCTCTATATATATATATATATATAGAGAGAGAGAGAGACTTTTTTTCAACACTGGGTGGCTACAGGGTTTCATGTTTGAATGAAATGTTCAGGAAGTGTGAAGAACTGTCACCACCCAGTATTGACCTCAATGCCAACTTTTATATTTACACATGTTCTATCACAAGTGTTGAGCACTTTCACTTGTGTGTGTATATATATATATATATATATATATATATATATATATATACACACACACACACACATATATACATGCCGGGCAATCCCAGACAGATCTGACGCCAATACCTTTTTCTTTCCCTTTTCTTTCTTTCTTATTTTTATCTTTCTATTCAGTTAAAGAAAATTCTAATTCTGGCAAAATTTTTTGTACCACATGAAAGTTATATTGTAAGGTCTGATGAAATGAGCTAATTAGCTCATAGAAATGAACTATAGTTTATAACCACTTGAAACGACATGTTGAGTTTTCCTTTTTATATATATATATATATGTATATATGGTACTGAGGTCAAAAACTAGCAGTGAGAGACTTGAATGCAATCATCAGGCTTGAAGATTGCATTCAAGTATAACAGACTGTAGGTGTTGACTTCAGTGTCCACTTTTATATTTACAAATGTTCCATTTCTGATACTGAGCAATTGCCATAAATATAGCATACCATAAAATTATGTACATGAAAAAGTTTACAATATGAAAATGGTAGTTATAAATCCATGTATTAAATATTGAAATATTGCCAGACTAACTTTTTTTCTATCATTTACCTACTTATTTTTATCAAAATTAACTGACCAAAAGAACCAGTCTGAGATTTATTTTTCTTTCATTCACTTATAAAATTCATAAAGATTCCAATTATACTAAAATTATCCTACATTCTGCACATTTCGCAATATGCAAGGAAGATTTTACAATGCAAGGAAAAAGTGAGTAGAAGGGGTTCCTCATTTTTTTTATATATAGTAGCATAACACTTTGGCTCAGTTTCAGTTACTAAACTTATGCAAGAATGTCAGCCTAAAATTGTAACCTTTTTGATGGCATGTATAAGAGCCTTTCAAATATCTGCTGTTAGAAAGTGGAGTTGATTTGGCAAAATTGAATGGAAAAGAAAGTGTTTGGAAGAAACTTACACACAAGACCCTCTGGTAATGAAGAGCAGGAAAAGTAAAGAGAAGAAACAGAACTAACATACAAGTGGCTATGCCAGCTTTATTAGGGTTGGATGTTGTCCAAATTAATCAGACTGCTTCATTATTCCAAAGTAAGGTTATTCAGAACTGAAGTTAAATATATAATGTATAAAAGGAGATAAGTAAATATATAAACAACTATATATAACACTGGTATTTCAATATTTATTTAACTGGGGCAAAATTACACTATGCCAACTAAAGTTACCAAATCTCCGGAATGTACCTACTATGCTTCATCTTTAGAAGAGTCTGATTTGATTAAAAAAAAAAAAAAAAAAAAAAAAAAAAAACGGAGCATTGTTCCATATTTGAGCTAGTGTTGCTTAATACTCACTTTCTAAAGTTGAAAATAATTTAAGCAGTTTTGTGGGGGAAGACAACTTCTCAAGTCTGCAGCTTCTTTTTCTATTTCCATGGAGGCATTATTGGCTCAGTAGAACAATTACAACTGAGTAGTGAGTTCAATCTTCACTGGGTGCCCCATGCTTTCAACCTTGTGCCACATCTAAGCTATGCATAGAAAATAATTTAAGCATATTAATGTAGTGTAATGGTTAGCAAGCTTGACTTTCTTGAACCTACAACTGATTAGTGAGTTCAATCCTCACCAGGTATCTCTAATTTTTGGCCTTCTGCCACATCAAAACAGCACTTACAAAATCAGTTATTTTTATTTACAAGATCTAGAGCAGCTCCAATTTTTTTTTTTTTAAGTTTGCCTGTTCATATCTTTACACCTAGGACATACCATGAATACGTCCACAGAGTCAAATAATCCTTATTTATTCTGTATGCCAAACCTAAGGAGAAAGCTCCACTCACACAACTTTCTCCCCCAAAAATTGCTACATTATGAAATGGGCTCCTGTACTGACACTTCCCTGAATGCTAGAATCTGAAGTTCTTCAAGTTTAATCATTATCTGTCCTTCTTATCCTGTCATCTCTCTCATTCATATCACACTTCATTCATTATAATCATTTGAACAGTAACCCACTAACTTGAGTGGCTCTCGAGCACTATATTGGGTGAACAAAAATAATTCATTTACATCGTCAGTACTAGTGTTACTGATGATCTATTTCATTTATTTAGTTGTTTTTTTTTAATTCTATATTTTGATGTCATGAATAATGACACTGTTATTAACAATGGTCAATATGAATCCATAAGGAACAGAACAGTTTTTAAAATTCTTTTCCTGAATATTGATAACACGAAGCTTTTCCAGTCATACCAAACCCATTCTGGATAAATGGAATCAAGATATACAATTTGGATTGTTTAAAAAGTGAAGAGCAAAATACAAGATAAATAATTTGTTTCTTCGTTTTATTGTTTCTCTTTATTTTTTTTATAAAACTAAGAAAAGTAAAACATTTATAAGTGCAATAATAGCAGATTAATAAAAATAAACATTGTCAAGTTTTCTATTACAGTTTTCAACAAGTATTGTTTTGTTTTTTAAAACCTCTTAGCAATTGTATATAACTAACCTCTATGTTCCATGTCTATTCAAGACATTGGTTATCATGGCTATTCACAATTTTCTTGTCCTTTGTAGCACTTAATAAATTGTCCATCTTTTTTTAATAATCATTTCACTTCAAGAAAGGCAGTACTGCCACTGGTGCACAGGAGGTTGCATAAGACATGAGTGATGAGAAAGAGGAACACGTTACAGGGGGGGGGTCAGAGAATGGGTAAGAGAAGAATGAGAACACTGGTGTGAAGATGGCTGCATGAGAGTAGAGTGGAAAGGAAGAAGAACATGATACAAGGGTTGTCAGGGAAAGGATGAAAGTCAAAGAGATAAGAGATGGCAATTGAATATTTTAGCTGTCAGGGAAGCAAGTATATGAAAGGGAATTCCACAGGCGGGAAGAGTGAGAAAAGAAGCTGATAGAGTAGAAGTTATGGCTACATTTGATTCGTTTACCTGTAAAAGGATGGGACCTAGTTGCTAGTCTAGTAGCAGTGTTTCGCTTTCAGGAAGACTAGCTTGATCCATGCTGATTGTGGAGGTAGGAGCAATTGTCCATGGTGGTTAAAGGATAGCAACTTCGTTTTGGGAGCATTCAAATTCACAAGTCATTTCTTACCCCAGTCCAGCACAGATTAGAGATCCTTTTTAAGATCAGCAGCAAGGTTTGCTTTGTCAGCCTCAGCAGATTTCTTATCAAGGCAGGAGTAAATGGTGGTGTTGTCAGTGTAGATGCCTACTTAGGATCTGATTACATCAGAGAGATCATTGACGAAGATCAGTAAAAGCGTAAGACCTAGAATAGAGCCTTAAGGGGCACCACCATTCATATGATAGTATCTGGAAGCATGCCTATTCAATACTAAATTCATTACGTGATTTGAATGGAACGACTGGATTAGATCAAACAAGTGTCCAGTTATACTATAACCCTGTAGCTTGCATAGAAGGCCAGCATGCCAGACTGTCAAATGCTTTGGAGATATCTAGGGCAACAGCTCAAGCTTCACTGTTTTTATCGAGAGCTTGGTATATATACACTGTGATGGTCGTTAGCATCTCAGCAGTATTTAAACTAATACAGGTTCTGCCATCCATTTACACAAGTTCACTAAGTAGATCATGTGCTCTTTTCCTCTTACCCTTGTCTTTAATATTTCCTGTGAATATCAAATTCCCCAAACCCCCCTAGAAATTTCAACCATCACTTTCTGATGGTACGTAAATATCTTTTTTGTTTCCATTTGCCTTTCAATAAGAAAGAAAAAAGGTTAAGTATTCAGGAACAATACAGAAAGCAATTTGTTGCCAATTATCAATAGGACACAAAAGATAATTTTGATTTTGCTTGTACACTAAATTTTATTTAATACAAGCCTTGAGAGCCACCCCAGGTAGATGATCATTAAATATGATGTGTGATATGAATAGGAGAATGAAGTGAAAGATAATGAGGATAGATCATGACTTACTCTTGACTTGAGGAGGATATGACTGTTGTACATCATCATTTTTCATATTCTTATAGTGTTAGCAGGTTTACAATAGTATGACTGTTAGTGAAACAGGAGAGAAATAATAAACACATGATTTTCTTAAGTGCATTAATAGTAATGGTAATATTAGCCTTTGCCTTATAAAGAAATATTTGGCATTCATTAACTGAGCAGCCAGTACTACTATCAGATAATATTCATAAAATCTTTCTCTTCAAACAATTTTTCAAGGAAATGTTTCTCAAGTTCAATAGCTTCCAGTATTGACAGGAGATTCTTTTCTTGTCTTTTGTTTGAAGTTGTGTGGTATGTCATCATCTAGATTACACCATTATTTTCAGTCAGATTTATATGGTGCTATCCATTTTAATTGTTGCCGTTGTTGGAAGTCCTCAGGTAATGTGGTTTTTGTTATTTGGTACAGTTCTTTGTGACTCTGTAGGACCAGTTGACAAGGTTTGAAGAAGGGTGGTCTAAACTAAGACCTACAGGCATCACTCAATCAAAATCATTTTTAACCATCAATCTCAGAAAGTGTTTGCATACAGCTGACAGTTTAGATATTTCTGAATTAGTTTGGTGCCACGCATTGAATTCATATAAAATCCAATGCAATGAGGCTATCTAAAAGCAAGACTCGAGTTTTTAGATTAATGTTTTCATTTTCTAGAACTTGTAGTGTTGAGCAAAACTGCTCCTAGCGTATCCTATTCTATATTCAATTTTCTTATCTCTTATACTAAATTTATTAATACTGATCCATACATTTAGGTATCTGCACTGTTTAGCACTTACTAGTTCTGCATCCTGAATTTTTTTTTATGGATTCAGAGTACATGTCATCACTGCTTTTGGTGTATTAGGAGTTTATCTAACTTCATATAATTATACATCAATCTGTCAGTTAAGTGCCATACATGATACACGCTTGGGCGATCAGGTCTTGAAAGAGACACAACTGACTGGGCAGTTGCTCATCCTGCAGTAGGTTGCCATTTTTTTTTTTAATTGTATCACCCCGGGCAAGGCAGTAACGCCACTGATGTACAGGGGCCTACATAATAGTGAAAAGATTGGAAAGAGAAAGCTGGAAACCACATCCTAAACAGGGAACAAGGGATGAGCCTCTTAACCTGTTCAATAGATGTGGATGGAGTGTGAACCGGGTGATAGATAGATCTATCTACTCCAATTGGAAAAAAAAAAGTGAGAAGATTGGAAAAGAGAAAGCCGGTAACCACATCCTAATCAGAGAACAAGAGATGAGCCTCTTAACAATAGACGTGGGTGGAGTGTGAACCGAGCGATAGATTGATCTACTCCATTGAAAAAACAGGGAACAAGGGATGAGCCTCTTAACCTGTTCAATAGACGTGGGTACCATTGCTTTCTGTGGTAGACTGGTTGCCAGCCAAGGCTATAGAACCCAATCTGTCCTGTTATTTAACCTGTAGCTGTAGGGAAGAGACAGATTAATACCCCTCCCATGGGCATTTGCATGTAAGTGAATGCAAGGAATTCAGCTGGAATTCAAACTTGGCTTCCCGATTTCTTGTTTTGAGCCAATATCCACTACACCACAACGCACATCCAAAATTACACATACACATCAGGTTATAGACTAATCAATTCACCCTGATGATCTTAACATATATACTTGCATATAACAGTAACTCGATATTTCATACTAATCATTTTAGCTAATATATATATATATATATATACACACACACACACAAGTATAAGGTAGGTATAGATGGAATAAAATTCTGTATTCAAAAACCAAAGAAGCAAGTTCAAATTCCAGTGAAATTTGTTACACTCACTTAAGTGCAAATGCCATTCAGAAAGGTATGAATCCATCCCTTCTCACCCCAGCTGTGGGTAAACAGAACAGACTGGGTCCTATAGCCTTGATTTACAATCAGTCTAAGAGAAGGAAAACAGAAATTAAACCAGCCTGGAGAGTGAAGTCTTCATCAGGCTGTCTTGCCTAAGACACACTACTGCTACTATACTACACATGGTGCCCCTACAACCCTGATAGTTTACGAGACTCCAGATCATGATGTGCCTAATCATCAGTGTCCATGCATTTTAGTCACTGTGCTGTGCTAGGTAATTTTTCTCTACTGAATATATTTTTCATATTTATAAGTCTACCATTTGGCTACATTTAGAATATTGCTGCCAAATATGGTCTGGTGCTCCTGCTATATATTTAGAGATTCTTGACAAAATCCAAACAAGAATCTGTCATGTTATTGGTCCTAACCTGGCATTCTGGCTTCAGTTATTTTCCTCACTGCCATAATGTATCTTTCCTGTGCCTTTTCTAAAAATATTTTCATGGTAATTTTTCTGATGAACTTACTTCCATGGTAGCTAAGCTGCAAATTTAAGCACAGTACCAAATTAGCAGCAAGGTCACATCGTTTTACAGTTGAAATGGCTACATATAACTAAGTTCTATGATGACATTTTTTGTTTTTTTTTATCTTGCATTTCTCCTTCATGGAGTTCTTAGCTTCTTGCTTCTCAGTCAACTTTGACCTTCAAAAATTTAAATGCAATGTCAATTGTTATCTTCTGTTTGCTCTGTTCTTTTTTTTGTTCTTGCTCTTTAATGTTTTTCTTATATTGTTTCACACACACAGAAACCCTCATGCAATGATTAAAAAAATAAATAATTACTACTTAAGCATGGTACAAAAGTACATGTAATTAATCATTGTTTCAAGTACTATGTATTTAAGATAGAGTATTTGTAAGTACAGACAATAGGTGAAGAGGCTCATCCCTTGTTTCCTGTTTTGGATGCGGTTTCCGGTTTTCTCTTTTCCAATCTTTTCACTCTTTTCCTTTTTTATTTTTTTTTCAATTGGAGTAGATAAACTAAACTATCGCCTGGTTCACACTCCACCCACATCTATTGAACGGGTGAAGAGGCTCATCCCTTGTTTCCTGTTTAGGATGCGGTTTCCGGCTTTCTCTTTTCCAATCTTTTCACTCTTTTCCTTTATTATTTTTTTTTTCAATTGGAGTAGATAGACTAAACTATCGCCCGGTTCACACTCCACCCACATCTATTGAACGGGTGAAGAGACTCATCCCTTGTTTCCTGTTTTGGATGCGGTTTCCGGTTTTCTCTTTTCCAATCTTTTCACTTTTCAATTGGAGTAGATAAACTAAACTATCGCCCGGTTCACACTCCACCCACATCTATTGAATGGGTGAAGAGGCTCATCCCTTGTTTCCTGTTTAGGATGTGGTTTCCGGCTTTCTCTTTTCCATTCTTTTTACCCTTACGTAGCCCCCTGCGCATCAGTGGCGTTACCGCCTTGCTTGGGGTGATATGATTAAAAAAAAAAAAAAAAAAAAAATATAGGCATGGAAAACACTGCAGAGCAACTACTTCATGACTCAAGCATATTTCAGGCCATGTAAGATCATAAAGTGTGAAACTGATAGTTATCATCCAGTGTGTGTGTGTGTGTATGTGTGCATTATAGCATGTGTCCAAGTGGTTACATTTAATTGCTGACCATGAGAATAGGACCCGGGTTCAAATCTAACCATGATCAATTTGTCATGAAGGTGACCTTGTCCCCTTTGGAAAGTTTCTGAAAAACATACCATGAATTAGCCACAAGCCTTGTGAGTGACAGAACATTTCAGAAACTGTTGATGGTCATGCTAACACCAAATTATAAGTCATTGTGACTGGGATTGTTTAAATTGCTGGTCATAATAGATTATGTTCTCTCTTGCAGAAACTAATTAAGGCCAACTCACCATTGTCACAGTATAAACCACAGGTGGGCTCTGTGAGTGTTAAACACAAATGTGCCTGATCAGGTGTCTGCGACAGGGATTGTACAGCTGCCCTAGTAGATGAGTGTGCTTGAAAAATGAGAGTAATCAGCTGTCATATACATGTACAAACATTCTTTCTTACATATTAACATATTTCTGTTGCAGAAATACATTAAGACTTCAATGGAATATTTTATATTGAAAAAAGTTTTTTTTTAGATTTTGCAGTGTGGTTTCTTTATATTTTTTTTTTGTTTGTGAGGAAGAGAGTGTTTGTCAAGAGAATTTTATATGGCACTTGAAAAGTCCTTTTAGAAATGAAGTACTTATTCTTTAGCATTTTATTCCTTAGACATTTCTTTGTAGCATACAAACTGTCATTTTAACAGGAAAGAAAGAAAGACAATAGAATAGAAAACAAAACCAAGATCATTAACCAGTTACCTGCAGTAGGCATTCATTTCCGTCATTGCAATTCTATGGCTCAATTGCGGATGATGAAAATTTCTGCCACAGATAATGGGTTAAAGCAGTCGTATTATGACATGCTCAAATTTTATCTTTAAGATAAAAAAAAAAAGCAATGCTTGTGAAATATCTCTTTCCTTGTATGTGTGTTTTAAAAAAAAGAGGGGTTAAAAATGAATACACACTGATAACTGTACCTTTGTCAGTAGAAATTGTAATAAATTAGTAATAGCTTACCACATGTAACCACGTATGCCTATCTGCTAACCAATCCCTTTTGTAGATGCCTGCTCAGGCATATTTGTGCTTGTTCAACACTCACAGAGCTCACCCATGGTTTATACTGCAATTATGCCGAGTAGACCATAGTTATGATTTTGGGGAGAGATCCCATTATATGTTGTGATTATTCTGAACAAAATCAGTACACTCAAACCCTCAGTCACAATGGCTTGCAACTTTGTGCTAGCTTAACCATCAAAAGCATCCAAATAGTTTTGTCTACCTAATTACACTCACAAGGCTTGGGCAAAACCTGTTGAATGGCTTTCAGAGACTTTCCAAAGATGCAGAACATTATCATTTATACAGGCCGATAACATCAAGAAGTCACCTTCCTGACAAATCAACCAGTGTGAATCAAACATGGCTGTCATTTTTAGAAAGTAAACATTCTAACTACTCAGCCACATGCCCAGGGAAACAGTACTAAAGAGTTTGGGCATAGCAACTAACCACAAAACGGCAACAATTAAATGAACCATAAAAGAATGAATAATTTATATCTGCAGTGTATGGGAGAATTAAAGTGCTTAGTTTTTCTCCAAATATGACTGACTCTCCATGACCATGACTTTTTCTTTCTTTTCAAGTCTGAAAGAAACCTGGGTGGTTAACTGTAAATGCCAAGTGAGTTAAAACCTTGGTAGTGATGCACTTCTGAAGATCAGACCGAAGGGATGGTAGTCACGTTTGGTTTCTATGTAAAAGTTTGTTTTTTTAACTTCTACACTGGTGTATTTTAATTTATTATTAAAAAGAGGGTGTACCATTTTTTGAAGGAAGGCGTGTAGACTATAGAGCATGGAATATGTGGTAAAATATTGGCAAAGAAATATTTCTTTCAACATTACACACAATGTTATGCATTTAATTATCGTCTGTTTAATTCTAGAAATCCTTTTCATATAGGGAACACTTTTTTTTCAGTAAATGTTCACAATACAAGGCCTAAGAGATATAGAAAGAGGGTTACTGAGCAAGTATGTTTCATGGAGTGCAAATTATAAGGATATGTAGAAAAGGTAAGAGTTCATTCTAGGCTTGAAGAGATTTTAGTGATCAGGGAAATATCCTCTCTTGGAAGTCTCTTCCAAAAAGCAGTTCCAGGAAGAAGTTATCTGAGTGGAACATTGTTACCTATGGAATATGAGTGGTAGGAGAAGTATTCAACTTTGTATGCAGCATGACGAGTCTTAGCTTTAGGGCTTGAACTGGTGGGATGAAGAAATATAGTTTGAAACATTTACTATGAAAATCATGATAGGGTAGAAAGCCAAAAGAATCTGTAGTTGTCAACTCTCAAACAGAAAAAGAGAAAGGTTTATTTCAGTCAGAGAAATGTGTTTTGTTGACTTTCAGTTCATCAAAGAATCAATGAGATACACAGCTGCCTTTAATAATTCATGAAAATAAATTAATTTTTAAAAATGCACTTGAAAAGTGCTAAATAATAAAGTATAAAAACTGAGTTTACATTTTCAATGTATTTCAAAGATAACATGTGAACATGTGAAGATGACTTCCAAATAGAAAATTTTACAACTGATTTTCAATACAGTGCTTCTTTATAACAGATTTATGTAACTTTGCTTATTCAAAATTAGTGAATAGAAAGCGATCACTTGATGTGACAAAAAAACAGTTCAGCTTGTTTACTACTGCTATGAAATTGGTGATCTAAAGTGAAACCCGGCATATCTATTAAGTTAGAATGTCTATAAATCTAATGCAACTTCTTCACGTTTAGTTATCATCATTTGTGTATATTTGCCAAAGTGTAGTAAATAAAGATATTTGATAAATGGTTTGAAAGAGCAAGAAAGAAAGAAAAAGAGCAAGAAAGAAAGAAAAAGAGCAAGAAAGAAAGAAAAAGAGCAAGAAAGAAAGAAAAAGAGCAAGAAAGAAAGAAAAAGAGCAAGAAAGAAAGAAAAAGAGCAAGAAAGAAAGAAAAAGAGCAAGAAAGAAAGAAAAAGAGCAAGAAAGAAAGAAAAAGAGCAAGAAAGAAAGAAAAAGAGCAAGAAAGAAAGAAAAAGAGCAAGAAAGAAAGAAAAAGAGCAAGAAAGAAAGAAAAAGAGCAAGAAAGAAAGAAAAAGAGCAAGAAAGAAAGAAAACAAAGAAAGATTGAAAAAGAAGGAAAGGAGAAAACAGTAAGAAATCAGAAAAAAGTAGAAAAAAAGATAATGGCTGAAACAATGAGAGAGTGGGGTGATAGTAAGAGAGTGTGAAAGAGAGAGAAAAAACTTGGAAATACTAAGACTTTATAACAAAACAAAATAAAAAGATTCACACTAATAATGAATACTGAAGAAAAATCAGAGTGAGACTTAATAAGAATGAAATTGAAAAAATAAAAATAAAAACAATTATGAAAGAATTTAATAGAATGAAAGTAGGAGAGAAAAATTATTCATGAAATCATTATGACTTTTTTGTCCCCAAAAATTAATGGAAAAAAAAATTAATGAGAGAAAAATATTCAAAATGGAAACTAAAAAAAGAAGCAGAGAAAATAAAAACAAAACAAATAATAAAAAACAATAACAAATAGTAACTGTAATTTTAATACCTTTAAAATGTAAATATTAGTTTTAATAATAATATTTTAACATTATGAAATATCTCTGAACAGCAGGAAAAAAAGGATTTTTTTTTTTATTTACAAGGCAATTACACTTTTCTGTTTTTTCTACAGCCTAACAGTGATAACTTCTGATCCACACAAATCAGGATTAAAAGACTAGAAAAAAAAATGATAGATGCCTTTTGGCATTATGATATATTTTGGTCTTTTATATCATGAATGTTAGAAGAGAAAAATATACATGGTGGGAGAGGTGGTGTGTGCATGTATGAATGTGCATGAAGAAGTGATGAAATATTAGCTACGTAAAAGTATTCATGTATGTAGAGAAAATATTACAGATAAGGAAGACATAAAAAAATTAATTATATATATATATATATATATATATATAAAATAAAAGATGGATATACACTGATTTTAATCAAGAAAAAAATAAGCAAGTATATGATCTGATTTGAAAGAAAATATATAGTTTACAAAGAAAACAAGTGAACAAATGTAACTGTTAAAGCAGAAATTAATAAAAACTACTGTACAAACATTGTTAAAAAAATAAAATGTTATACAACACACACATACACACAGTTATATCAATCCTCTACACATGACATGTGCAATGAATATGCTTATACATACATGAATATAAAGTGTGGGTATGTAACAAGGGTTTGAGCGAACTGGCCTTATTCAAACTTTTGCTCATGCCTGATGATGATGATCTTTCTCCTAGAAACTTTAACTAAAATCCGCTCAGCTGTACTATAAGCCACAGGTGGATTCTGTGGGTGTTGAACAAAATAAAATGTGCCTGAGCAGGTGTCTGAAACAATGACTGGCTAGCTGCCCTAGCAGATGGATGTGCTCTTAATGAATAACCAATAACTATTTTATATATATGAATTGGATAGGTAAAGAAGAAATAGGGGGGAAAAAGTGTCTTTAATCTCACATGTTTCACTTTAATAAACTGTTTCAGAGATTCATCTTAACAAATCTCATATATATATATATATATATATATATATATATATATATAGTGGTTGATGGATTTTCTTTAGCAGGATATCAACCTATATAGGTAATTTAATGCCAAAATCTAAATATTTTTGAAAGTAATTGTGTATCTTCAATTACAGATAAAATCTATTACTGTTCATTTTGCTTTAAAAATGGATTGTTGGTAATGTTTTTTTCTATATACAAAAATGTATTAATGGTATTTTTACTATAAAAATGTATTTTTATACTTTCATAGTCTTGTCTTTGTTTAGGGGATCACTCTTTGCCCATATCTGGGGCACTAACACTGCAGGTCATTGTGGACCAGGGAACAACAGCAATTAAGAAGTGGTTCCAAATTCCCCAGAAACCTCAATCTCCTGATCAGAAGCCTTTCTGCTGGATGCAGTTTATCATCATATCCAGGACTATATAAGTTTGCATTCAATATATTTCTCTTCTTCAGGAAGGAATTGAGAAATTGAGGTGGGGTGGGGTGTTTACAAATATCTAAAGGCTGTTAAATAAAAGATGGTTACTCCAGATTTTATTTTATTGTTGCAGTTCAAGTAAAAGTACATGAGGTAATTATTTTTTGGTTTTTGAAAGAATCTCAGTATAATATCCTTACGTATCTCTGCAAAATGTACTGTTGATAAATTTTCCACTTTGTCTCATCTCCACTTTTGTTTTGGTTACTATTTTACATCCTACAAACAACGACACACACACACATATATATATATATATATGTGTGTGTGTGTGTGTGTGTGTGTGTGGAGTTATAATGACCTGTTGTGATGACCTTTTTCCTACCATCACATATACTAACACAGTAAGAAAAAGGTCAACACAACACAATAAAAAGAGATCAACCAAAATGACAAGAAGAAACCAACCTGTTATAAAGCAATTAAGTGGACACACATGCATCAAAAATCAAAGGAATTAACCATCTGTAGAACCACTCACATACCAAAATATTAAATTACACCAAGCTCCATATACATAATAAAACCAAGATACAACCACAAATTAAAAAATAAGCACTGAGGAGCAATGGCATTATAATGGTACTTTTATGAAACTTCAAAACTAGCATGACTACTTAGTTAAGTAAAAAAGTTCTCCATATTAATCCTTTATGTATACAAAACAGTAAAAACTCAAAAGAATTAAATCTATTTTTGTAATATGTTAAAAATCAATATTTCAAATGTGCAAATAAAAAAGGAAATTCAACATTGTGTGTGTGTGTGTGTGTTAGTTAAAAGAGAACACAAACACATTTCTAACTTTTTTATGAACCCCACTAACTTGTGATTCCTTCAGGTATAAGCTACAAATACCTTGCTTAAAAAATAAATAACAGAAAGTAAACTTTTTTGTTGGTTTTAGGGTGACAGCAGGTATCAGTGACTGGATTTTTCATTTTGGCAATCTTGAAGATGCCTTCATGCCAAAGTGGCTTCAAAGTGAATTCCAAAAGAATTTAAGGGAATGTCCACAAAGAATGTTTTGACAACTCACTCTCACATATTCTTTCTGTATCTGCAAACCGAAGAACCCAAGCTGAGTAACCCACTTATGCAAACATGAATTCTTAATAAAGATAACAAAAAAGGTGAAAAGATGCTTTAAAGAGAGGGGGAAAACCAAAAAATAAAACTCAACCTCCACTCATACAAAAGCCCAAAAAACAAAAATATTTAACTAAGTAGTAAAGGTGAAAGAGAAACAAAAAATAATGTACAAGATGAAGAGAAATGAGGAAGATGAAATAAAGAATAATTGAAAAGGTACAGCAAAATCTTCAATGGGTGATTTTTTTTCTCTTTATATATATATATATATATATATATATATATATATATATATGTATGCCGATTCAAAAATAGATGGACAGTAAGATATCCATTGGGCTCAAGTCAGGTGAACATGCTAGCCAATCCATTTCTCAGGAAATGGATCATCAAGATACTCCTGGACTACTCTTGAATAATGTGGAGGGGCTCAATCTTATTGAAAGCGATATACAAACCTATTCCATCTACTATCTACTTACTTTTAGACTATCCTGTGTTTGTGCGTGTGTGTGGGTATGTGTGTGTGTGTATATATATATATATATATATATATATATATTTCTGTCTGATGATTGCCATTGCATAAAACTCCGAGTTGCGGATTTAGTATTTTGTTTTTTTATCGTATCATCCCGAGCAAGGTGGTAACGCCACTCATGTGCAGGGGGCTACGTAATAGTGAAAAAATTGGAAAAGATAATGCCGGAAAACACATCCTAAACAGGGAACAAGGGATGAGCCTCTTAACCTGTTCAATAGACGTGGGTGGAGTGTGAACCGGGCGATAGATCTATCTACTCCAATTGAAAAAAAAAACAAAAAAAAAAAAAAAAAAACAAAGTGAGAAGATTGGAGCTTGAAAGAGACATGACTGACTGGGCGGAAGATTATCCCACAGTAGGTTGCCATTACAATGTACACATAGGCAAAATGTTTTGGGTCACCTGGTAGAATTAATAATAAGTTACCTTCTTTGGTTTAATTAGCTCCTACTAAGCTGAGATGCCGGGCACCTCAGCGTGGTGCAATGGTTAGCAAGCTCATCTCACTAGAATCATTATAACTGAGTAGTGAGTCCGATCCTCACTGAGTCCCCCCTACTTTCGGCCATGTGTTACGTCTAAGCTACGGTTAGAAAATCACCTTCCTTTAGATTTGACGCACGGCTAACAACCCTGCCCCATAAAACAGTTTGTTACGGAAACAGCAGAAACGTTGCTCTACACACCATTAGGTGTAAGGAAATGTTTACTATTTATTTTTAAGCCGAGATGCTGAAACTGTTTAGGCCATTAGTGCTTAGTGTTCAATTTGTAAGAGAAGGGATTACCAAAATTTAAAATCCGCCAACCCTAGGATTAGCCAGCAAGGTATATTACACAAAAAGAGCTATCATATATATTTGAGTATAGTGCGAGATTTTATGATCAGTTTTTAAACAAAAAATAGGGAGTCGCACTATATACAGGTCAATTGTTACAAGCGGTTAATAATTATCCATTTTCAGTGATCGGTTAATTAATTCTTCATTAAGGTATTTGTTGATTTTAAATAGCAGACATGGTGGATGAGATTTTGCTCTTCCTGTAGCAATCAAAGGGAAGAAACATGATCTACTTAGGAGGTAGGCCCAGATTAAAGTAGCTATATTATTATTATATTTAGTCTCTGTAGATTTTGGTATTGAGCCCTCAGTTTATTTTTAATTTTTATTCTTATTGTGGGTGTGTGCTTTATATATATATATATATATATATATATATATATATTATTAGTGTGCTTTTGTTTCTATCATTTTTCATTGGAATAAATTTTATTCCATCCTCATTCTTGGAATTTTTATTTTTCTCTCATTGCTTTTACATTTTTTTCTGCCTTTTCTCTATATTCTGTCTTGTCTCTCTCCATCAATCTATCACTTTACGTGTGTGTGTGTGTGTGCGTGGGTATATATATATATATATATATATATAAAGTGATAGATTGATGGAGAGAGACAAGACAGAATATAGAGAAAAGGCAGAAAAAAATGTAAAAGCAATGAGAGAAAAATAAAAATTCCAAGAATGAGGATGGAATAAAATTTATTCCAATGAAAAATGATAGAAATCTACAAACAAAAGCACACTAATAATAATGTTCCTGTTCAATTCTTTTGACATAGGTAATAATTTTTTTTTTGTTTAACAAAAAAAAACTTCAGAGAACTATAAAAAGAATTTTTTCATGCCTTTTAAATTTCTTATTGCTTTTCTTTTTCACCTAAACCAGAAATGCATCTTATTTTGACAATTACTTTCAAGCATATAAAAAAAATTAACAATTCTTGTTTCCTTTTTCTGATTCAATAAGCAGTATCAAGTCATTGTGAAAAATATTAAAACATGGTAACTTGAATAACTTCTAAGCTCATTAAATCACTTTCAAAGATGAGATATTTTAACCCCATGTTAGTATTGCACAATGTTTGACACACACAAAAAAAAAAAAAAAAAAAAAAAAAGATTTATTTTTTTTGTAATATTTAGCAAGTAGCAAATCAAATTTTCATGATTAGTCAAGTAACTTCCAAGGAGTTTCTGGGTTTAGGCATAAGATTTTCAGTGAATCACATGCAATTTTATTTGATTACTGAAAACAAAATTAATCCAATTCTTGCATATCTTAATTTTTGAAATGTAAAAAATTCTTTTTTAATATTGGCCTTGTAATTTGATTTTTCAAAATAAAATCTTTTGCTTTTATTTCATTTTTCCTATAAAACACCAGAAAGAACATTGAAGAAAATTAAGAATTAAATGTTACATTACATTATATTCAAACTATTTCCTCATCTTTGTTGTTATGTTTTGGCTGTTGTGCTCTCCAGCCTTCCTCAGGTGTATATCAATCTGGGTAATCTACAGGAAAGTTTGAGTTTTGTTTTACGGCATATCAACCTCTGTAGGTTATTTAATGCCAAAAAGGTAGGGTTTTAAGGTATTTTTTTTATGTTTAGTTATAGTGAGGAGGTTGATTTAGACAGATTTTGATTAACTTTTTTTATTTTAGAAAACTGAAGATGTCTTCTAGTTTTGTATTAAAAAATGTATTGCTGGTAATAATTTTTTTTTCCTTCAAAAATGTATTGTAAGTAATACTTTTCTTTCAAAAGTTTATATTATTCTATAAAAGTCTATTTTTATGCATATATTTCTATAAAAGTGTATTTTTATACTTTCATAGTATTTTGACCCTAGTTTAGGGGTTAACTATTTGCCCATAGCTGGGACCTTAACAGGTGCTAGCACTCCAGGTCAGGGTGGATCTGGGAACAACAGCAATTAAGAGGTGGTTCCATACTCCTCAAAACCTTGCTGCTGGACCAGGAAATTTTAAACTGAATCCTTTGTTCAATTTTCAGTAGACTGTTCACATTCCATTGCTCATGTTTTAAGTCATAATTTAATAATACTTTCCAATTTATTTTTTTCCAGTTATCATTGTGGTACAGAGGATATCGGCTCAGAACAAGAAACCGGGGAGCCGAGTTCAAATTCCAGTTGAATTCCATGCATTCACTTATGCACAAATACCCTTCGGAAAGGTATTAATCGATCTCTTCCTTTCAGTTATGGGGTAAATAACAGGACAGACTGGGTTCTACAGCCTTGGCTGGCAACCAGTCTATTGCAGAAAGTAATGGCAACCTAGTGCGAGATAATCTTCTGCCCAGTCAGTCATGTCTCTTTTGAGACATAATCGCCCAAGCGTGTATCACATATGGCACTTAACTGACTGACATTCAATGTCTAGCAACATCTACTGCCAAGAGCGTTGTGCCACTGTGCCAGGCCAGAAAGTTTTTTTCTTATCAGAATTGATCTTGCACATTTATAAATCTATCATTTCTCTGTGCATTGGATACTGTTACCATATCTGGCTTGGTACTTCTATTTATCTTGAGGTTCTTGACAGAATCCAAAGAAGGATCTTCAATACAATCTATCTAGAGTTGGGATCTTGCCTTCAGTCACATTCTCACTGACATGTGGCTTCCCTCTGTCTTTTCTACAAATATTTTTATCGCAACTGCTCTGACCAGTTTTTTTTCCGCTGGTGCATTGACCACATGAATTTAAGTGTGCATACTCTAGGATGTGTGCTGTGGTGCAGTGGATATTGGCTCAAAATGAGAAATTAGAGAGCCAAGTTCAAATACCAGTTAAATTCATTGCATTCACTTATGCACAAATACCCTTGGGAAAGGTATTAATCCGTCTCTTTTTCTTCCAGCTATGGAGAGAAAAGATTGGACAGATTGTGTTATAGAGCATTGGTTGGCAACCAGTCTACCACAAAAAATAATGGCAACCTAATGTGGGAAAATCTTCTGACCAATCAATCATGTATATTTTGAGACATTATCACCCAAGTGTGTATCCCGTATGGTACTTAACTGATTTACTGACTGATTAGGTTGGCATCTAAGTCCCATCCTTTTTACTGTTGAAATAGTTGAATGTAACCATCTCTTCTACTTAAACAGTTTCTTTCCTTGAATTTCCCGCCTGTGGAACTTCCCTGATAGCTACAATTTCTCCAAAAACTTCCTGTCAATTGCCATCTTCTATCCTTTCCTCAATACCCCCAGTATCCAGTCATTTCTCTCAGTGTAACATCCTGTGCACTAGTGGCGGTTCCCTCTGTTTGGCGTAAAATAATTTAACAAAATAAAAGAACTATCTGAAATTTTTACACAGCATAAATAATGCTAATGTTTCATCCCAGAAATTCAGATATAAATTTTACATATAGATCTTAAATCAGGTGTTAATACTGTGACAATACACTACATTCCCAACAAAGAGCTAAATCAGGAAATGACATAAAATTCAGATCAAGATATTTTATCCCTTTTTTTTGTTTAATATTGTATTTATCAAAACAAATCTTTTTATTTCAAAAACACATTTGACAATTTTTACCGAGTTGAGACTCGGATGACAGTATATGAGAGAACTCTTAAAATTTATAATTTTTAGTTACTTTTTGTCACTTAATTTTTTTTAATTTATATAATAAATAGATATACTAGTGCAGGTGTCTCCCAGGGCTCTATCCTCCATCCTACTTTGTTTTTAGTTTTCATTAATGCCCTTCCCTTTCAGCTGTGGTATCCTATGTCAAAATCCACTTGTCTGTTATTAAATTGTCGCAAAAATAATAGCTGATTTCAGAAACAAAATTTTATTCTTGAAAAATTGACAGTAGAAATGTTGAAATTAGTCAAAATATGAGCCTTGATCATCTATGTACCTCTGCCATCGATTGATAAGACTTTTTTTCTTATTGATTAGAAGTTATTGGCTGTAATGCAACAAAAATCTGTTCAAACCGATTCCACTTCTGATTTGGACCTAAAAGATTTACCATTTAAAAATGTGCTTAATTATTTAAAAAAAATAATAATCAGTGATTGAAAGATCAGAACATGATGACGTGGTAAACTCATATTCCAATTCTATGAGTTTTTTTCAACATCATCCATGCAACATGTGGCAGCGCATTATCATGGAGCAGAATTAGACAACATTGAGTCACCAATGCAGGTCTTGTTATTTGCAAGCATGCATGCACTCAGAAAGTTGGCTGCAGTAAAGCTTTGCATTAATGCTTTCATTGGCTTTCAGAAAGCTGTAGTCCAGTGATTCCCAACGTGGGGCGTACGCCCCAAAGGGAGGCAATTTGATTTTTTAGGGGGCAATTCGACTGTTAGGTGTTTTGCTAATAAAAGTCTTTGTTCATGTGATCTATTAGCCCTAACATGCCAATAAATAACAATTTGGCAATGTTACATATATTTCATTCATCATTTTTAAATTACCATCGCTTGTACTGCCACCTGGTGAATAACATCCATTTTAAAATAATTTTATAACTTCATTTTGCAAAGTTTCCAAACCCTTTCTTATATTCTGTGTTCATGGCATTAAAAAAATGCTTTTTGTCTTATTTTTTGTTTTTCATGGATGCCATATTGTTTTTAAGTTTGTTTCATAAACCAAAGTAAAGTTAACAGTCTAAAGCATTTTCATAATCATTTGTATGTTTGGGGCTCAGTTTGTTATACAACAAATGCTATTAGAATACAGACTAAGAAAGAATTTTCATTTTGCTTATCTTGTTTTTTTTTCTCTTTATTACCAAAGAAATTTAAGCAGCAAAGTAAAAACTTAAAAAAATATGATTAAATATCAAATTCAATTACTAAATAATGTCTATTGTACCATCAACTAAAACATGAAGTCACTTGTTTTCGAGTAAAATGTATGTAAAAATTGATATCACAGTGAAAGGTTTTAAAGAATAAATGCTGAATGTTTCTATACAAGGAAATGGCTAATATTACCATTTCACTAGTAAATGTGATAATTTCTGAAGAGTGCCAAAACTATTAGGAGACTTGGTGTCACTGAACAACCGAACCGTTTGCTATCAATTTTGCATTGATGAAGTTAGAAGAAATTATTTATTTACATATTGAAGTTGGTATTTCTTGGCTCTACTTTCATGAAGATCCACTAATAAATTGATTTAGGATTTAAATGCCATGTTTTCTCATTATCCAGCTGTTATATACGATGAACACTGATTAAAATAGTTGGCAAGTCACTGAAGGTAACTGAAAATTCCACTAAGTCAGTAATAATCAATAATAGTAATACACTGATGAGCACTGTAACAGCATTGAGTGGTGTGGAAGTGGCCTCTGGTGTAAATAATGCAAGTATGGGACATAACAGGACTGATTCCAAACTATTAATATGTCAAGCATTGACCATAAATGATGAAAATTACACCTCCAAGTGACCAACTTGCATGTCATTAACCACCTGTAACTATATTAATTACTTTGTGTTTGAGAATATGTTGGGTTTTATAAAAGGTAAAAATAACCAGGGGTCATACCCATGGTAGAACATGATATGTGCCCTTGTAGCTTTGTCACAGATCCAATTTTTGTGTGCTTGTTAGATGGAGTTTAAGCCTGGTGGGTGTAAAAGCCCCTTTACTGAAATTAGATTATGTTCTTAATTTTGCAAGCAAGTCATTAGCTGTTGCATCATTGCAGGATTTGATTATATCTCAGAGGTGGCAAGTAACCCATCAGATTCAATAAGAAGCAACATCCTTTCTCTTACTTTTTCATCTAATGTGACAAATGTGTGTATACTTCCTTTTTATAGATTCATTACAAACAAAAAATATGCATGAATACATTATTAGCTTTACAGATTATTTCCAAATGAACTTTATAACAAAAATGCAATTTATTAAACAGAAGAGAAAGTACACATGATTGAAAAAAGCAAAAAGATGCATGTCCATTGAACATATTTATTGCTTTATATAGTTGGACTCCTATTTCTAATATTAGCATGTGAGCTCACAATACAATATTTTTGAAAGAGGAAAGTACACATCAGGGGCTGGTAATTATGGAAAAATTAGTGTCTGTAATTAATAGATAAAGTATTAATTTCAGGAAACTGTTTGATTTTTTTTTTTTTTTTAATCATATCACCCCAAGCAAGGCGATAACGCCACTGATGCGCAGGGGGCTACGTAAGGGTAAAAAGAATGGAAAAGAGAAAGCCGGAAACCGCATCCTAAACAGGAAACAAGGGATGAGCCTCTTCACCTGTTCAATAGATGTGGGTGGAGTGTGAACTGGGCGATAGTTTAGTCTATCTACTCCAATTGAGTCTATCTACTCCAATTAGTCTAATGTTATAATTTAAAATATCAAACAGCTTGAATGAAAAATGCTTTTTATTTATCAGAATTTTCTTTATGTCTGAATTTTTCAGATGAGCAATTATTATTATTATATACTTTGCTATTCAGGCCAGCATCCTCATCTTAGTTGTTATACTTACAATGTTTCAGACATTGTACTCTTTGGTCTTCTTCAGGTATCTCTTGTTATGTAAACATCTTGGCATTTTGAACCAGACTCTTTTGTTCTGATCCAGTCAGGTAGATTGTTCTCATTCTACTTTCCATGTTTAAGGGATAATCTTTGTAAGACAAGCATTATTTGTAATTAAAGTGCTCAGTATTAACACGATGGCTCCCTCACAATCCACTGGAAGGTCTTAGTAATATATCTACAAGGCTCACACAACCAGCCAGTGGGTTGTTTTCCAATTTCTTGATTTTCTATAAGGATTATTGGGAGTATAATGCTATGATTAGTTGCTTATGAGTTAATGATACACCAGAAGAACATTTTTTTTTCAAAAATTTAAATAGGTTTTATTTTTTTTCCTTCTGAAATTTCTACTTTGTTTCTTTTTATGTTTTATTTTTTGGTGGGTGTGTGGGGGGTATGTTTTTATTTTTACATACACAGAGCTGTATCATGAATTCAAGTGGGACTGAGTTGTAAAATGGACTTCAGTATGGAACAACACACCAATGGGTTGTGAGTAATAAATACTACCTATGATACCTCTTCCTCAAATATGAAATAGTGTTAAAACAGTCACTTAGGTTGGGACCCTAGAACAATATAGGAAATGAGGCTTGCGGATTAACATGTTAAGAAATCTATTTGCCATGTGCATTTGAGATGTGGGTGATAACAGCTTCCTGTTGTTTGTAGCCCTTATTAAAGTTTGTCTTTTTACTATCTTGCCTAATTTCTGTTTTGCCAGCCATTTATACAAACTTGTTAGGTAGGTTATGCACTGTTTTCCTCTGTCCCTCTTGCCTTTAATGGGTCCTGTGAGTGTCCAATTTTTCAAGCCATCATGACACTCAAAGGACATATTGAGAGACAGTGGAAAGCAATCTCTCTGAGAGCATTAATCACAAAGAAATAAAATAAAAATTTCAAGAACTTATCTTCCCATCAATTAGATAAATAGTCTAATTGGAATTATTAAGACATATATTGCCTAAAGAATATATCTTTTTAAACAATACATGATATCTGTTAATAAATTCAATTGAACTATCTAACCATCTGATGAATGGATTACATTTGCAAGACTTATAATCAGGAAGAGAAGTTTTGAAATTTTTAATTTTATTTTAGTATTATCAAACAAGTATAACAATTTAAACATCTGGGAAGTGTTTTCATAGATAACAAAGTGTAACACTGAAATCAAAAGACAGATCAGGATAGTCAAAAATGCCTTCTAAATGATAAGCAACGTATTAAGAAACAGGAAAAAATTGTTAGAAATAAAAAAAAGAGAGCTGAACTGATATATAATATTGTTCTTCCTATACGACAGTGAATGCTGGACAATCACTTCTCAATGAAGAGAACTGAAACAGAAATGTGATTCTACAAAAAGATATTGAGAATACCATGGACTGAACATCTGTACGACAACAAAACTTATCAAAAATGGAAACAAAAAGGACACTTATACTAAGATGAAATTTTTAATGCACATAATGAAGAAAGAGAGATTGGAAAATTTTATACTCACAGGCAGCCTTTTGAGATTTCACTCTCTCAATTGACTCAGTCGATTAAAAACTTAATTGGGTGATTAAAGTTTATTGCTTTACTAACCTGCGGTTGATTAAAAATCTTGCAATGAAATGTGTCCCTTCATATAAAGGAAAAGGAAATCTGATTCCTATTACAACACAAAAGTATGCCATTGAAGATTCACAAGTTACAAGAATGACTTACAATGACATTATTGAACTCTTTGGTCGTATGCATGGTGCCTGATTTACATCAAAATGTGTGGTTAAACAAAAGACAGTGACATCCTGCAATCATCAAAGAAAGATCTGACAAATAATTAACATTTCCAGTGTGGAGCCAAAATGTCTGTTCCCCAGATTAAAAATGCTCACAGATTTTTAGAAACTCATTTGGAAAAATGTCATCCTTGACTCAATATCTATATTTCCTCCCTGCTTATGAAATTAAAAACGAACATTTGAAAGAAAGAAAATAGAATATGCATACTTCTTTCAACCACACACCGAAAACAAATTATACAAGTGATTTTTTTTTATAGAAAATTGTTGACAAAATCAGATTTGTTGTTTTTTATCATCTATGAGATGGAAGTTGTAGTCAAACAGAAGAAAGAAACTACGAATAAGTACAGCTAAACAAAAAAAAAACAAAACAGCATATTATGATGCTAAAAGGGCTCAGACTTAATAAAAACAAAGTTTTATCATCAAAATGTTTATACTATTATTAAAAGGAAATATCAAATTTTGTTATTTTTTAAATCCTTTCTAACACTTGAAATTTTAATTAAAACTTCATTTTCTTTTCTGTCAGTGATTCACACTATGTTTATGTAAGGTGACTATTAAGAAAATAAAGTTGACTGAGTAAAATGATTTTGGGGTGACTAAATTTTCCCTCGCTCTCTACCACTGGTTGAGTGGTTTCTTTTTCAAATCTCAAAGGCTGCTCACAGGACATATTGAAGGCAAGAGAGATAAAGGAAAACAATGTGTAATTTTTTTTTTTAATCGTTTCACCCCAAGCAATGCTGTACCACCACTGATGTGCAGGGATGTACATGAGAGCAAAAGTTTAGACAAGAGGAGAGTGAAGAGAATGACGAACCAGTTAAAGTGGGTGTCAGAGAAAGGACAAGAGAAGGATGGAAACACAGGTGTAGAGACAGTTGCAAAGGCAGAGAGAAAGAAAAAGAACAAGATAGAACAAGATATACAGGGTGATGGAGGAAGAACTGGAGTCAAGTGGATAAAAGATGGGTATTGACCTTGCATTTAAATACCTGGAAATTGTAACCGTCAGGAAAGCAAGTATACGGGAGGGAGTTCCACACGTGGGAAGTGTGAGAAAAAAAGCTGCTGGAGTGAAATCGACAGCTGCATTTGGGTGATCTAACTGTAAGTGCGTGGGACCTTGTTGCCAGTCTGGTTGCACAAGTAAATTCTAGTGGCAGGGGCACCAGTGACTTAAATTCGTTGGAGCAGAATCCATGAAAGTATTTGTAGAATAGACAAAGGGAAGCCACATCCTACTGGTGAGAAAGTGGCTGGAGTCGAGCTGCCAAGTTGAGACCTATCACATTACAGATTCTCCTTTGGAGCCTGTCAAGAACACTGAGATGAACAGCTGGGGTGCCTGAGCAGTATTCTATGCATGGACGGATAGTTGATTTGTATATGTGCAAGACAGAATTAGGCATTAAAAACTTTCTCGTGTGCAAGCTTGTATAAATGTATGGTGGAAAGGATTTAGGGGAAAGGACAAAAAAAAAAAAAAAATTAAGAACTCCAAAAGACAAATTGTTGAGAGCCCGAATCACCCATGTCCTGAAGAGATATGTCATATATAAGATAAGTTTATAGTAAAAAGAAATAATGTCAGATAAAAGTTTATTAATTGCTTCAAAATTATTTTGTTTATGGGTGCAAAAATAAAGTTATCAGATACAAACTTTGAAATGTTACAGCAAGACAAGAATAGTTTTAAGTAGAGTAATTGAATCTTGCTTTGCAGCAATGGATTCTGATTGTGCCTGTAAGAGAGAGTGGGTGAGTTTGTATATAATTAAATAATTTAGACATATCTATTTTAATCTACTCAGACATGAATAGGATTCCAGGTATGGTGAATAAATCAGTAAGAAAGATGCTGTAGGTATTTTCACAAGTAGTCTCAGTCTTATCTAACCCATCATCTTTAGGGAGTTGATTGTTCACACCATATATATATATATATATATTTAAATAAACTTTAATCCCAAAGGAAAAGCAGGAAGATAAATCACCAAGACCTGATCCTAATTAATATTAAAAAATGATCCAGGCTCAATGTAATTAATATTTAAATTACAGAGCCAATTATAAAATAAAATAAATTTCGAAGTTGAAAACCGTTGTATGATCATTTCTACATGAAATCCCTAAGAGAGATTTCAAATTTCGTTGGCAACTTATACTCAAAATAAAATAAAATATTACCGGCAGAAGTTCAAAACTTTACATCACAGAAAAAACTAGATGGGTGGGATTGATTGATTGCTATTTACTTATTAATCCCACCCATCTAGTTTTTTCTGTGATGTAAATTTTTTAACTTCCATCAGTAATATCTTATTTTCAGTATAAGTTGCCGATGAAATGTGAAATCTCTCTTAGGGATTTCATGTAGAAATGATCATACAACGGTTTTGAACTTTGAAATTTATATTATATATATATATATATATATATATATAAAAAGGAAAACTCAACGTCATTTCAAGTGGTTATAAACTTTAGCTCATTTCATCAGACCTTACAATATTCCTTCCATTTGGTACTAAATTTTGCTGGAATAAGCATTTTCTTTAACTGAAGAGAAGGATAAAAAAATAAAAATGAAAATAAAATAAGAAATAGATATCATTAACATCTAGATCTAATGCCCAATGAAAATTGCTGGCATAAAAATCTGTCCAATAAAATCAAATGAAAAGTTGTGCTGCAGAGTAGCAGCTTTTGTTCTTTTTCATTATACACTGTTTAAAAGACAGTAAACCTATTTAGAGTATCATTGTCTTTTCTCTGCAAGTGAAGCATAACAATTTGGCATTGGCAATAGGATAAGAAAGGCTATCCTTATAGAGTGATCCATTTTACTTTTACAACAATGACAGAAGAAAGTAGCAAGTTGAGCAAGTTGCTCACATAACACCTTCAACTCCAAGCATATAAAAAGCAGGTACATGAGAAGACACAGAAGCTTTGAGGTGCCAGATTCAATTTGAAACTTCAGCTTTAATCCCACCATTTGCTGCTTTTGATCCAATATCAGAATTGTGGCCTGATTACTGGTCAAGATTCAGCACTTTTGTTGTAATCAACACCATGCCTGATCAGCACAAGGTTCAAGTCTTCTTGACAGATCAAACAGGGAATCAGATGCCATTGTCAAAAGTGCCTGTCTGCACAACCCAGTGTGGAATACATTGGCCATGTCTTATCAGCTGAAGGAATCATACAGAAATCCAAGGTCAAGGCAGTTATGAAGATGCCACTACCTTTGAGTATCTCAAGCTTAAAACCTTTCTTAGGCTTGGTTCAGTTCTATGGTAGGTTCATGCCAAACTTGCCACTTTACTGTTTAATCAATTTGCACCAGTTCCCTGTATTCAGCTCTTTCAAAAAGAATGTGGTTGTTTCTAGACAAGCCTTCATCACTCCAATGAAATCGTGTGGATAGTGTGGCTGTCAAGTTCTAAGAACCAAGTTGCTATACCTTCAATACATTGAAAATGAGAGGAGAGTTCAGTTATATACTTAGATATTTGTATGGTGATAAAAGATGAAAATAACTGAAAGAATACTTGTAGATTATAAATATTTAAATAAGAAAATTTTAGTTAATTTTCTTAATATTACCAGATTTATTAACTTAAGGTTATATGACTTCTCACTGTAACAAAATTGAAATTAACCACTTTTTAAACAAATACTAATCACTAAAAGTTTTTTTTCTAAGTCACTTTTCTTCTTTACGTTTTAAAATTACCTGACAAAAATTAGAGCAAATATACACATGTTGCTCAGAAACATCCATATCTGATTTTTTTTTCTTATTTTAAGCATTTGAAATTAAGCAAAGTAATAAAACCACTATGACAAGGATTACTGTTAGTAAAGGAAAATGCTACTGAGGAGAAAGGACTATAAAAAAACCCAGAAAAAACACAAGGTTCAAGGAGACAGAGGACAACTAAAATTGCATTTAAATTCTAGCAGATTGTAGTTGACAGAAAAGCAAGATAGAATTGAATTTCAGATGTGAGAAGTGTGAAAGAAAAATCCATTAAAATAGAACACACCAATTCTAACAGCAAAATGATAAGATTTAGTTGTCAACCTGTACTGTGTTTAAATTTATGAAGTTGAGAGACCAAAAGAGAAGAGCTCATCAACACAGTTGTCATGAATATATTTATGGAAAAGACACAAAGAAGCTTCATCTTGTATAGCAGTATTTATGTAGAAGAGCACACCCTATATACTTATATAGGATATTTACATTGATTTAAATCCAATATACATAAAATTGTATACTTTGGTTAACTGCATATAATTATATACATCACAGAGTATATAGAAAGACAAACACAAACTAATATATTGCATAGAAATATACATATTCATATATGAATAAATAGACTATCATAAGTATATAAATGCATATAAAAAAAATAAAGATGTGGACACATTAACAATAGTCCTACAAAGCAAACAAATATTTTTATCTTTCCATGGCCACTCAGTAATGTAGACTTACTTTTCAAATATTTAATCTCATTCCTTAAGATGTATTTTTTTGTTTTCCTTTTATTTTTTTTATTTTTTTATTTGTTTTCCTTTCCTTGCATTTTTTAAAAATCTTTTAAACCAACTTTATTCACTTGCTCTCTGTCCCTCACACTTAACCTACTGTTTTCATACTTATTTTTACCTCTTTTTGAACTCAACAATATATTAGCTAAATGACCCTGGGGAACAGCTCCTCACATATAACACTGCTTTGTCAGCAGAACAGAACACAAATATATTAACACAGAGGTATCATCAATGGCAGGGCAAGGCAACCCATTCTCCACCCACTACTAAAAGAAATGGTGGAGAGTTGAAGAACATAACAAAAGATGCAAAACCATTCTGGCTGCTTTTTGATTCTTCCTCTTCAGGTGTTAAGGAAACAGGCAAGTCTGTTTCTTCGGAAATATTTTTCATTTTTAATGTTTTCTTTTTTTCTTTTCAGGCCTGTTACAATAGATATAAAATTACAGTAACACCAGCACACCCAAATATATATATATATATATATATATATATATACACACACATACCTTTCTCTCACTGTAAATAAGAGATGAAGAAATGTATACAATTGGTGCAAACATTCTTTAAACTATACCTAGTGAAAGTTTTTTTTCTGTTTTTTTTTTTTTTTTTTATGTCCACGTAAAAGCAATGTCAGGCAGAAATATGATTGTCTGACTTTTCTGAAAGATATCATCAGACTATGTTTCTTGTTAAGTGTGTGTGTGTGTGTAGGTGTGTATCTACACATATCAGTTTCATATATATATATATATTATTTATAAGAGGTATTTATTCACAGGTTGTGCGTGTGCATTGCTATTCAAGCATTTACTGTACCAGGGAAAAAGTTGGCTGCCTACCAAAGAGTTCTAATAACGATTTCAATGTTATTGTTATGACATTCCCCTTCCTGCATCAAACATTGCAAATAGTCACAATTAGAAGCATCAGTATCATCATCACAATCATCATTATAATTGTAACAAAAAAATAAATAAAAACCACACACATGCACAGACAAGGTATGTTATGTAGGAAACAGCTGCAAGGTAAGAGAAATTGAACAATGAATTAGAAATGGTTTGCTGCCAGGAGAGATCTGAAACAGATTTATGAAGATGATGGTATATATGATCAGGATGTTTATAGCAAAAAAAAAAAAAGAAAAAAAAACAGAAAAAAGAAAAAAAAACAGAAAAAAGAAAAAAAAACAGAAAAAAGAAAAAAAAACAGAAAAAAGAAAAAAAAACAGAAAAAAGAAAAAAAAACAGAAAAAAGAAAAAAAAACAGAAAAAAGAAAAAAAAACAGAAAAAAGAAAAAAAAACAGAAAAAAGAAAAAAAAACAGAAAAAAGAAAAAAAAACAGAAAAAAGAAAAAAAAACAGAAAAAAGAAAAAAAAACAGAAAAAAGAAAAAAACAGAAAAAAGAAAAAAACAGAAAAAAGAAAAAAACAGAAAAAAGAAAAAAACAGAAAAAAGAAAAAAACAGAAAAAAGAAAACAGAAAAAAGAAAAAAACAGAAAAAAGAAAAAAAACAGAAAAAAGAAAAAAACAGAAAAAAGAAAAAAAAAGAAAAAAGAAAAAAAGAAAAAAGAAAAAAAAGAAAAAAGGAAAAAAAAGGAAAAAAAGGAAAAAAAGGAAAAAAGGAAAAAAGGAAAAAAGGAAAAAAGGAAAAAAGGAAAAAAAGGAAAAAAAGGAAAAAAGGAAAAAAGGAAAAGAAAGAAAAAAAATAGAAAAAAAGAAAAAAAGAAAAAAGGAAAAAAAGGAAAAAAAGAAAAGAAAGCTGAATGATTGTCAGAGTTAGAAAATGGAAAACAAAAGGAAAATTAACAAATATGATTAAGAAAGATGGTCAATGTGTGTCAGATATTGGATAGGTTTGTCCCACTAATAATAGAGAAAAGGAATATTTTTTTAACAAAGATAGAAGATATAAATTTGCACATTACAAAGGAAAAATAGCTCATAACAGTATTGATGAATGCAATGTTAGCTGTTTCTATACAAGGAAACGTTTGGCATTTGCTGAACAAGCAGCTAGCGCTACTGTTGGCTGAAATTTATAAAAACCTTCTCTTGAAACAATTTTTCAGGAAAACAGGTTTCAAATCTAATAACTGTTATCACTCTTTCCAGTATTGATGGGGGTTTCTTAACTGCCTTTTCACTTGGAGTCATGTGGAATGTTAGCATCTTGCTTATGTCATTTTCTTTTTGAGCTACATGTGCTTTCCATTTTAGTTTTTGATGAAGTTGATAGTCATCAAGTGATCTGGTTTCTTTCATTACCAGATCAAAAGAAGCCATATTGCTTGATGTCTATATTTTTCTATTTATTTTTTTTTAACCATTTTACCCCAAGCAAGGCTGTAAAGCCATTAGACAAGGTGTTTCTGAGTGTGAAAGAATAAGAAAAAAAATGAAGCATTATTAAGGAGTGAGAACAAAAATTATTAATGAGCAAGAATATCGGGTTTCAATCCGGGGTTAAAAGCAATCGGAGTCTAACAGTACTGATGAGCTGTGATACGGCAAGGCAGATCTGTCTGCGGATGACTATTTACGCACTCACACCCTGATGGAGCACTCTGGAAGAATGGGAGACTTTGAAAAACAGTAGCTACTCTGGCATGTACACATCGCTCATTCACTAATGAATTAGAGCACTCTGGCTATTGGGCATGTATAATGACAATATACATGCTAAAATGTCTGCCTTCTTCTACCATGTACCCAGGGTCCAGAGGTGGAACCGCCAACTGATGCCACTTCAGTCAGGTTTCAATTCTGGGTTAAAAGCAATTGGAGTTTAACCGTACTGGTGAGCTGTGATACGGCAAGGCAGATCTGTCTGCGGATGACTATATATATATATATATATATGGATGTGTATATTTTAGTGATAAATGTAGAGCTGCTCTTGATGGCTGAGGTAGAGGGTTGAGACCTTCATGAAAATAATCAACCATCACATAATTAAACAAGAAGAGGGCAAATGAAGTATTATTTTGGACTAGTATTGCCAGCAGTAAATCTGTAGGTTCCTTTATGATTGTGTCAAACTAAATGCAAAGTACTCTTCTATGCTCTTGTACAAGATATTTTTTCCAAATGGTGTAGATCACAACAAAGATGGCTTAAGCTAAAAAGTATATTTAAGCAAGACATTACTACTTCTTTAACACAGATTGAAAAAAACTGACTATTGCCCATCTTAATTAAAGATATCAAACTAAATGAATGACCACCAGACTTTGCAAGGTATTAATAAAATAAAAATCTTGTGGATCATTATTAAAAGAGATATGGACTCTTTGATGTGGCGTAATGGTTAGCAAACTTGTTGCGTTAGATTAATTATGATTGGATAGCGAGTTTGAACTTTCAGCCTTGTACCACATCATTAAAAAAATGCATATGAGGATGGAAAAACAATACTCAAACAAAGAAAATCTCTGGGAAGCAATCAAAAACTGCAAGTAGTAGTAAAGTTGAAATGAAGAATTGAAATACTGATGAGGGTTATAGAATGACAAGGAAACCATATTAATATGTAAAATATTAAAATAATTAATTCTGGTATATAAGGATATTATTTTAATCAAATGTAAGTTCTTGTGGCCTATATCATTTGGATTTATTAATAAAAATTTATGTTGGACTTTGCATGACAAAACTCAACCCTCCCAAAACAAGTTACATATATACTTAATAATTAGGTAAGCTGAAATATTATAATTATTAAAATGAGCTGAAACTTAATTGATATATTTCTTACATGAGTATATTTCAAAAATTTTCCCAACATTGATTCAATAATACCAATTTTATTTCAACATTCATGTGCATTTTGTTTACTTGATCTTTTTTTTTAATCTGAAAGAGAAAAAAAACAAAAAAAAAAAAAAACAGCAGGAACCCTGATTCTTTTATTTTGCTTTCATCAAAAAAGTCTGCAATCAAAAATGACTGCAAAATAAAATACAAGGATTTGGATGCTCTAATTCTTCTTAGAGTTTAATTTGTCAACAGTAGTGACATCAGCAACATTCAGGCTTCCCTGAGCAAAGACCCTTCAAGTGAATCCGTCCTTTCTTTTGACAGTAAAGCTTTTAAATTTCCACTTGAAGAAAAGATTAGGACAAAGGGAAGAAGTAAAAAGTAAAATTAATAATAATGATTATTGTGTGCATAAGATTATAAAAGAAATTTTAAAAACATAAAATTATTATAATCCTATTATTATTATTATTAGTAGTAGTAATAGTAGTATTTATAGTAGTCGTAGTAGCAGTAGAATAACAAAGAGATAATTTTTAAAATACTATTGTTCTACTTTTGTTGACTTTTTTCATGTCCCTGGACACAAGATGATTTTAACCAATTAATGCCCACTGTAAAATTCAGTATTAGTTACAAAATTTAAAATAAAATCCCAGAATTAACAAGGAGCTTATTAAAAAGCTCAACATTAACTAGGGGACGACCAGGGATGTGCGTTGTGGTACAGTAGATATTGGCTTGGAACGAGAAATCGGGGAGCCAAGTTCGAATTTCAGCTGAATTCATTGCATTCACTTACGTGCAAATACCCTTGGGAAAGGTATTAATCCATCTATTCCTTCCAGTTATGGGTTAAATAACAGGACAAATTAGGTCGGTAACCAGTCTACCGCAGAAAGCAATGGCAACCTACTGCGGGATAATCTTCTGCCCAGTCAGTCATGTCTCTTTCAAGACATGATCGCCCAAGCGTGTACCACATATGGCACTCAACTGACTGATCTAACCAATTAATCATTTTTCAGATCACAGCATAAGCAAAGACTAAAGATAAGACATGCTTATACTAACTATGTTTTCTTTAGAAAAGTCTAGTTGATTTTATTCATATTTCAGTTTATTCCTTAATATCATTACCATGTTGTAAATAAATAAAACATTTTATTATGTTTTGTAGTTGTTAATAAAATATTAATTAGTGATGAACTTGATTTTAAAGTGATATAATAAAATAATCAATTCAAACTATGATAAACACAAAATAGTGCTAAGATTATTACTCCCAACTGGTATAGTCGTATGAATTTTGAGTTAATGTCTAAGCTTTTAGAAAGTGCTTATATTCTCCCTTTCTTGTAATTTCTACCAAGATTGAACTTAAAATTTATGGTTTTCTGTCTTTCAGTTGACATCATAAAAACAACTTTTGTCTAACAAAATAAAGAGAAAATGAAAAATACATAGTTTGAAATGAAACTCAATTAGAATACCATAGCTGTGTCTAGACAACCTATCCTCAAGGCAAGACAGATGTTCTGGAGACAGTTCAGAAAAGTTATTGAGTATAATTTCTCCATAAGACAACAAAGTTTAATGAATGAGAGAAGAGATGATTGAATTGTTTGAAATAATGAAAGAGCTTGTGAATGAAAATAACAAGTATTTGTTTTTAATTTTTTTATCATCAAGGAAAAAATGTGCAAAAGTTGGCTCTGAAAAGAATGAGTAGATATGAAAAGAACATTGAATAGCAGGAGAGAAAAATGGTTTTAGTTTTAGTAGAGTTTGACAAAGTAGTAGAAATTACAATACGGAGCAGGTATCAACTATGAACTAAAAAGAAAAAATATTTTCATTATAAATTCTGTATAGCTATTTTCTTCATTATACCAATACTAAAAGGATACATGCTTTGTCAGCCATTTTGTACCATTTCATATACCATTTAGGATGAAACAGAGACCAGAAAGTTATGTTTTTTTTTAATATATATTAGAGCTATCTGTTGCATTTTAAAATCAACCCAAATTATTTATTTTTCTATTAGCTCATATAGCAAATTGTGCTATTGCTTTTGCAATGATCAGTGATGTGATATGTATGATCCTGGTTTTAGGTTTATTCTGGAGAATTGTTAGATTAGCACACTTTCAATACATCTTCTGAGTGAACCTGATCTTAATATCTGATATGATCCTGACTACAATCAATGAGATGATCTATCTCTAATCTTGTTTTCTGATCTGATACAAGTTGACCTTCTTTCCACTTATCTCCAGTTTGTTTTCATCTAACTTAATTTTCATGATTCATACACATTCAGTAGTTTTCATTACATTTATGTATGCTAAAGGCTTTCTGTTCATTAACAGAGAGAGATGAAAAAGAAAAAAAAATATTACAAATTATTTTAATATTTAAAGTCATGTTATGTATTAAGATTTTTCTCTCATTGTGATTGTGTCTTTTTGGAGATTTTAACAAACCATCCTTGTACTTGCAAAATCTATGATATTTGTACAAAAAGTAGAATAACTAAATATTTGATATAAATCAATTTAAATATACAAGAGAATATAAATAACTAAGATTTGTATTCTTCAACATTTTTTTTTTATTTCAGATGAAAAATTTACTTAAGTTTCAAACATTTATTCAAATTGCCAAAAGCAAACAACGTAGAAACAGCTACTTATATGATTAGAAATATCAAATCAATACTAAGTAAAATATTTATAATCTTTCTTGCTTTTTTATATCTCGATGTACTTACACATATCTGAGTTAAATATATGGACTTGAATCCGACAAGATAAAATTATAAAGAAAAAAAGAACAAACAGGAAAGTATCACAATTTAACATGTTTCACTTTTATTAAAGCTTCTTCAGTGGTATATTTTAGATGGTAAAGTGTATAATAGTGTATGTCTATGTTTGTGTAAAAACACTTGTCTGCTTAGGTGTATGTTGGATGGTAAAATTAATATTTGTGCATGTGTTTTAATACATGTCATGCGTATTAGAACAATGGATAATTTTTAAATATGTGTAAGGAATATTTCAGCTGGTAAAGTATGTGATATTGTACATGTGTGTTTATGTAAAAATGCTTGTCTGTCTAGATGTTAAAATATAATGTTAGTTAATATAAGTGTAAGGAAAAGTCTTTAGATATCATTTCCATACAGAGTGATGAAATGTAACAAGATGTTGCGATGATTTTGTATTTGGTTGGATATTTTATATTTATATATGAGTGTGTGTATGATTGAGGAATGCTGTTATCACTTCTGTGTGGGTTACTGAAATGCAGCTTGATGGGATAAATTTGTTTTAGAAATTGATTAGATCATTTTTTTTCTGTAGGTTTTTGGTAAACTTTAAAATCTAATTTATCATTGCTTTCTTAATAAGAAATCGAGGAAAGGTAGTGAGTTGCCTGCTTCAAATTCATATGTAAATTCAATGGTGGATTCAACATTATTTCGTTTCATTATTATGTTTAATAGGTTATCTATGTACATACAAATATACATACATCTTTCTCATACATGTACGTGTGTGTGTGTGTGTATATATATATATATATATATATACACACACACATACATCACAACATAATGTAATATGGTTGAAGTTTAAATGAGTTTTTCAGTTGTATCATGACAAAATTGTTCAAAACCCCTTGATACTTCCCTTTTTGGGGGATGTCTCAGGTGCCAGGAATTGATGCCAGCCCTCTCCCAAAAGAGAGTGTGTGTATGTATGTATGTATGTATGTATATAAGGTACCTCAACTTTTTCACTAAAAAAGAGCATACCATAATGAAAAAAGGCCCCAAACTTGATAAAAACAAAGTTTTATCAAAAAATGTTTATCAAAATGTTTGCTATTATTAAGAGGAAAGATCAAAGTATATATTTATTTTTTTTAATTCTTTCTAGAACATTAAAAAATTTTGGTTAAAAAATCTTTTTTTTTGTGTGTCAATGGCTGTCCAGAGATCACTATTTTAGCATCTTTTTCCAAAATCAAGTTATTGTTAGATTTAATGAAACTTTTTGAACTTATTCACAAATAAATGAAATTGATTTTGAAATCATTTTTAGGCATTTCTTACCCCCCCCCCCACACACACACCATTATTTACTTAATTTAATGAAATTTTCAGAAATTAAAATTTCACCATCTTCATACTAGTTAAAAGCAGGGCTTCTTGGAGAGTTTTAGTAATTATTCTGTTTTTGTCAAACAAATACCATTTACCAAAAATATACTCTCAGTTGTCAAATAAAAATGCAATATAACTATAACACTATTTAATTAGGAAAGCTTTTATGAATTAAATATAGAAGAACACTACTGTTTTAAGAAAAAAAATTTTCACTGAATAAAGAATTTTTCCAAGAATATTTTTAATTCTTTTTAAATTGTGACAAGAAAATTGTTTATGTCTTAAATCTTTCAAAATTCTCTATTAATTTCAGCCATTTACATTATAATACCATTAAGTGAAAACTATTTACTAATAAATAGAAAAGCTTAATATCATTCATCAAACACCAAGATTTTTTAAAAAATTATCAGAAAATATGCATAATGACAATAGCAAATTTAAATTTAAAGTAAACATTCTTGATATTAGATTATGGGGAATATTTTCAAACATTTTTAACATTACCGAGTACTTAATTCTATAAAAAAAGGCGTCCATGTCATTTTCTTAAATTATATTTTACTGAAAGTCTCCACAGAACAGCAATAAGCCTGTCATCACTTGATCATTTGTCAAACATACACATGGCTATTGTTGTTTAAAAACACAGCTTTTGTTTGGTTTAAAAATACATTTCTATGCTATATTAAACACAAACTAAATAATATTTGTTTTAAATCAGATTAATTATACTTTAAAATCAAATATTTCTCAAAGTTTTAGAAAAGTATGTTTTTGAAAGATGTTTTAATAAAGAGAATTACATCGTGATGAAAGATGACAAAAAGGGTGCTAATTGCCAATCTTAGGGAAAAAAAAATGATTCCAATCAATACAAGTTTTGCTTGAAATGATACAGAGTATTTTGCTTACTAGAAATAATAAATTTAATTCTTTAACCTTCAATTAAAGCTAAAATGAAAGTTTTTTTCTTTTTTAAAAATTCATTACATATTGCAAACCAGTAATGGTACCTAATATATAACTAAAACAAAACTTTTTATATCATCTCCCACACCAGGAGTCAGCAACCTTTTGGAGAGTGAGTGCCAAAAAGCTCTGTAGAATCATGGAGGAGGGCCAAACCGCTATGGCTCCAGTATCATGAAGAACCATGTTATTAAATATGTGAATAAATTTTGATTCAGTATAATTTAATATCTGATGGGACTTTTGTTGAAAAAATATTACATCATAAAAATAAATGTTTCATAAATCAGTACTGAAAAAAAAAAATTCCATTAAAATCAGTTGAAAACACTATTTTATATTCATTTATAAGTGCCCACTCATGAAAGCAGTTTCACAAAAAAAAACTTTCTAAAAATGGAACTCCATCTTTTTCAATCTAAACTTAACTTTCTGTTCTTGTCTGAAATGTGTATCAATGCCCCAATGCCATTGCAGGAGCTTACAATGCCAGGCTACACACCCATTATGACAAAATACAAACACCAAAATTGCCACAGGCTTAGTGCCTACATGAAGGACTGGTTTCCTTGTGGCAGGGTCAAAAAGCAAGGACTAACATCCCATATATGCGTTTCTGTATGGCACTTCCCTAGTACCACATTTGTTTTTGCCCTGTATTGTCTCCAGAGTGAAGGGTCAGTAATTTTTGATTGAATATCTGAAAGGATTGTCAATATTGTCATCAAACTTCACTCAGCCACCTTTCACATATGTGGTGACTTAAATGTTCCCCACAAAAAGTGGTTAGTTCACTAACAAACTGATGAGAAAGGTAGATATTGCAAAGACATCTCCAATTATGAACTGACCCGAATCATCAAAGAATCACCCGAGTTCTGGATGTGATGGGACAGAAGGCAAACCTCCTTAACCTTTTTCTAACATCCTGCCCTAACAAATGCTCAGTAAAAGTTTTACCCTCACCACATTGGCACATATGATCATTTTCTAATCAATGTCCAAATTGACTCCAAACCAATGATGTCTCCTGACTTATTATTCTATACAATGGTTTTTCACTATGAAAAGGCAGACTGAGACAGCTTTCAGTCCTATATGATGGAAGCTCCTCTCCAAAAATTTTTCAAACTGCTGCCCTAATCTCCAAATGGATACTTTCTTGGGTGGAGTGTATTATACTCACAAAAAAATTTCAGCATAAGTCAAACAGTCAGCACTGATTCACCCCGAATGCACTGCAGCTATAGTTTATCAGAACTACTACTTCAAAATCTATTGCAAGGAACTGTGTAGTCTGGCGCTTACCTCTTTCAGAACCACCTGCTATCACTGTAAAATGCAAAGTGCCGCCATACATGAGTTGTCCAGACCGATGCCGAAAAGAAACAAATTGGATCTCACAAATTCTGGAAGATCACCAACCAAATTATGAACAGAAGTGGCTGTGCCCACAATTATAAATGACCCTAAGGTCATATCTTCTTTGACAGACAAGGCAAAGCTTTTCCCCTCAATGTTTTAAACTCAATGTTAGATGACTAAAGCCATCCCCTCCCGAACTTTCCATATCTCACTAATAATAATTTCAGTAAAAGAAGTCTCTAGACTTATCAAAAACTTTAACCCTAAAAATAACCACTGCTGCCAATAAAATTTCAGTGGTCAACCCTAATATTAACCCAGAACTATCCCTGATTCTAGCAAAGTTATTTAACCACTGTTTGAAGAAAAAATCTTTCGCAAGCATGTGGAAGGTGGAAAGCATATTTCTGGTCTTCAAGAACATGATAAATCGATAATCTCCCTGCCAGTACCCATTAGTCTCCACAGTATTACCAGTAAACTTTTTGAGGCCGTTATCAATAAGAAAGTCATCAAACACCTGGATAGGAACAATCTCTTGTGCGATGAGCAGTATGGGTTTTCATCAGCCCAATCCACTGCTGGCATCCTAACTACCATTACACACAGAATTAGTGAGGCCCCTGATTGCAACAATGGCAAGACTACATGAATTGCACTTTGAATTGCTTCTACATCTGTGTTATTCTCCAGATCTGGCCCCCAGCAACTACTGGCTGTTTGCAGACCTCAAAAGAATGTGCCAGGGAAAGAGATATGGCTCTAATGAAGAAGTGACATCAGAAACTGAGGCGTATTTAGAGGCCAAAGATGAATTGTTCTACAAAAAAGGCATCAAATTGTTAGAGAAGTGTTGGAATCAGTGTATCACCCTACAAAAGACTTGATGAATAAAGTCAAATTTTGCCTAAAAGTTGTTGCTTTATTAGTTATGCCTAAGATTTATTGGGTGATGTGTTGAGGTAACATTTGGCACTCATTGGTCAAACAGGAAGTGCTACTTTTGGTTGAGATTTATAGAATCTTTCTATTAAAAGAATTTTTTTGGAAAATATGTTTCTCAAGTCCCCAAACTTTTCGTTGTTTCCAGTATTGATGGAGGATTCCTTCCTTGCCTTTTGTTTGCAGTAGGGTATAATAACATCTAAATTGCTATTTTAAGTTAAATGTGCTAACATTTTAGTTACTGTGGCTGTTGAATATACTCAAGTGGTACAGTTTGTACCGTCATTATGCAATATACAAATAGTTATGTATATATAAGAAAAATTAAGGCAGACATTGGAGTAGATAGACTAAACCATCGCCCAGTTCACACTCCACCCACATCTATTGAACAGGTGAAGAGGCTCATCCTCTGTTTCCTGTTTAGGATGCGGTTTCTGGTTTTCTCTTTTCCAATCTCTTCACTCTTATGTCGCCCCCTGCACATCAGTGGCGTTACCGCTTTGCTCGGGGTGATATGATTAAAGAAAAAAAGAAAAAAAAAAAAGACATGTTATTTCATGGTAGATTGGAAGTGTAGGCCTATTTCAGGTGAACCATCATCAGCTTCCATCTTTATTGCATATGAATGAAATTCACAAAGACCTAAGAAAAAAAACCCAAATAAAAATAAAGGTCACTCCCTTAAAAAAGAAAATTTAAGAAAAAATACATCATTACATCAGTTTGGCGAATACACACCCACACATATTCATACATAAGCATATATATATGCAACATATAATCAAAGAGCACGCGTAAGAGCGGATGTCAACTAAAATCCAAAGACACATTCAGCATGTCAGACTGCCGACCCATAGATTTGAAATGGGAATATAAAGAAAGTGGGTTTGGTGAGAGAGAGAGAGAGATGCTAATATATATATATATATATATATATATATATATACACACACACACACAAAAACATTTATTCAGAATACAGTTATAGATGAATAAAAAAAAAAAAATATGTATACCTACTTTTTACATTTGTGTGTTCTCATGCCATATTCATTTTTCACACCATAAATATACAATACAGATGTACACATTGACATATAGACACACACAGGCCAAAATATCAGACACTGATGTTGATCTTAAGTAGTGCAAATGAAAATTTCTTTAAGACAACATGAAAATGCTTTTGAAAAAAGGATTTGTTAGTTCAAAGAATTTTAGATAAATAGGATTAAGTGGAAAGTGAGGGATTCCAAGTGGAGACATTGATATTCTGATAGAAGTTTAATGATGTGTATATTTTGTCTGCACATTATGATAGCACCATAAGACTTCTCTGGCATTCTTTTATAAGTACATGACAATATAAACAGATTTTAACTCATTCAATTTGCTAAGATTTAAAGACAAATATAAAAATATACATATGAAAGTCTCATTTGCACACACACACACACAATGAAAGAGATACAAACAAGTGTATACACAATGTACTAGAAAGAAAATATTCACACATTATATGTACTTGTGTAAACCTATACATAAATATAATATATACACACAGGAGTGATTTCTTTAATATTTTACCAAAGACATTTCACAACACAAAGGAGTTGAAATTAAATAAAAAAATGTATATAACGCTTTTCTACAGACAAATAGGTGGGTAATCTAATAGACAGTGGTGTAGAGATTAAAATTGGAAAGCTAAGTTCAAATTTTGAGTTAGTCTGCTAGTCACTTTCACAGAATTGACCTTGGAAAAGGCATGAATCTGTCTCTTCACCTCTTACCCAGCTATGGTTTAAATAATAGGGTAGACTGAGCTCTCTAACCTTGGTGACAGCCAGCTCTCAAAAGAAAAGTGAATTCCAAAGCATGGCAAAGGTAATGGAAAACCACTACATTTTCTTTTCCAAGAATGCATGGAAATTTACAGATAATGATGGAAAAAGAAAAACAATCTTTGGAGAGACATTATTGCTTGTATCTTGAAGGAACACAAACATAACAAACAGAAGAGGAATACATCAATGCTGAGTTTTAATGAAAATCTATCTGTTCCAAAATATGTTTGTGGGTAATGCCATGACCTTTCCAGCATGTGTAGATAGAATATTCCTGCCCATAAACATTAAAAAAAAAAAATAAATAAATAAAAAAATAAAGAAGGAATCTTACTCTACAAGTGAAGATTTTCAAATTCAACTTTATATATTTAGGTATAAAGCTATAACTTTACCTGTATGCATGTATCTAGACAAAGAAAACTCATGTGGTTATACATAGACATGAAAAAGAACAACTTACTCTACCTTTGCACTCTCTAAAAAAAAAAAAAAAAAAAAAAATGATCACTTTCATTTAAACGATTGATGAAGATATGAGTAATCATTGAAATATTAAGAAATTTAACTTCTTTTGTTAACCGTGTACAATGATGGCCATAGGGTTGCTGACACCCTGAGCAAGCTGAACTTCAGCACCTTTACAAGTATAATGTTTTGTAATTTTTAGAGGGAGAAAAGTTGGTATTCTATATTTTCAGTTTATTACAATATACGACTTAATACAACTAAAAAACAAAAAAAAACATTCCTTATTCTACTTAAAATATTTTTCAAACCTTTAGGCCTGTAGATCTTTTCACGGCACTGTCTACACCTGTCTTCTTTAGAAGATCATTTTCTGTTGACAAAATAGCCAAAGAATTTAATCTGTCTTGAGTCATGGGCAACTGCAAGTGTTTTTATAAGCTTTAGTTTTAGAAGATAACTAAACATATGACATGGCAGCATGATGGTGCCCCAGTCTGAGTTGCCAGTATTTTGAGCCAGCCCTGGTCATTTGAATTTGGTGACATAGTAATTGTGAGTTCAATTCCTGGACCAGGCAGTGTGTACTAGGACTCCATGGAAATTGAGTAAGCAATAACTGAGCAATACTAAAGAACTAGTTGAAATATCTGTAGACAGGGGTAGTATAATAAGAATAACCTACCCCTGTAGATTAAATGATTTGGTTTAGTTAACCTTGGAAGTTACTTGGATTGACATATACCTGATGGAGACAGGAGTGTACAAGACTGAAATGTTGTGATAACAACAACAAAGATAAGGACACTAATCTGCATTACAATAATCTTTACAGATGATTACCATGTCATAAATAGCTGAATTAATTTTAAACTCAAATTCATTCGACTTGCAGAGGATTTGAACAGCTTACAGCATATATAACATAAATGAGGTCACCTTGACAGAATTTATTGGATCAGATTGAATAATGCCATCCTCGTGGACTTTCATGAGTCTTTTTAGACCCACACTGGAAGTATAAAGAAGCATGCATATATATATACCTATGTTTCATTGAATAATACAGGCACATTGTTATCTATTTTCATGCTGATCCTACTTTTTTCTACCCAAGTACTTTCGATCTCCTCCAAGATCATCCCTCAGGGGTAAATTACAAAGACAAACTTATTGTAACAGTGATAAAATCTTCACATGTGAACATGCTCCCTTATAATTTTAAAATTTATATTTTTGCAAAACAAGCTTCCTAATATAATGGAGCTGACTAGAAATTGGTAGTATGCAAAATGGTATTAAATGGATGGATTTTAAATTCTAAAGATATTTATAACAGAGCATGTTCACACATTTTTTTTTAAAGCAAACTAAAAACAAAGGAAAAAAAAAACAAAAACACCATCACAAAAAAAAATGAAGATTTTATCACAGGTACAGTAAGTTTGTCTTTGTAATTTACTTCTGAGTATGATCTTGGTGAAGATCAAAAGTACTTGGGTAGGAAAAAAGTATGGCACCTTACTTGATAGTTTTCATTTTAACATGAAGAAACTGATTAGAGAACTAGAAAGGATCAATATAAACATAGACATATATGTCTATATCGTTCAATGAAACATATTTGATAGCTTTAGAAAAAGACCACAAGTACAGGGCACTTAGTGAGAGCCAAATTCATTGCTAAATAGTAATGATCTGGGAGACTAATTTTGTAACCTTTATACTACAATGAGGTACAATAGTATCAAATTTATAAAGGTGGAAGATAAATTTCAACTATTGACAAGTGATGAAACAATCAAACTGGGGAAAATAATTTTATTTCTAATGATGTGAATTCTTCCAATTGAATATTATTTTTAGAAACCATTAGGGCATTTTCAACAGTTTACAAGCAAGTGGCTAAAAGAAGAGATGAAAAAAAACAAAAACAAAAAGAACTTCGAAACCAAAAGAATCTTTCTTTCTTTCTTTGGCACTTTTGTTATTACTGAATAGCATAAAAGAAAGCATATACAACATTATTCATCAATAATCATGTTTGGCCAAAAGGCATATTGTGAAAAGAGAAAAGGCTATAAAAATGTATTAAAAAATAGAATATGGTTCCAAATATATGATCAAAGCAATTATTCTAATGGTATTTGTTGTGTCTCTTCTTTTTTTTAAGTTTCATTATAAAAAGGTAACAAATAAGACTTTTCAAGGGCCAGTTAATTGATAGTCTCTTAGAGTAAAAAAAATAAAAAATGAAAAATAAAAGGAGACAAATGAAGCAACAGGAAAAAACTAGTGTAGCAAAGAAAACATGTGTGTTTTATATATATATATTATATACTGGCGTTGCTTGGGTGCAACGAAAGCTTTAAAATTAATCCATGGTTCTGGAGCTCAGACTCTTTGGACGTTGACACAAAAGATTAAAAAGCAATAGTTGTTTACAGTTAAAGTGAAACCGTAGACTGAAAGAAAAATGAATGTATGTAAGTCAAATTTTGATTTCCTGGTATCGATATCAAATAAGTTTTTTTCATTGTAAACTGAATTTTGAAGGCTAAATAAGTCCTCTGAGTAAATGGTATCATGGCTGAGACTAAGAACTACAATTATATCTACTTAGAGCTCAACCTGAAGCAAAAACTAAAATAAAAGGGCTGAAAAAATACAGACATACAGGCAGATAAACAGACACACACACACAAACATCTTGCCTTTTATATATATATATATATATATATATATTTATTTATATATATATATATATATCATCAATTTTCTGCACTATTGTAAGAACTGCAACCTTGAAACTTCTGAATATTGTTTCTTATGTCTTTGTCTATGGGTGTATCAAATTTGATTAAAATCGGACCATTTCTTCTATAACCTGATTTTTTCGATTATCGATATTTATCGGGGGTACCTCGACACAAAACCTAGCTAAGAACACTCGCAGACGCTTATAGGACAACTGTGTAAATTTTCAAGAAAATTCGGAGTCTATAGGTAACGGGGACACACACACAAAGTTCCATTTATAAATAAGTTTAGATTTAGATTCACATATACACACAAGGTGTGATAGGCATATTGTCGCAATTTTATATTTTTAATTTTATGTATGAGCATTGTTTGTTTTTGACTTTGTCAACTGCACAGTATAGGAGAGTCAGTTGGGCAGTGTCTGTGAGAAAAGGAGAACCATAATACAATTCACATTGCCAGAAATTTGGAAATGGCATGCCATACTGTATAGCATTTGTACCAGAAACTCCAATCTGAACATTCCAGAGTATTTGGGTATTAATTTGAGGACAGTGCAGAAGATTCAGAAAGAGTTTGAGGAGTCTAATGGCGATTACAAGGGTTTTTTTTTTGGAGTGATCACTAGTGATGACGCTATGACTCCATTCATCTTCCCACAGATCCTCAGACTTAATACAGAGACCTGCATCAAGTATCTTGAGAAGGTAGTACTGCCTTGGTTGACCCAAGGCAGTAGCTTCTGGAAGACCCTAATGTCTGGCACATGACACTTGTCACACAAACAAGAGAAGCCAGTTATACCTGTCAGACAATTTCTACAACCACCTCATCCCTTACATTTGGCTGCCTAACTCCCCAGACTGCAACCCTCTCGATTATTATGTGTGGAATGCAGTTAAATAAGAAACAAATAAAACTCCTAACACCAAAGATAAAGGATTATGGTAGTATTTACCAATTTAAACAAGAAATCATTCAGAAGAGATGCAGAAGATTCCAATGTCATCTGGTTGAAGCCAATAGTGATTTTATTGAATAAATTTACTCTTTAATATTTTAAAATATTTTTGTGTAATTTTGGTAAAGATATATATATATATATATATATATAGGGTGCGATAGATAAATTGTCATCTAAATTATGCAAAAATAAAAATAACACTGACATCTCATTTTAGCATATATATATATATATATATATATATATGCTAAAATGAGATGTCAGTGTTATTTTTATTTTTGCATAATTTAGATGACAATTTATCTATCGCACCCTATATATATATATATATATATATATATTGTGGGCTTTGCATATTTGTAACCCAGTATCATTTTCTGTGTTCTAATAATAATAATAATAATAATAGTAGTAGTAGTAGTAACAGCAGCAAGAGTAAATAAGTCAAATAAAAAAATAAACATTCTGGAAACTTCAGTTATTTTGTTGCTTTGTGAAATGCAAAGAACATTGTGCATATGAGTGGGCACATTTATATACCAAGTAGATATGGAAGGATTGCTTAATTATTTCTTTAAAGTAGTAATATTGTGTGTGTGTGTGTGTGTGTGTGTGTGTGTGCGCACATACATATTTTTAAAGGATTTTTTGTATCTGATATTATTGCTTATTACTATAAATGTTAGTGGGTACACATATTTGAATTTGATATCCCTGTTATTTTCAGCAGTGCAATTAATGTCAACCAGCCTAGAAATGAGAAAGTCTTTAAAAGAAAAATATGCCTCCTAACAGAAATCACACATGTATTTGCTTTTTCTATTAGGGAAAACGTTTATATTAATAAGATATATTTATTCACACAATAAAAAAATAAAAAATGTCTTGTTTGCACATAATACAATAAAAAAAATAATTAACAAATAAATAGTATTTGATGGAACTGAGTGAAGATAGTAAAAAAAAAAAAGGTTTATTTCGTTATATTTTGGTAAGTGAATTGAGTTGAGAACTTTCCAGCATCCCTTTGTGCGTATGTATATGAGCGCATATCATGTAAAAAAAAAAAAAAAAATATATGTATTAGATCAGTCAGTTAAGTACTATGCGTGATGCACACTTGAGCAATCATGTCTCAAAATAGACTGACTCCCACAATATGTTGCCATTACATTCTGCGGTAGACTAGTCGCCAAACAAGCTGATAAAATCCAATCTGTCCTGCTATTTAACCCATAGCATGAGGGAGATGACACGGATTCATACCTTTCCCAAGGTTATTTGTGTATATGTGAATGCAAGGAATTCAATTGGAATTCAAACTCAACTCGCTGATTATTCATTCCAAACGGTATCCACTGCTGCACCACAACACACATCATATTAGAGAAATAATGTGTGTGTGTGTGTGTGTATATATATATATATATATATATATATATATATATATATACACACACACAATACTGGCTTCTACTAACAAATATAATGAAGCATGAACACTGAAAGTACAATTCAAAATATGAACACTTAAAATCTACTGAAAAGGAACAGATAGGGCTTGTGTACGTATGTGAATAAAGGGAAAACTTTCAGCTGACACATTTCATCCTCTGATGGACTTTATTAAGGCTAATGTAAGAATTCTATTTTGCGACAAGTATTAAAAAACAGAACATATTGTTAGCTTTTAATAATTTTTTTAAGCTTAAGAATGCTCATAAATATACCTCAGGTAAACTGAAAGTCAAGGTAAACTATGGAAGATGCTAAAACATATAAACTGTAAATGCTATATATATATATATATATTTAAACCATTCATTTAAGAACCATCACATAACTTAACAAGACACAAAAGTGTTGAAACAAAATGGCTACTATTGTAGTGATATTGTAACATATCCATGTTATAATTTATGAATAAATAATATTATTAGCTCTACTTTTGTATTGAGCACTTTTTAAAAAATAGTGTTTCTTTGGACAAGGAATATTATTCCAACAATACTTGTGTGTGTATATATTTTATGGACTCTCCCGTCGACTTCGACATATGAGTGTCTAACCTCAGTTAGACTACCACACAAAGAATTGATTAGAGTGGTGAAGGCTTGTGTAGCACCATCCACACTTTTTGGAATTGCTGATAACAAACAATCGGTGCAGAAGTTTGCCACGGATCGCAGGAACAGCAGACCTCAGATATTTAACCCATAACTGGAGGGAAGGGACAGATTAATACCTTTCCCAAGGGTACCAGTGTGTAAGTGAATGCAGAGTGTTTGACTGGAAATCGAACTCGGCTCACCGATTCCTCTTTCCGAGCCGATATCCACTGCACGACAACACACATCCGTCAATAATCGCTTACAGCACCTGGTATTCCCAAACGGTCACCCATCTAGTACTGACCAGGCTCAACGTTACTTAACTTCAGTGATTGAGCAAGAACCGTTGTATTCAACGTGATATGACCATATATATGTGTGTGTGTGTGTGTGTGTGTGTGTGTGTGTGTGTGTATGTGTATGTATAAAATGTAAAATACAACTATAACAGCCTCATCCACAAAAAAATAAATAAATAAAGGAAATCTTAATAATCAAGATTAATCTCTATAATTAATTCCAAAAGTTGGATGCCATGGCAAAAAGGTAATTTTGTATATGTGGTAGGCATGTTGAAGTGTTATTCAAGTTCTTAAAACATAACACTAAATGCACAATTATATGCCCAGCAGCTGCATAGTGTTTATAAAAGTTTGGTCGAAAATCAATCAATGCTTGTCAATCGTAAAAATGTTATTTACATTATTCGGACTCATTTTAATTGTTATATTCGCAATATTTCAGTCGTCGTATCCACTGACCTTCTTCAGGTGACTGGAATTTTAAACCAAAGCCTTTATTTCAATCAGAGCTAGATTGTTCTCAGTCTATAACTTGTGCCACTTCTACATATCTTAGTATTCTCCATCTAACTCGACTAAGTTTTTGTTTGCCACTTCTGCTGGTAGATACTGAACTCACAACACTTTAAGTCAAGTCACTGAGTCCAACCAACAATTATCTACTAGGTCATATGTTCTAGAGGACACATGGCCAAAACATAACTATGACAATAAAGATGAGAAAAACAGTTCAAATAATTTAAATACATAATCTCAGAAATATAGACAAGTAAAAATGTTGTTCTCCATGATAATGCAAGTCTGCATACAACAAGAACAATGTAGGAACAAAAATTTTGGAACTGTCTATTCTACCTAATTTGGTGTATTCACTTGACTTTGCACCAAATTATTAACTTTCTTTTCTTTTGGATTGCTGAAAAATGTGAAGGGGGGGGGGCTTTCTGAAATGAAAACCAGATTTAAGAGTTTGTTACAAACTTTTTCACTAAAGAATTTTACTCACAATGTATGAAAAAAGCTGCTTGACAAGTGGCAACAAGTCACTGTAAATAATGGTGACTATATAAATAAATAAAATGTATTTTTGAAAAAGAAAAATGAAAATTGTTTATAACTTGACCTAACAGAAAAGAAAAAACAAAGCTGAACAAAAAAGACTGGTCTGCATCTGTCATTTTCTAAGCTGAAAAATAAATACATAAGTAAAAAAAACTTACTGAGAATGATGAGTGACATGTGGAGCTGCATATCCTACTTGTAAGCTGTAGAATGTGCTGGAACTTGTGGTAAGACTGAAAAAGAAAAAGATTCAGTTAAGTGCCATGTGTGAAACATGCTTTGGCAATCATGTCTCAAAAGAGACATGACTGACTGGGCAGAAGATTATCCTGCAGTTGGTTGCCATTGCTTTCTGCAGTAAACTGGTTGCCAGCCAAGGCTATAAAACCCAATCTATCCTATTATTTAACCCATAACTGGAGGATAGAGACAAATAAATACCTTTTGCAAGGGTATTTGTGCGTAAGTGAATGCAATGAATTCAACTGGAATTCAAACTCAGCTTTCCGATTTCTCATTCCAAGCTGATATCCACTGCACCACAATGCACATCCCAGATGGAAAAGGAAATGATTATGAATAGATAAAAAGAAAAATTGATTTTCAGTAAAATAGAGAAGTGAAAAAAAACAAAAAAACTAAACAAAACTGAAGAGCATGTGAAAGAATGGGGGAAGTTTGATTTGATTTTTTATGGCTTATCAACCTTGCAGGTTATTTAAACACAGAAAATATTTTTTAGATGGTGATAATTCTTTTTGGGATAAGAAAAAAAGATTTATTGATACAAGTTCTATTTTAACCAACAACTGGGGGCAAGGTGGACTCTTTCCCAAGGGTATTTATGTGTAAGTGAACCCGACTGGAATTGAAACTTTGATTCCAAATTCTGAGCCATTAATCATTACACCACCCACACATCAAAGCTTGCAGCATCTCGTATTTCTAAGTGATCACTCATTTGATTTCTAACCAGGTACAATGTTGCTTAATTTTGGTGAGCATGAGAGAAGCAATTTTTCAATGTGCTGTAGCCAATAAAGAAAAGGAAAAACAAGAAAGATAAAGGAAATAACTATTGAAAAGAAAAAGTTAAACATAAGAGAGAGGAGATAAAATAAAAACAAGTGAAATAAATGCTGTAATATATGTTTAAAACCTAAAAATTGGAAGTGTTTCGGTAAGGCCTTTTTTTTTCTTTTTTTTTTATAAATAGATACACTGCATATTGTAAAAAATAAAATTCAACTTTCAAGAAATTTAGATTATAATTCCTTCTGGCAAACTGCTAAATGAAACTTCTTTTAAATATTTTGGACTCTGCAATTGTAATTAAAACAATCTTTCAGTAAAAAAAGAAAAAAGCTACAATTCAGTAAAGGTTTAAAAATAATTCAAGGCTACTTCTGATATTTCTAAGAAAATGTATCCATCTATTTCAAATTTAAAAAAAACCAAAGCTAAAATTCATACAACTCTGAGCTTATTTTTTTTCGATGTGAACAATGTAATTTTTTTTTTCTTAGAGTGATAAATTTAAATGTTTAAGCAAAAAAAGCTGTTATAGTAATTTCATCGCAGATTCTAGTCAGTTTACGTTAGTTAGAGAGTGAGAAAGAGGCAAACAGCTTATCTTGAACATGACTTATGGTTTCTTCAATACAAAGAAAATCAACAGATGTCTTTTCTCTCAAAATGAGATACATTATTTTAGACAAGAACTAAAAAGATTAAATCTTGAAATTTAAAAAAATATTCCTTATATATACTTTTTTTTTAATACAGAAACAAAAAGTGTATTCCAAGTTATATTAACAGAAATTTTTTTTTGAAAAATGGCTTACGTGATGGATGAAGATAATCTATATTTTAAACACTGAAGAAATCATACTTTTTTTATTTAAATATTGAGAAGATAATCAGTGATGCATCAAAACAGAAAAGAAGCAACGAATAAAGATTCAATAAAATAAAAATAAAGATGCAAATAAAACTTTGCAAGTAGAAAAAGGAAAACAACCTGAAATGCCTGTCAAAACCAAGAGAGAAAAACAATGAAGCAGAAACAAGAATTTTTCAATTTTTACTTAATGATATCTAAATACAACTAATATATTTTATGACATAACATTATTCACCCCAACCATTTTACATTACAGTATTATGATGTCCTGGTAAATACAAGGATGGGTAGTCTTGCTCGCTCTTGTTTAGTGGCATATCAACCTCTATGGATTATTTAATACTGAAATCTAAAAATTTTGAACACAATTTCATGGTTTCAATATATTTTGAATGCAACTGTATGCCATTAATTACAGATAAAATGTATTTGTGGTAATTCTACTAGAAAATGTATTACTGGTCATTTGACTATGAAATGAGTTGTTGGTAATTCTACTATAAATAGGTACTGTTGTTTTTTTGTTTTGTTTTTTCTATATATAAAAGTATTGATGGTATTTTTTTTTTTACTATAAAAATCTATCTTTATACTTTCATAGCATTTTGTTTTTGTTTGATAGGAGGAAGGGTTGAATGTTTGCCTATAGCTGGAACCTAAAAAAGGTGCTACCATCCAGGGTCAGGGTGGATCTGAGATCAACAGCAATAGGAGGTTCTACACTTCTCAAAACCTTCAATCTTCCTATCAGTGACCTTACTGCTGGATGTAGTTAGTCTGCAATGTAGACTCATAACATTAACGAGTAACATTACAGTTGAAACAGTAGAAAAGTTAAAATCAATAAATAAGAAAATTGATTAAGGTTATAGGATGTCAAGGATCCTTTATTTACATGCAAAATAATTATTTACTATATGGAGTATTATCCTAATTATGTTATCTTTTAGCCTTGTCTATAAAAAATACTGAACTTTTTATATAATATAACCCAACCCACATTTACATATAAAAAACAACAGAAAAAGTTACAAATATTTTTCATTAGGATAGATATGACAAACGGAAACCTACAATGAAACTTGGTTATAAGCAACCAACAATTTGAAATGAATTGTTTAAACATTATTTTTTATTGACATGGATACTCATATTTAAGTAGATATTCTGTTTTTAATGAAACAGTATTATATATTTATATCTACTGGCCTGATTATTTACGATAAATTTTTATTACGAAAATGTGTGCCATTCGGCAGGATTCGAACCTGCGACCCCTATCTATATAGGGGAAGTTACCATTTGATCTGGTAACATCTTAGACCTCTCGACCAGGAATAGCCTCCAGTCTAAATGAGGTTTTTATCAAGCCTATATAACACAGTCATCATGAAAAAAAGAAAAAAAATTGTTGGGATATATATATATATATATATATATATATATCCCAACAATTTTGAGTTTTTTTTTTTTCATGACTGATAATCAGTGAAACATGCCAATGTAAAACAAAAACAAAAAACTTTCTAATTTGTATGATATTTAACAACTTTTGCAAAATTTCTACTTAATTTTCTATTCCATAAAATAAAGATGTTACAAGAGAATTTTCAGAGCTACTGCTTATCCCAACACATTCTGAACAACTGGCAATACAGTTTGAGCCCTTTATAATCAATCTTCACATAATCCCAAAATACTGGATAAAGTGCAACTATAGGATATATTGTTTAACAATGCATCTTAGAAGCTGGTATCAATGTTAGCTCTGGAGCAGGTTCATTACAAACAAAGTTCCAGACTCTGCTTAGATCGTAAATGTTGAAATGATGCTTTAACAGACTCAACTGCAATAGATCAGGTACCTGGTGGAGATGGAAGGCCACCATCTCCTACTCAGAGAACTGATCTCTGATCAACAGAGAAGAGAGACAACAAAAAAAAAACTCTTCTTTTGCAAATTCAACCACCATCATTGGGAAACAGAGGAGGCTGATAAGACATGAAGGCACTGGATCTATCAAGCAACTTCCCTTACCAAATCAAGCTACAGAAGAAAAGAGGCATTAATCTTCCTTCAAGCTATAACAAAAAGAAATGTGTGTGTGTGTGTGTGTGTGTGTGTGTATGTGTGTGCAATGGGTAAATTGTCGTCATTTTATCTTTTCAATTTCATGCATGTGCATTGT
>JBBBDQ010000886.1:2692500-2712500 GCA_037127315.1 Ascarosepion bandense | reverse complement strand
AACATATACGTTTGATAATAGGGGACACAAGTCACCCATGTTCGTTAGAAACAAGAAAAAGATTGATTCGTTTCTTATAAAGCTTTTGCAAGTTACTTAAATCCAGAAAATATTTTTAGCTTGTAAAAATTGTTTTAGGAGATAATAATGGCTTAGTGATACAAGTCTTACTAATTAACCCATAGCGGGGGATTAATATATTTCCCAATGGTATTTACACCTACGCGGATATAATGAACCCAACTAGAATTAGGACCCGGCTCTCCGATTAAAAATTCAAAGCCATTATCCATTATACCATCCTAACTTTCAAGCTTACTGCACCCGGGTCGTTACCCAACTAGGTCATGACCCTTTTCGACGTTGCTTAAATCCGGCGATCGTACGGGAACTAGTGTTTCAACGTGATGAAGCCGTAAGCCCGCAAAGAAAAGAAAGAACTGCTATGTAATATTAGTCCTTTTACAAGGCAGCAAAATGTTGGACAATTTCATTAGAGATGAAGAAGAGACTCGAAGTTGTTCAGCAAAAAGACTGAGAACTTTACGAACTGAACAGGCGAGCAACGAGGATTCCTTAAAGAAAATAGAAATGGAAAGAACACTTCTACTTAAGATCAGAAAGAAACGGTTGGAGTTGATCATATACATATTGAGAGCATGAAGAATTTAACATTCACAAGCGCAGGAGGGACAAGAAAAAGCAGCGAGTAAACTACTTAACACATTTTTGTGAATGAATATCAGCTAGCACCAAGAGGTATGGTGAACATTAATTAGATCTATAAGGAATGGGAAGTTTTGGTGAGTCAAGATCGAGAGTGAAACAAACCTTTATACTTGCCGGATTCTATGCTTTCGGACGGAGAGGAATCAAAACGAGGCTCTGCTGAAAGGCAGAATCTCGTCTTGGGAAAAATAAAATCGACGGTCAAATCGGCCTTGTGCTACAGTCCGCATTTGTGGGGAGGCTCGGTTAAATACCGAGAGTGATGATCAAAAACTTTTAGGAGAGGCCCGACACATAAAAGAAAAAATCCATTGTAGAGTTGTTGGTACAGCAATGGGTTATTTAGGATAAGATCTTAACCTAATGGAATCCATCCATCTTTACGTTAGTTTGATTCCAGAGTCTCCACTTAAATACTTAAGAGCCTAATCTGCCATTTCTCCGTAACTGTTACGAACAGAGACGGATTCATGGCCTTCTCAAAGACAATGATGCAAAGTGTACACCACACTATTAACTGAAATTTGAAGTCCATATACAGATTGCATTTTCTGCCCCGATTGCAGTTATGCCAGCCTCCGAATACCTATGAGTCTTGAAAATTCAAAGGATTACTCTATACGGTCTAGAAGAACTATTACATATTCAACTTGCGGTATTCATCTATCGGTGTGAAATCATTATTCTGAGTAAGAAAACTAAAGTCGTACGTTAGGTATGGTTAAATCGCATTGCTGGTAATACGTTAGGTAATACGTTAGGTATGGTTAAATCACATTGCTGGTAATACGTTAGGTATGGTTAAATCACATTGCTGGTAATACGTTAGGTATGGTTAAATCACATTGCTGGTAATACGTTAGGTATGGTTAAATCACATTGCTGGTAATATTTAATACACAAAAATAATTTTAAAAAAATCTAGTAATTTACTTATTTGACTTCGGAATCGATCTTTGATAAGATCAGAATCTTATCTAATCTGATCTCATAGAATCTGAATTCCCGTAGATATCTATCGGTCTTTGTCTATTTATGTCGGTCCGCTCCATTTACAATAATAAAAGAATATGTTAACCCTGAAAACCATTCTCTCGCATGGTCGTAAAAACATGATAAGCATTCTTCCTATATACAACACGATCAAAGAGAAGATCTGTCAAAACAGATGGAAATTAAAAGGCAGTAAACATTGAAGAAATATTTGTGCCTTGCTAAAGAAGCGAAGAATGTATGTCATGAGAAAACATTAGTCATTGGATTGCGTTAAATGATCTCGTTAACTTGCGCAAAAATAGTGGCGGAATTTAAAATCCGAGGAACACGTGGATCTATTCTTGCAACAGCATTATTGTAATCGCTAGGAATACTGAATTCTGAGGTGACTTTCTCTCATTTTCTACTATCGAAGATCCACAAAATCTTGCTGAATGAAAATTCCCATCTAACTAATCATTATTTCTCAAAGAATTTAACAGTCAAGTAATTAAAACATGTTTTCTAAGTAAATCTTCGCAAGAAACCTACAAGCAAAGTCAACATCATGGGACGAAAATCAATTATATTTTATTTTATTGCGTATAATACGAGAAAATTTGAATAAACATGAAAGGCAAAAACATGGTCGTATTATAGACAAGTATACGTTTCCCGAAACTTTTACTCAATTTAAAAACGATCTTACTTGAAATTGTAATACTAATAAAATGTTTCGAAACGGAATTTAGCAGAAGAAACACGCAATGGCTAAGAAAAATGTTTCGAAACGGAATTTAGCAGAAGAAACATGCAATGGCTAAGAAAATGTTTTCTGAAACGGAATTTAGGCAGAAGAAAACACGCAATGGCTAAGAAAATGTTTCGAAACGGAATTTAGTTAAGAAGAAACACGCAATGGCTAAGAAAATGTTTCGAAACGGAATTTAGCAGAAGAAACACGCAATGGCTAAGAAAATGTTTCGAAACGGAATTTAGCAGAAGAAACACGCAATGGCTAAGAAAATGTTTCGAAACGGAATTTAGCAGAAGAAACACGCAATGGCTAAGAAAATGTTTTGAAACGGAATTTAGCAGAAAGAAACACGCAATGGCTAAGAAAAATGTTTCGAACGGAATTTAGCAGAAGAAACACGCAATGGCTAAGAAAATGTTTCGGAAACGGAATTTAGCAGAAGAAACACGCAATGGCTAAGAAAATGTTTCGAAACGGAATTTAGCAGAAGAAACACGCAATGGCTAAGAAAATTGCTTGAAACGGAATTGGCAGAAGAAACACGCAATGGCTAAGAAAATGTTTCGAAACGGAATTTTAGCAGAAGAAACACGCAATGGCTAAGAAAATGTTTTGAAACGGAATTTAGCAGAAAGAAACACGCAATGGCTAAGAAAATGTTTTGAAACGGAATTTAGCAGGAAAGAAACACGCAATGGCTAAGAAAATGTTTTGAAACGGAATTTAGCAGAAGAAACACGCAATGGCTAAGAAAAAATGTTTCGAAACGGAATTTAGCAGAAAAAACACGCAATGGCTAAGAAAATGTTTTGAAACGGAATTTAGCAGAAAGAAACACGCAATGGCTAAGAAAATGTTTTGAAACGGAATTTAGCAGAAAGAAACACGCAATGGCTAAGAAAATGTTTTGAAACGGAATTTAGCAGAAGAAACACGCAATGGCTAAGAAAATGTTTCGAAACGGAATTTAGCAGAAGAAACACGCAATGGCTAAGAAAATGTTTCGAAACGGAATTTAGCAGAAGAAACACGCAATGGTTTAAGAAAATGTTTCGAAACGGAATTTAGCAGAAGAAACACGCAATGGCTAAAGGAAAATGTTTCGAAACGTGAATTTAGCAGAAGAATCACGCAATGGTTAAGAAAATGTTTCGAAACGGAATTTAGCAGAAGAATCACGCAATGGCTAAGAAAATGTTTCGAAACGGAATTTAGCAGAAGAAACACGCAATGGTTAAGAAATGTTTCGAAACGGAATTTAGCAGAAGAAACACGCAATGGCTAAGAAAAATGTTTCGGAAACGGAATTTAGCAGAAGAAACACGCAATGGCTAAGAAAATGTTTCGAAACGGAATTTAGCAGAAGAAAATGACGGCAATGGCTAAGGAAAATGTTTCGAAACGGAATTTAGCAGAAGAAACACGCAATGGCTAGAGAAAATGTTTCGAAACGGAATTTAGCAGAAGAAACACGCAAATGGCTAAAAAAATGTTTCGAAACGGAATTTAGCAGAAGAATCACGCAATGGCTAAGAAAATGTTTCGAAACGGAATTTAGCAGAAGAATCACGCAATGGCTAAGAAAATGTTTCGAAACGGAATTTAGCAGAAGAAACACGCAATGGCTAAGAAATAAGCTGAAACGGAATTTAGTAAAGAACACGTAATGGCTAAGAAAATGTTTCGAAACGGAATTTAGCAGAAGAATCACGCAATGGCTAAGAAAATGTTTCGAAACGGAATTTACAGAAGAAACACGCAATGGCTAAGAAAATGTTTCGAAACGGAATTTAGCAGAAGAAACACGCAATGGCTAAGAAAATGTTTCGGAAACGGAATCTAGCAGAAGAAACACGCAATGGCTACAGAAAATGTTTCTCGAAACGAATTTAGCAGAAGAAACACGCAATGGCTAAGAAAATGTCTTGAAACGGAATTTAGCAGAAGAAACACGCAATGGCTAAGAAAATGTTTTTGAAACGGAATTTAGCAGAAAGAAAACACGCAATGGCTAAGAAAATGTTTCTGAAACGGAATTTAGCAGAAGAAACACGCAATGGCTAAGAAAATGTTTTGAAACGGAATTTAGCAGAAGAAACACGCAATGATAAGAAAATGTTTCGAAACGGAATTTAGCAGAAGAAACACGCAATGGCTAAGAAAATGTTGAAACGGAATTTGAAGAAACACGCAATGGCTAAGAAAAATGTTTCGAAACGGAATTTAGCAGAAGAAACACGCAATGGCTAAGAAAATGTTTTGAAACGGAATTTAGCATAAGAAACACGCAATGGCTAAGAAAATGTTTCGAAACGGAATTTAGCAGAAGAAACACGCAATGGCTAAGAAAATGTTTCGAAACGGAATTTAGCAGAAGAAACACGCAATGGCTAAGAAAATGTTTCGAAACGGAATTTAGCAGAAGAAACACGCAATGGCTAAGAAAATGTTTCGAAACGGAATTTAGCAGAAGAAACACGCAATGGCTAAGAAAATGTTTCGAAACGGAATTTAGCAGAAGGAACACGCAATGGCTAAACATCTGGTTCATTTATCTTGATTAATTTGCGATGCCTAAGAACTCATTCCAAAAGCTAAGCAGAGTATTGAGACAGAAACATTTCGTTAGAAAAAAAAGAGTACTAATCCTAATATCTGTCCTCCTATAGGGCAGCGAATTCTGTACAAACTCAAATATGAAGTAGAGACTGGAAGCAACAGAAATGTGGTTATACAGAAGGGTGCTGAGGATTCCATAGTCCGAATATGTAAGTAACGACAAAATGCATAAAAAAGAAACTTATAACTAACATCAAAAAGAGACAGTTGAGCTTTCTGGAACATGAAACGAGAAAAGAGGGCTTAGAAAATCTTGTATTCATAGGGAAAAAGTGACAGGAGAAAGCAGTGCGTGACATATTTGATAAGCAAATAGATGACAGAGAAGGGTTTGGGAGAGACAAAATTTATTAAGAACTACAAACAATAGGAAGATGTAGAGGGCCATCATCGCCTACGTCCTGAAGATACTCGGTACATTAAAGAAGAATATCGTGAAAAATTAAATGTTTTATTGAAATATATGTACGACATTGAGATGTTAATGAATAATATGGTGAAGCTTTAAAACAAATAAAATAAATTTGATAGAAATGTCTCTACTACGGGATTATATTATGCTCAAGGATGTAGTTTATTCCGTTTTTTTGCCTTCAGAAACACAGCATCGTATTATACGCAGGTTGTATTATACACAAGAAAATACGGTAATAATGATAACTGTATTGTAAAATGGAGTAGAGAGAATTGTAAGTAAGGTATATAGCGGGCAATAATGTTATACGAAAGTTGTGCTAAAGAGTACAACTCTAGAATCTCTCCATCAATAGCTTCTTAAAAAAACATTATTTTTTCTTGAGGTTTTCAGATGAAAAGATTCTAAATAAGTCTGTTAATCGACAAATGAAAAGAAATCAGCAGCAATACGAACAACAAAAATAATGTTCATCTCTATTATAATAAAGACCGTTTTATATATATTTTACGATTTTGTGTTCCCTGGCATTTACTTTTTTTTTTTTATAAAATGCTCAATACAATAGATATTGTAGAGCATAATATAATCATGGATTTATGAATTAAAAAAAATGCGACACGGACATTTCTATGTTTCGAGATGTCTATCTCGTCATCAGGCAATGTTGGATGTTGGTTGTGAAAATGTTTTACCTATAAATACAAAAAACAATCGGTTTGCTAATTATGTATGTGGGAAGATATGAATTTTATACCTGTGTTCCTTTTAACTAATCAGAATAAAGATTCACTTTCAATTCATAAACACACACACACACACACATATATATATATATATGTGTGTGTGTGTGTGTGTTTATGAATTGAAAGTGAATATATATATATATATATATATATATATATATATCCCTTGTCACGCTCATAGAGAGAGAAGCAATAGTGAGCCAGCGTCGACTCAGTTCATTCTCCTTACTACCAGTTAATATAATTTACTACCAGTTATGAAATCTCTTGCCGTGAGTTCGCTCTTTAAAAGTGCCTTATCATCCTAATTTTTGCAATAATTATGTCATCAAGTACTGAAGAATATATATATATATATATACTCTCTTATAATAAAGACCGTTGTGTATTTATTTGTATCGAGCACGAGAGCAACGACGTGATGTTGGAGAGGGTGAAAACGAGAAGAAAACTTATACATAACATCAGCATGAGACAGATGAGAATCCTGAGGAAGGAGGGCTTGAAAAATCTAATACTCACAGGATGGATAGATGGAATAAGAGACAGGGGAAAGCAGCGCGAGACATATTTGATGGCTTAAGCAAATGGATGTCGTAGTGGGGTTTGGGAGAATTACCAAGAGGAAAAATATTGAGAGTAACAAGGTACAGGGGTAATTGGAAGGGGACATATATATATATATATATTGTATCGAGGCAGCAGAGAATTTTCTAAACATGTGATGTCATAGAACCGTATTAAAAATTTATGAATTGTGTTTGCTAGTTTTTTATTACTGTTATTATTGCTTAGCAAAGTTTTATGTCAACAAAAGATAAAATCGTCGCTAATGGTGAATATTTTTATGTTAACGTCCTTGTAAACTCTCTGAAGATGGCTCATGTGAGCCGAAAGCTTAGAACCAACTTAATAAAAAATTATCCAAATGTTGGAGAATTTTTGTCTTCTTTTTCACCTGAAATTAAAGCCAAAATACGATGTTTAGAACGGCTCATGATTAAACATAATAGACATTCATTGTCTCTTATATTTAACCTTATATGTTTAGAAAATTACCTGCTGCCTCGATACACTATATATATATATATATATATATATATATATATATATATTTAACAGTATATGCTTAGACTATATATATATATATATATATATATATATATATATCCTGTCACTCTTGGGTGAATTATTTTGTTTTGTTTCTTCTTATGTCTTAATGTAAGATACTCAATAGTAAGTACATTAATATATATGTTGCCGCCATTTTAGACAGCATATTGATATAAATATTTTGCCGTCATTTTTAGCCATCTTGTATCAGCATTCATAGTGTTAGTACCAACTGAATATAAATCTCGTCATGATTGAGTAAGCCAATATCCGCACTGAAAAATACGTAACTTTTACGGGAAGGGAACGGCAAGAAACTGGTATGAACACCACCCAGACCCGGTTTTAGAGATAGGACCTCTAGCAATTTTATGGGACTTTACAGTACACACGAACAGAACAAAGCTAATCGCCGGTAGATGTCAATCATTCTATGGAACTCTGCTCTGATTAACAATTCCGAGCCATAATCCATTACACCCACCACTCACATCCAAGCTTTCAGCATCTGGTATACCCATCTAGGTACTGACAAGTCTCGGCGTTGCTTAACTTCGGTGATCGTACGGAAACCGGTGTTTACACGTGAAGTCGTCATACAGTTAAAGTAATAAATCGAGCTTCAAAAATCTTGTGGACTTTTAGGCCAGGAAGAAAGACACGAAAAGAAGGTAGGTTGAACCAGTGTATTGGAAAAACAGATCATATATACAAAATAAGTGTGTTATTAGTCAGCAGATAAAAGTGTCTGTTCGAGCTGTCAATTTTTACTGCGTCTCAACCGCCAACCGCCTCTCTAGGAAGTCTCTCAGGTTAGTATTTATGAAGGAGGAGGAGTTCATTCCAATGTAGATAGGGCACCATAACAAAGACGCTTAATATGAATCACTTTAAGTCTCACAAAATATTGAGAATGCCATGGACAGAACATGTGAGGAACAACGTAGTTTTAGAGGAATAGAAGCAAAAAGGAATTTTTTACTTCACATCAGGAAGAGACATTTGATGTTTCTAAGGTACAAAATGATGAAAGATGGCTTGGAAAATCTGATACTCACAGGACAAATTAAAGGCAAGTGTGTCAGTGGAAAACAGGACAAGGTTTAGGGGAGATAACAAAAATACAAAATGTATTAAGAACTACAAAGGAAAGGAATTTGTAGAGAGCCGTGTTCGTCTACGCCATGAAGGAACACAGCATATAGAAAAAGAAAGTAGATGTTTCTTTTTTGGAAATAAGATTTGTTTTCTTTGTATAAATATAAATATATCTGTCTGAATAAATATTTGTATAATCTATATATATATATATATATATATATATATATATATATAATGCTTGTATGTATATTTGCTTATCAGTGTGTGGTTGCGTGTATACATGTGGTATACTAGCCAACAAATTGTCTCACGCTCGTACACACAATGTTCGTGTAAACGAAGCATTATCCCATGTGACATGATTCCATTTTTCGCCGGACCAAGTTTCTCACGACTTGGCGTCTCTGTCGACACCGGCTGACGTCTCCTCCCCGGTGCGGTCACTAGACAGCATCATGACGATTTGTTACCAACCAAAATCGGCCGCCGCGTCGTCGCTGTCGTAGTCAAAGCACAATTTAAATTACGGAACACTGCCACCACCACCACCACCAGCACCCGTAGCTGCACAACGATCACTATCACCCCCACCATCTATTAACCTACCATAACGAAGACCTCAGTAACAATAAGCATAATAATGAATACAGAGATTCCTTCACGTCTCTCTAGTCTACGTGTTATAAGAAAATTCGATATTTCACTGGGTGCCCAATATTTGTAGTCTTGTGCCAAACTAAAGGTATGATTAGGAAATAATAATAATAATAAATTCAAATAATAATAATGATAATAATAATAAATGCCAATAATAATAATAATAATAATAATAATAATAATAATAATAATAATAATAACAGCAACAGCAGTGTCATCATCACAATTCTATGGAATTAGACAGGGCGTCCTGGGCATGACAATAAACTGCATCTGGCAGCAAGGCCTCTGATTGGGATGTTGTGCGGCGCGTGGAACCGCCTCTTAATTGCTGTTGTTTCCAGGTCCACCCTGACCCTAAGTGGTAGCACCTGTTAGGATCCCAGCTATGGGCAAATAGTTAACCCCCAAACTGGAGTCAAAACACTATGAAAGAATAAAAATGCACTTTTATAGAAATATATACATAAAAATAGACTTTTATAGAAAAATATACACTTTTGAAGAAAAAATTATTACCATAACGCATTTTTGAAGGAAAGATTTATGTTCAGTAAAACATTTTTTAATACAAAGCTAGAAGACATTTTCAGTTTTCTAAAAAAAAAAAAAAGAATAAAAATAAAAAAATTGCATTAAAATCTGACTAAATCAACCTTCTCACTATAACTGAACATTAAAGAAAATACCTTAAAACCTCACCTTTTTGGCATTAAATAACCCACAGACAAGAAGAATGAAGTAAATAGGTTGGACATAATCGCTAAAGAAAAAAAATACTTGCCTACTAATTGATATGGCTTGCCCAGTGCTCTGTAAAATAAGCAAGACGTTCGTAAAACTATCGTGGTATAAAACCTAGAAATCGAAATATAAAAAAATAAGTGAAAATTTAAATAAAAATAGTATCATTCATAGTAGGTGAGCTTGGAGTTATAAAACAAGGAAAACAACAACACAGTGGAAAAATCCCTGGATATCCTTCAATTCTATTCCATCAGCTTTTTCTTCCGCACTTCCCGGCTGTGGAACTCCCTTCTGTATACTAGCTTTCCTGACGGCTACAATTTCTAGGTATTTAAATGCAAGGTCAATACCCATCTTTTATCCACTTGACTCCAGTTCTTTCTACATCACCCTGTATATCTTGTTCTATCTTCTTCTTTTTCTTTCTCTCTGCCTTTGCAACTGTCTCTACACCTGTGTTTCCATCCTTCTCTTGCTCTTTCTCTGACACTCATTTTAACTGGCCCGTCATTCTCTTCACTCTCCTCCTGTCTAAACTGTTGCTCTTATGTAGCCCCCTGCGCATCTGTGGCGGTACCGCCTTGCTTGGGGTGAAATGATTAAAAAAAATCCCAGTTTAAGAGAAATACAAGAAATTGTCTTGATAAGCACAGTGCACACACTAACAAGAACTTTATCAATGTAACGCTAATCATGTTATGGTAGTTAGAGAAACAAATCATGAAGTGTAATTATAACAACACGCAACTACCTGTCATAGGTCTTCCCGCAGACTTCGTAGGTAGTGTGACCATAGCAGAAATCTGAATATAATAATAATAATAATAATAATAATAATAATAATAATAATAAATACCAATAGTAATTGTTGTGGATTCTTGTTGAGAAACCACACAAAATAATAAATAACAAAAGCAGAGATGGAGATAGAAAATGTAAGTTATATTGAACAAAAATACACAAACTGGAACACGGGTTAGTCAATTCAGGAATATTAGGGATACTATTTGTATGAATCAATATATACAGTCTTGTAGTGGAGAAGTACGTCCGAGTAATGAGTCTATATACAAAACAACTCCAACTTAATATGCAACAACTTACTGACCAACTAAGCGGCTGTACAATCACTCAACTGTTCTTTACAACTACTCAGCCGCTACTCTCTGTATAGACAGGTTTATATGTACACATCAAGCGAGTCCATTCTTATGTGCAAACAGGGGTGATCCCCAAGAGTAATAATAGTTATATTAATAATGGTGATGATGATAAACTACCCAGAATAAAATAATATACGCCCAGATATTACGCCAGCATTGGTTGTCATGGTTTCTGATATTAATTTATTGATTGTGTTAACGTGATTTGTGTTTTGTGTTAACAGGTTTTGTGTCGGTGAATTAAGACAGTTCATTATGACATATTTATTTGTCAGTTGTCTGATCGCAACCAATTGGGTGTGTTACCTGGCACCTGACACACTGCGCCTCTCTATTCATGGGCGGGAGTAGCGAGGGGAGCAATCATTGCTGGGCGTCGAGACCGTTTTGAATTTGAAAGTGGGCCAGGCAAATCTAGATACTTGGGAACATCCTTAATCGGAGACCATTTGGTTGAGATTAATGGGCGTGGTATATACTTATTAATTGGGAGTAATGATAATTTTATGGGGTTTGCATTCCAGTTTCACTTTTAGTTTGGCGTGTTGATCTTTTGTAAAACAACAACAATAACAACAACAGCAGCAACAACAACAACAGCAACAACAACAACAATAATAATAATAATAATAATAATAATAATAATAATAATAATAATCGTTCAGACATCGTGATAACAAACCACAGAAACAGAATGTACTTATTTATTGACATGTTAGTTCCTGCAGATTGTAATGTGTCTTTAAAGATCTTCAAAAAACTAACAAAATACAAGGATCTTGAAGTAGATATCTGAAAAATGTGACACTCGAGGACATCAATAATTCCAGTTGTAGTTGGAATCCTGGGATTCGAAAAGGTTCCGATAGACTCATTGTATGGATTCGTGGTAACCTACGCACGCCTTAAAGAAATACAAAAACTTATACTCCCAAGTACAGCTCACACATTACGAAGAACTTCATATTACGGAAAGTTCTGGATATTAACGAAATGGGTTAACATATTTAATTTATTGAACATTTTTAATAGATACTCGAGTATCTATTAAAAATGTTCAAGCAAATAAATTAAATATGTCGGTCGTTAATTCCATAAACTCTTTACATTTCCATCATCGACGTCTCTCTCTAGCTTATGGTTATTCCATTTATCTGCGCATACAAAACCTAATTTGTGAAAAAGTTTCCAATGTAAAACTGCAGAAACTTTGCCGTCCTTAAACATTGTAAACCTTATGTACAAGAATGAAATATTAATTTTATTATTATTATTATTAATAGTAGTTGCAGTAGTAGTAGAAGTAGCAGCAGTACTACTAGTAGTAATTTCTTTGATTTCTGTTGCATATTAATTTCCTTCCAGCTCTCAACTAGAGAAATGTCTTCCTGACATTTTCCAATGATCATTTTCGCAAAAGAAATAGAAAGAAAAAGTTTAAAAACTACAATCCCAGACATTTTACAAATATAAAGCTCTTCGTAAGGTGTGAACTGTACTTGTGAGTACAATATTTTGTATTCCTTTAAGACATAGTTTATCAGGAATCCCTTCAATAATCCTATTAAAATCATTACCAATAATTCCGAGGGATCCAACTACAGTTGGACGTACTGATGTCGTCATGCGCCATATTTTTTAAATTTTCCTCTTCGAGATCCTATTATAAGTAGTAAGACTGGTTAACATATCAAATCAATTAAGATCATAAGCCTCCAAAGTCATGCCTAGTATAGCATTAGAGAATTTATTATTATTATTATTATGTCATTTTTCATCAAATTTCGATTTCTGCTTTGGTCTCACTACCAACCAAGTCTGCGGGGAGACCTAAGGCAGGTAGTGGCGTGTTGTTATGACTCCATTTCATGTTTTTCTATCTTCCCTATCATCCCCAGCATTACATAGATAACGTTTTCCTTAGTGTGTGGGCTGTACTTAATAAGACAATTTTTTGTATATCTCTTAAGCTGGGGTTTCCAGGGATTCTTTCAATGTGTTGTTTTGTTCTGTTTTTTATCATTCCAAGTGCACCTACTATCACTGGCACAACTCTTGTCTTCAATTTCCACATTTTTTCTATTTCAATTTCCAGGTCTTTATATTTTGACAGTTTTTCAAATTCCTTGATTGCTATGTTACAATCCGCTGGACAAGCCATATCAATTAATAGACAAGTTTTCTCCTTCTGGTTTTTAACAATAATGTCTGGCCTGTTTGCTTCAATTTTTCTGTCTGTGTAGATGGTGTAATCCCATAGAATGGTTACATCTTCTATTTCTGTAACCGGTGCTGGATGATGTTCATACCAGTGTTTGTTTACAGCTTTTCCATAATGTTTGCACATTGCCCAATGTAAATATTGCCCAACTCTATCGTGGCGATTTTTATATTCGTTTGGGGCAAGCACAGAACAGCCTGAGATTAGGTGGTCTATTGTTTCTTGGTGTTTATCACAAAACCTGCATTTTGGATCCATATTATTATGCATAATATTTGCCTGAAAGTTTCTCGTGAAAAGACTTTGGTCTTGTGCTGCAAGTATAAATCCTTCAGTTTCAGACTTATTCCAGATGCACGTAACCATCGATGAGTATTAACTTTGTCAACATTGGATTTATTGGCACGTACTGGATATTGGCCATGCAGAGGTTTGTCCTGCCAGCGCTGTTTCATCTTTTCAAGAGCTTTATCTTTGGCTTTCATTTTCATATTTTTTGCCGCAATTGTTGGTTCTTGGCTACTGTTTTGCTTGTCTACAGAATCTACTAACTGTAAATCTTGTTTGTATTTACTGCCTTCTTTTATTATTGAATATTTTTTCTTTCTTTCTTCATGTTGTCTTACTAATTGTATCATCCAATCCTTTGTTGTTTCTATGTATGTTAGTAAGCCAATAGTTGTTGTCTTGTATGACAATTCCAGCTGAATAAGACCCCTTCCACCTTCTTTACGGGGTATTATTATTATTATTATTATTATTATTATTATTATTATTTCCTTTGATTTCTGCTGTACACGTATTTTCTTTCGGATCCGAACCAGAGACTTAAGGTCAGAAATGACATCATGACTGTTTCCACTGACCATCTTGGTAAAAAAATCACAAAAAGTGAATACAAAGACAGCTTTACAAGAACAATTACTGCCTAAATATAGCAAATTTAAACACACACATACACATACACACACACACACACACACACACATATATATATATATATATATATATATATATATATATGTGTGTGTGTGTGTGTGTGTATTTACTTCATATTTGTAAAATTAACATCGATTTTGTAGTCATCAGTAAATTTATAGTATCAATATGTCTGTCAGCACATTATAACACTTCTTACACTGTCCTACAATAGAAGAGCCTAACTGCTACAAGAAAAAAAAACTTGACTACTCATGGATCCATTAATAATTCTATTGCAATAGACACATTCTAGGTCTCTAATTAAAACCAATGACCAAATTTTCAATAAACTGACAGTATAGTTTTATTTTATTTTTCTTTATTTATTTCATATTTATTTTATTTTAATTGCATTTTATTCTGCTAGAGATAATGTTATTTATTTGCAACAATGTTTAAAAAAGAAAAAAAGAGGAACATGTTTAATAATAATTCATGCCCGTCGATAGCTGTCCTCAAAAAAGAAGACTGAGTTTGTCTTATTGATGTTGTTTGTCCATTTGATATCAGAGTAGTTGAGAAATTCGAAATCAAGAGAATATGGAATTGCAAAAAGATAGAGATTGTGCCTATTTTATCAGAACAACAGGAATTATCAGAGAATGTTTCCAGTTGAGATTTTATATGCTGCAGAATGTCTATTTGCTTGACACAGCACGAATACCCCGAAAAGCACTGAATACCTAATGTTCTACTTTCGGCCTTATGCCACATCTAAGCGCCGCTTAGAAAATCAACCAAATGCCAAATGTTGCAAACTCAAAACCACTTAATAAGTTACACAAAATACTAATAACAACAATAAAGCCTATATTTAAAGAATATAAAAGGATTATTTATTACTGATTTTTCATTTCACTTATATCTGGTTGATGTCAAGGGAGTGAAAATGGCAAGAAGTCCTGCTCCAGAACTTTAAAAAAAAATTCTTTCTAACTAATCAAGTTGATAAAGCCACTGAGACGCAAGGGTTTACTGAGAGTGGAAGAAAATGAGAAAACGAGGACGAAAGAGAGGACTTTAAAAAACCAGGATTAAAGAAAACTTGGAAGTGGACGCAATATTAAATCCAAATTATATCCTGTTCTAGTTAGATGAACAATTTCGATCACTATGTTCAGTGGGTTGCAGTATCAGATCGTGTTAACTGTCTAAACAGGCGGTATGACGTCCATGCAAAAATCTTTTTGTTTGAAATTCGTAATATGATTGCCTAATCGATAGTAATATGTTAGAAACATTATTGAGAATTTTAATTTTTAATAATGCTATACTAGGCATGACTTGGGAGGCTTATGATCTTGATTGATTTGACAAAAGGGCTGAAAATACAGACATACAGGCAGATAAACAAACACACACACACACACATAAACATCTTGCCTTTTATATATATATATTATCGATCTTCTGCATTACTGTAAGAACTGCAACCTTGAAACTTCTGAATATCGTTCCTTATGTCTTTGTCTAATAGTGTATCAAATTTGATTAAAATCGGACCACTCCTTCTATAACCCGATTTTTTCGATTATCGATTTCCGATATTTATCGGAGGCACCTCGACACAAAACCTAGCTAAGAACACTGGCAGACGCTTATAGTACAACTGCGTAAATTTTCAAGAAAATCGGTTCAGCCGTTTCGGAGTCTACAGGTAACGGACACACACACACACATACACACACAGACAAATTTCCATTTATAAATAAGTTTAGATTCTTTGAAAACTGTCCCAAATATCTCCTAGAAAATTACGAAACAACCAAAGGCAAAGACCAAGTCAAAGCAAGGCGTTGGTGAGATCGAAAACATGAAGTCAGCTGTGATGGTTAACAGTAACTTGCAACCAGTTTTCTGCAAAGACCTGTCAATTGTCATAGCGCAAAAAAAATCGACTCGAGAGCGAAAAAAGAATGAAAATTTTAAAACTAGTGTTTGGAGTTCTGCAAGTCGGTCTCTAGGAAAGATATAAACAAGAAAAATTATGAGGCATTTAGAATTATACAAATAATTCAATTTTGATTATGTAAAGAAATGATACCAGGACAAACTTGAAACTAGTTTAAGAAAAACAGCTAGAGTTAAAGATTGAACTTGATACGTTTTAACTAATATTTTAATTTGTTAGGTCATATTTCTGTTGAAGAATATCGTGTTGAAATTCGGGAGCCTTAAATTTAACTCAGATTATAAGAAGACAGAAAGCTTAGTCATTAGTAAAAGGGAAATCCATGATGAGAGCTACAAAATCAAACAAGAACAGAAAGATCTTCGAAGGGTCCTAGAAGCACATTGGAATATCATGATATATCTTTCAAAAGCTAAGCAAAGTATTAAGAAACGAGAAATATTTAGTTTAAAACAAATAAAAAGAGTGCTGCATTGTTATCAATCCGCCTGTATGGATAGTTTCCCTCTCAGATGAAGAAGAGATTTGATGGTAAGTTTCTTCTCTTTGAGATATGCAGCATTTTAAGAATGAGAATTGAAGAAACCCAGGCAGAATTTTTCTTGTTCTTTCCAGTATTGATAAGGTCTTTGTTGTGGGATCTCCCATTTTTCTATAATAATGGACTCGACTTGAGTATACATATACTCCTGCCATAGTGAGTTAGAGCAGAGTACAATGAGAGTACCGTAGCTGACCCGTGAGTTACCGATCGATATGGAAGTTTCACAGAGAATACCGCGTCAGTAGTCGTAGTGGCTTTGAGCTCCACTCAGCCAGAATAGTATTACACGGACATACTAATTCTCACACGGCTTCACTTCAAAGACTTGTATGTATATATATTCCTTACTAATCGTATTACTGGATTACTAACCTGCGTTACAGTTTGTATCTTTACGTTTAATATAACCTATTTTTCTACCTGAATTATCTGGTTTGTTGTTTATTATTTTGTTCGGTTCCTAACCCGGAATCCACAACATTCTTTCTTTCCATCTTACTTTTTATTCGAACAATAAGATTTTTTGTCTGAATTTTAGGGATGATAAGTTATTATTTTATTTCCGTTGAATTGTCTGTATTCACTTCCTAGCAAATACCCTTGGGAAAGGTATTAATCTATTTTATCCCATACTATGGTTTAAATAGTGAAAATCGTATCACTAAACCATTATTATCTCCACAAACCCCAAAAATATAATCTGAAAACATTTTCTAGCTTTAAAAAACCATCAAAGGCCGGAGAAAAATAATCAAGCATCATCACTTTTATTATTTACTGGCGGTCTATTGTCCTCATCATTATTGTTGTTATTGAGTGGATTAAAGTGTTGGTTCATGAATTTAGTGATATAGTGATTGTGAATTCAATCTCTCGGCCGGACAGTATGTAATTGAACTTAGTAAAAATAGACCGGGCAATAATTGAGTAGTATTAAATCAGAACTAAACGAGGTATTTTCGGATATGATCAGCGGTACGAGAACGATATACTGGCGTAGATTAAATAACGGGTTCTAATCAAACGTCCCTGAAGATTACAAGCACCTGATGAAGGTCGAAAGTGATAACGACCGAAACGCTGTGATAAGAAAAACGTTGAGAACAATAGTCCAGGTGTAAATAATGTAAATAAGTTTCTCCGACAGTAGGATTTAAAACGGTTATTATTATTATGTCATTTTTCATCAAATTTAGATTTCTGCATTGGTCTCACTACCAACCAAGTCTGCGGGGAGACCTAAGGCAGGTAGTGGCGTGTTGTTATGACTCCATTTCATGTTTTTCTATCCTCCCTATCGTCCCCAGCATTACATAGATAACGTTTTCCTTAGTGTGTGGGCTGTACTTAATAATACAATTTTTTGTATATCTCTTAAGCTGGGGTTTCCAGGGATTCTTTCAATGTGTTGTTTTGTTCCATTTTTTATCATTCCAAGTGCACCTACTATCACTGGCACAACTCTTGTTTTCAATTTCCACATTTTTTCTATTTCAATTTCCAGGTCTTATTATTATTATTATTATTATTATTTCATTTGATTTCTGGTGTATACACATTTTTTTATCGAGTCCCAATCATGTAAGGGCTTCATGAATTTTTCTTTTAGTAAAAAGAAAAAGAAAAAAAAAACAGATTCCACACATTCTACATAGATTTTTGTAATGTGTGTGCTGTACTTGTGAGTACAAACTTTTGAATTTATTTAAGGCAAGACTACCAAGACTTCCTTCAGTTAGTCTATCGGAACCTTTTCCAATCAATCCTAGTGCTCCAACTACAACTGGAATTATTGATGTCCTCATGTGCCACATTTTAAAGATTTCCACTTTAATATCCATATATATATATATATATATTTTATTAGTTTTTTGAAGATCTTCAAAGACACATTAAAATCTGCAGAGACTTTCAATGAGGAAGTACATTCTGGTTTTGTAGTCTTTGACCACAATGTCTGGGTGATTAGTTTTGTTTTGTTTGTCTGTATTGTAAAGTCCTATAAAATTGTTAGAGGTCCCCTCTCAGTAACGGAAGTTAGGTGATTATTATTATGACATAATTCGATTATCATAATTGGATTTCTGCTTTGGCCACACTACCTATTAAGTCAGCGGAAAGACCTAAGCCAGGTCGTAGTGTCTTATTATGGTTCCATTTCATGTTTTTCTATCTCCAATAAAACCTTAATGTTACATAGACAAAGTCCTTCTTAGTGTGTGGGCTGTACTTAACAAGACAACTTTTTGTATATCTCTTAAGCTAGGTTTTCCAGGGATTCTTTCAATGTGTTGTTTTGTTTCATTTTTTAGCATTCCAAGTGCACCTACTATCACTGGTATTATCCTTGTATTCAATTATTATTATTATTATTATTATTATTATTATTATTATTATTATTATGTTGTCGTTGTTGTTATTTTTCATCATATTTTGATTTCTGTTACGGTCGCACTACCTACCAAGTCCGCGAGAAGACCTAAAGTAGGTCGTGGCGTGTTGTTATGGTACCATTTCATGTTTTTTCTATCTCCCCTATCATCCCTAGCGTTACATAGATAAAGTTCTCCTTAGTGTGTGGGCTGTACTAAACAAAATAATTTTTTGAATATCTCTTAAGCTTGGGTTTCCAGGGATCCTTTCAATGTGTTATTTTGTTCCATTTTTTGTCATGCCAAGTACACCTACTATCACTGGTACGATTCTTGTTTTCAGTTTCCACATTTTTTCTATTTCAATTTTCATGTCTTTATATTTGACAGTTTTTCGAATTCCTTGGTTGCTATGTTTCAATCCGCTGGATAAAACATATCAATTAACAGGCAAGTTTGTTCCTTCTGGTTTTTAACAATAATATCCGTCCTATTTGCTTCAATTTTTCTGTCTGTTTAGAAGGTGTAATCCCATAGAATGGTAACATCTTGTATTTCTGTAACCGATGCCGGGTGATGTTCATACCAGTGTTTGTTTTTTGGTGTTTATCACAGAATCTGCATTTTGGATCCACATTGTTATGTATAATCTTTGCCCGAAAGTTCCTAGTGAAAGGACTTTGATCTTGCGCTGCAAGAATAAAGCCTTCAGTCTCAGACTCTAACCCAGATGCAAGTAATCATCGATGAGTATTAACTTTATGGACATTGGATATTGGCCATCCAGAGGTTTGTCTTGCCAGCGTTGTTTCACTTGTTCAAGAGCTTTATCTTTGGCTTTCTTCTTCATATGTTTATTATTATTATTATCATTATTATTATTATATCATCATCATTATTATTATTATTATCATCAGCATTATTATTATTATCGACATAATGATTCGT
>JBBBDQ010000886.1:2620000-2687500 GCA_037127315.1 Ascarosepion bandense | reverse complement strand
CTTTTTCATTTTCGATTAGTAAATATAGTCTTCAATTCATAACCTACCAACCTAACGTCTAAAATCTTGGAAATATTTTAAAAATATTTTTGGCTTTTTATAAATTATTATAATTTAAAAAAAAATGAAAATTCTTTTAAAATTTAATTATTAATCGAATCTTTTTTCAGACAATAATGTCTGAAATTTATATTATTTATTAAAACAATTAAAAGCTTATCTAATTAAATAATGCCATAGTTTATTGCATATTCTATTTCATTATTCGGAGCAGATTTTCGGTAAAAGAGGCTCGATGGTTTAAAAAGAAATTACATGATTTACATTCCACAATGAGTCCCGCGGTAAACTAATAAAACCAATTTTGACTACAGAATTTAATTTCTTGAAATTTCCTTAATTTGCGTGGAGCGGGGGTAACAGATTAAAAAACAATTCTTGCCAATATGTTTTTTAAAAATATTGATTTAAAAAATAATTTCATTCACTTTTGAATAAGTCCTGAAAGTTTCTCTAAAATCCGACAATTATTTGATTTTTGTAAGAATTTCCAAATTAATGTATTTGTCACAGGAAAAAAAATTCAAAATAAAGTTTTAAAGTATTTTTAAAATACGATGACTAAATGATTTGTATTAAACTTTTCAATTTTCGATTAGTACATATAGTCTTCACTAGGTAACCTGTTAGCCTAACGTCTACAAGAATTGGATATATTTTTCAAATATTTTTGAAAATATATAAATTATTATAATAAAAAGACAACAATGAAAAAAAATTCATTATTTTATTATTAATCGATTTTTTTTCTTCAGACTATAATCTAAGATTTATATTATTTATTAAAGCAATTAAAAGTCTATCTAAATAAAATAATGTCATGGTTTTATTGCATTTTTCATTTTACAATCAGAGTAGATTTTTGATAAAAAGGGGCCAAATGGTTTTAAAAGATAATACATGATTTACATTCCCCAATGAGTCCTGCGTTTAATGTAATATTGAGTTTTCCATTGTAAACTCTCGTAACGATTTGGCTCCTTGCTGATAAAAATAAAAACAAAATTTTTTCTAAAATTTCGAACGTATTAGAAAGGATTAAATTTTTTTTTAAATAATTGAAAATACTTTCTGTTAATAATAACATTTTGATCGAAAAAGTTCATTTTTATTAAATTGGCGACCTTTTTTCTTCATACCATGTTGTTTTTTCAGCAATTTAGTGGGTGGATGTGCTTATATTTTAGCTTTAATTTCTGGTAAAAATAGACAAAATTTGTCCAAAATTTGGATATTTTTTATTACGCTGGTCCTTGATTTAAGCTTTCGGCTAACATGAGCCATCTTAAGAGTGGTTGTATGTGCATTGGCATAAAAATATTCACCACCAATGATGATATCTGTTTTGGTGACATAAAAGATTGTTACGCGATGATAACGTCACAGAATAATTAATATATGTGCGCGTGTGATATACATAGCGTATTTAGCACTTTTGAAATTCAAAAGAATAGAAAATGAAATATAACGATCTTTTTTTAATTATTAATAATAGAGGGTCTACTATTTTCAACGCAAATTTGCCAATTTAAATTAAAACAACGAACAGTATTTTGATAAATTCCAGTTGTTATCCAATTGCCTCTTCTTCAAGGAAATTAATTAAATTCATTTATCTTACAATAAAACGCATCTTTAACAGAAAAATCTAGAGCTGTGATAGTTGGTTTGACTGAGCAAAATCGTCGTCCCGATCTGCCATATCATCGATTTGCTAATAATTTCTTCCAAGACCTCTCTGAAGGCAAGTACTTAATGTTCAGGTGCACCTCTCTGCAGAAAGATTTTTTACTTGAGAAAACCCTTCTAGAGACTTGTGCAATAAAAGCAATAATCGAGCATGTTCAAGTAGTTTTCTGCATTATTGTTTCCAATGAAGAAAAGTGCCCGAAACTTGGTAATGACAGCCCATCAAGGTATTTATCTTTGGGCATATTTACTTATTTTTTCTCCTTTTGTTTGATTGTCTAAAAATATTCTCTTTTCGTTGATTGGTTAATAAAAAACATACTTTTGTTTTCATTTAATTTACTCCACATTTTTTAATTCTAAAATTACAATTCGTCTATTCACACCTTGCATATTAACAGCAACTCGTGATATATACGGACTAACCTAAAATTACCTAAGGGTTTTAGAAATCTCCTTTATTTTTAAACTTATTCACAATAACATGCTTTCATTCGGTAAAGTAGAGAAATAAATTTAAACTAGTTGAGAAAGATTACATCTTTTAAGTGGTGTCCATTTTCAGCTTCGTACAAATGTACCCTTTCTAAGGCATTTTCCATTACAGACCCGAGTATTTTAGGCTCTAGTGTTTTGATGTTTGATATTTAGATGATGTAGAATCAGAAGCATGTTGACATAAAACTTTTCTTTGAGATAGCCGCATGAAAAAGGTCTCAGGGCTTATCAGATGCGGTGGATATGGTGGTCATTTATGTCGCAAAGGCAAGAAAATATCTTCTTCATGTGCCGTGCCCGTTCAAGACGTAGACGATCATGGACTTCGACTTAATACTTTTTCCCTTAGTATCTCTTTATCCTTAAAGAGATCATCCAATATTCACTGCTGTACATAAGGATAGATAACATAGTAATCCTGTACTTTTTTCTTTGTTTCCAATGAGATTTTCCTGTCTCTCAGTACTTTTCGCTAAAGTTTGTATGAGATGCTGGATTGGGATTTGTTATGTCGTGAGTAAGAATAAATAACTCAACAACAGGAATAGGTTAATTGTTGTATTCCGTGAAAATAGTATTTACAAGGTTATTAGTATCCAATACAAGAATAAAGGTTAATCGTCTCAACCGTCGTAAGACGTAGTATGAGCAATGGGTACTTCCGGGTCGTCACCGGAAGTCTACGACTGACTTGTCGATCGGCTGCTCGGCACACTCACCTACGTAGATGCCACCATTACTTTACATAGTAATGGAATAGTCCATTATAGCCGAATAGGCGCAGGCGTCCCAACAGGATTCTTCTCCTATAAGCTGTTGTCTCTTCATGTTTTACGGACACAGGTTGATGCTTTTAGAAAATGTTTATACGCTAGCATCTTATTCAATACTCTCCGATACTCGCTCAAATACTCCGTTCATAATCGAAGATGGCCTACCACTCTGTGGGAGGTCACTTCAGTCAGTTAAGTGCCATACGTGGTAAACGCTTAGGCGATCATGTCTCGAAAGAGATATGACTGACTGGGCAGAAGATTATCCCGCAGTAGGTTGCCATTGCTTTCTGCGGCAGATTGGTTGCCAGCCAAGGCTATAGAACCCAATCTGTCCTGTTATTTGACCCATAACTGGAAGGAGGAGACGGATTAATACCTTTCGTAAGGGTAAGTGAATGCAGTGAATTCAACTGGAATTTGAACTCGGCTCCCTGATTTCTCGTTCCGAGCCGATATCCACTGTACCACAACGTACATCCTGGAAGGTCACTTATTGAACCTTTAATCTCAAATTTGGAGAATCACTCATACTGTAATGACTACAATATATTCGTTGAGCTTGAAAATACTGACCCTTTGATTTGGTAGATATATCACGACTTGTGTTCGTTCGAATGAAAGCTGATCAAGGAAAATCCTCTTGCTTAAGGCTAAACACCAAGAAGCGATCTAAAAATGGCAGTAAATATGGAAGTTTGTTTTATGGTCAGTTGTAATCAAAGCAGAGTTATTTGATCGCATGAACTCCTGTTATGTAGAGCGGGAAGCGAGTGAAGCTTATAAACGAAAACATATACCCTACAATTAAGCGCAGTAGTGAGACAATTCTACTCTAGGGTTGTTTTGATGCTTCTGGACCAGAAAAACTAGTGACAGTACAGGGTATCATGGGTAGAGAGCAGTAGTGAGCTATTCTTAAAAATAATATAAAACAAATGCACAAAAGCTGTCTTTGTGGCGTCACTGAACATTCCAACATGACAATTACACGAAACACAAAGGACAAACTGTTACAAAATAATTTGATGACAAAAAAATTAAGGTATTTGTCAAACCTCATACAAAACTCTGACCTAATCCCCATTGAAAAATTATGGGTGCATTTGAAGAAAGAAGTAAGAAAGAAAATTTATTAAAATTTGAAGAAACTAAAAGTTTTTGCCAAGGAAAAATGAAGCAAAATTCCTATCAGCGTGTATCATCTTGTAAAGAACAACAACAAATGATTGAGGGCAATAATGAAAAATAAAAGACACACAATTGATTATTGAGGCAAGAGAGGCAATAATCTTGTAAGGAACTATCAGAAATGATTAAGGGCAATAATCCAGAATAAAGGTTATACAATTGATTATTGAGGCAAGAGGGCCAATAATTTTGTCTTTGTCAAATGATTTTTCGAATTTTTGTATTATTGCTTGATATTAAAATACAAAAGATATTGTGGGCCTAACTGTTCATTCTTTCAAATCTATTTTTTAATCATTTTTGAAAAAATGCATATCAAAGTTTCCCTGATAGTTTAAGGAATCACAGTTATTTTTGTAATTATATATATATATATATATATATATATATATATATATATATATATATATATATCGCTCATTCAGTAATGAATTAGAGCACACTAACTATTGGCGTATGATACATCATATGCTAAAAGACTGTTTCTTCTACCGAGCGCCAATAGCTCAGCGGCAGAATCACCGACTGACGCCAATTCTGTCGGCTTTCAATCCTGGGTAAAAAAAAAGGAATTGGATGTCTAACTGTACTGATGAGCTGTGATACTGCGAAACAGATCTGTCTGCGGATGACTATATATATATAGTCATAGGCTATATATTTATAGTCATAGACTATTTATATATGTAGTCATAGACTATATATATAGTCTATGTAAACATATATATATATATATATATATTTAGAAATTATAACATAAATATGTTATAATATCAAGACAAAAGTAGCCATTTTGTTTCGACACTATCCGTATCTTATCAAGTGATGATAAGACGCGGATACTGTTGAAACATAATGGCTATTTTTGTAGTGATATTATAATATATTTATGTTATAATTTCTAAATAAATATTATTTGTTCTACTTTGTATTGAACACTATTTTTAAAAATAGTTTTTCTTTGGATACGGAATATTATTCTATCCATACCTACCCTATACTTGTATATATATATATATATATATATATATATATATATATATATATATATATGTCGCTTATATATATATATATATATATATATAGCACATATATATGTGTGTGTGTTTGTGTCTATGTGTGTGTGTGTGTGTGTGAGTGTGCACGCGCGTGTCGTATGTGTGCGTGCACGTCTCTCTAAGTAAATTGTCAGTCTATAACAACGAAGCTTTACACCGTTTGTTTTTCTCACGCTCTTACTCTACTTCCTGTTGAGGCTGTTCATGTTCAATTAGCGTTAAGACTTATGGGAAAGGCATGAATCCACGTCTCCGAGCTGTCCCATCACTGGGGATCTTGACATAAATATGTTTTGTCTGACACGTTACGATATCGAAATGAGAAAAGTGGAGTCGAGTGAGCATTTGTGTACATCACACTCCTATGCCTACTAACAAATGTACAAATGCTGTTATGAACATGATAAACCTTGACAGGGATTTAGACGAGGAGGTTGATGAAAAGTTCTCAAGTCGATCAATTTCTCAAAATCTGACCAAATGACCGAACCTCAGAACTCATTTTGGAAACCATTTCTGTTGAGAACTTATCAACACTATATATATATATATATATATATATATATATATATATATATATATATCAATGCAGGTTTCATTAAAAATGACAGACAAGTAATTATGGTTAAGTTTTTTATGTAAATTTTTATATGATTTTATATACTTTTTGACAACATAAATTATATAAAAATTGTTTAAATGTTATGTTTATCCGAGTGTTTTTAGCTATACTTTTAACTATTTTGGAGAATAAATGTTATTTTGCGTATAACATAATGTACGTGCTGTTATGTATGCTGTACAATAGTATGTATGTTTTATACACCGAACACGGTAACAATGTTATTATATATATATATATATATATATATATATATATATATATAACCAGAAATGACATCTTCGCTTCTTATGTATTCGCCAGTTCTTATGTCATCTTCAGGGACAAAATATTTATGCCATTTATCAAGAGCAGATATGATGAACAAAACTGACCTCATATTGACGTGTCTTTAGGAGAACCTGATTTTTTAAGAATTTTATATCAAATGGCATTATCTTCGTTCCTAGCAATTTTTTGTAAATTTCTTAAGTCATAATGTTCTCTAACACACACACACTTTTGTTTTTTCTTACTGCTTAATATAAGCTAATATGTAAATACAAAGTCCTGTACGCTATAATACATTTAAACTAATTCAAAGGATAGTAATCAAACTGAAACAAACGATAAAAATTAACACCTCTCTCTCTCTCTCTATATATATATATATATGTATATATATATATATTAGTCATCCACATCCAAGCCTGTTTCGCTATATCACAGCTCATCAGTGTGGCTAGACATATCCACTTGCTTCTGGCTGGGATCGAAACTCTACCGATTTGGTATCAATCGGAGTCTCTACTCTCTAATCTCCATCGGCGTATGGAGTCAGGGAAAGGAAATTTTAACGTCTTGTATGTAAGCAGTGTATACAGACGCCAGTCACCGAGAGAACTCAATTCATTTCTGAAGAATCACGCATTATAGCCGAAGTGGAAACTGTTTTTAAAATTTTCTTCTCCAAAGAGCTCAATCGTAATGAGAGCATAATATATTAGTCATCCACATATTCAAGCATGTTTCATTGAATGATATAGACATATATTTATTTAATTTTGATGGTCCTCTCTAGTTCTCTAATTAACATCTCGATGTTAAGTTTGAATTTATCAAGAATGGCGCCGCATTCTTTGTTAACCCAAGTACTTTCTATCACCTTCGAGATCATCCTGAGGGGTGAATTTGGAAGAAAAACTTAATGTAACTGTCATCGAAATATATATATATATATATATATATATATATATATATATATATATATATATATATATTCCGTTGTGCGAAACCGCGGTAGGTCTTGGCGATCTTGCGATTTTTTTCTCGTATATATATATATATATATATATATATATATATATATATATTATTTAATTATTCACTTTTTGGTCATAATAAATTTAAACTACTACACAGTTGTATTAAAAAGTGTTCAATACAGTTATATTGTAGAACTTTTGAATATTCTTCATTTGTAAATGAGTTATTAGCTGACTCAAGTTTCTACCACGTGGTGTCTTCAGGTGATTTACAATAATTGATTTAACCATTTTTTTAAGAACGCTCACGTAATGGTGATTTTTTTGAACTCGCAGGTAGCGATGAATTTTGAACGCGCGATTTTGAAAATTAAAAGAAATTATAACCTTTCCATCTATGGTTGTATGATCCTAATAGGTATTTTATGGTATGGATATAATTAGTCATAATTTCTGTTCTTTCATTCAGTAATTCATTTTTGTTTAGGAATAGTATAATAGCTAACTTTTCTTCCTGGAATAGTCTACGTATTTTGCCACCGTTGTAAGTCTTGGCTGTTTTCACTATATTTCAATATCCACACGTAGCTAGCCAATTTTGTACATTTGTAACACTATTTTTGGCATGGCAATGGAGAGGAAAAAACTATATTAGTTGTATTATTAATTGTTGCACATCAAACGGAAGAAATTGTGTTGGTTCGTATTATTAATTTTTATAAATCGAAAAGAATCAACTGGAAAATTTGTTTGTTCCAATATTGTTGTAAGGGTTCTCCCTTTTCATAAAGATGGACTCGTCCAGAGTATACTTATACTATTGCTATAGAAGCGAGACGAGAGAATACCGCGCTGTCACAGAAAGTTAACCGGAGAACACGAGAGTCTAGAAAGAGATTAGCAGTCAGTTCACAGTAGTTCATAGTAGCTCTGTGCTCAATTCATCGAGAAGATTATTAGCAAATAACTTTCTAAACATATGCTGTTAATTATAAGAGACAATGAATGTCTATTATGTTTAATCATGAGCCGTTCTAAACGTCGTATTTTGGCTTTAATTTCAGTTGAAAATGAAGACAAAAATTCTCCAACATTTGAATAATTTTTTATTGATTTGCTTCTAAGCTTTCGGCTCACATGAGCCATCTTCAGAAAGGTTATTTAGACTGTAATACAATAACATCCGCCATCACCGACGATTTTACTTTGTGTTGGAGAACTTTTGTCTTTATTTTCAACTGAAATTAAAGCCAAAATACGACGTTTAGAACGGCTCATGATTAAACGTAATAGACATTCATTGTCTCTTATATTTAACAGCATATGTTTAGAAATATATATATATATATATATATATATATATATATATAGAGAGAGAGAGAGAGAGAGAGAGAGAGAGAGCGAGAGACTTTTTGGTGTTGAATTTAGTATCAATAGCAGGAATAATCTCTTCTCTGGCTTCCATAATGATTTTGTGTTTATACTTGTTATTTTCTGAATAGGCTGAAAACCAAAGTTGAAAACTTCAGTCTGCTATTAACCCCTGGTTTGAGTGGAAGAAGTCCCGCATTCATAAATGTCCAAGGTTATCTTTGCAAAAGTAAACGCAGTGACTTCCATGTAGTGAGTCAAGAGTAAAAAATAAATATTCTTCACGGTTGTTTTTCTTTATGATCAAAGGTTAAGAAACTTGAGACATGGTTCCTGCATGTTTTTTTGAAAACTCACTGAGTAAATAATTATAATTCCCGTTATAGGGTTTTAAAGAAGAACATAAACATACTAATTTCGAAGAAGAAAAAAAACTCAGTCATTTGAACGACCTGAAAGTATTTGCCACGAATAAAAACGAAACAGAATCACGGATGCAAGTAGTCTTAATTTTTACCCCTAATATCTGATTAGAATTCAAAATCGTGAGATGTTGTTAACGCCAAAAGGAAAACAGGACGCAACAAAGGGGATTAAACTATCCACCAATGAAGTCACCAGACTGTTAAAAGTAAGACCATGCTACAATCAATCATTTTGGTAGCAGATTCAATTAAACAGAAATCGATGAAAGGATTGCTAAGAAGAGAAAATAAGCAGGGAATTGCTAGAAACCTTATGAAAAGAACAAACGTGTGCGCTGCTTTCATAATAAGTTATAAATTTGATCTGACCTGAGGAAAGCTGAAGATATCGGATCAGAGAAAGTAAAATTGATGACCACGCATGAAGCATTGGAAGGAAGAGGCCACGTCGGTAATGAAGGCTGCCGATTCAGCAATCAAAGGGACTGAAGATTACACGTCAGATTAATGACACGTTGCTATTGACAGGCAGCTGTTGTAGAACTAAAAAGGTATAAATATTACATCAGAAAACTCCCAAATGTTCAACCGTAAATGGAAAGGAAACCCAGCATTAAAGTAGCAAGGAATTGCAAATGTGAAAATGTTGACTCAGTTACACTCAAAATGAGAAACTGAACTTGGAAAAGAGAAACCACATAATGTCACTAAAGTCAGCAATAATATAGTAATTATTATTATAATATAGTAATAATTATAGTAAATGTTTCAAGCTAAAAAAAAAAACAATTGTTATCACCTGATCAGAAGTGAAAAGTACAAGTGGTGCGAAGACTTTGAAGACATTGTTTAGCAGTCTTACGTGTTTAGTATAAAGAAATTTAAATATTAAATTTTGTGTCCTTTGTTCATGAATATATGGTTTATATAATTAATAATTGTATATTTAGGCAGCAATCCGTCTTTTATATAAGTTATATTGAAGACGATAGCAATCAAGCTTTTTATTAATTTTTTCTTGCATTTATATATATATATATGAAATGAATTGTTTGAACATTATTTTTTCATCGATACTCGTATTTAAGTAGATATTCTGTTTTTTAATTAAACAATATTATATATTTATATCTACCGGCCTGATTATTTACGATAAATTGTTATTACGAAAATGTGTACCATTCGGCAGGATATTCGAAATACAAATTTATCGTAAATAATCAGGCCGGTACATATAAATATATAATACTGTTTAATTAAAAAACAGAATATCTACTTAAATACGAGTATCGATAAAAAAAATATTCGTCAAACAATTCATTTCAAATTGTCGGTTGTTTATAACCAAGTTTCGTTAAAATTCGTTAATTTCCGTAATATCTATAGAACGCACCGTGGCCCAGGGGTAGAGTCGCCGACTGATACCAATTCGGTCGGGTTTCGAGCCTGGGATAGGGAACAATCGGAGTCAAACAAACAATATTTGATGAAAAGAAACTATGAAGACGCACTAATAAAATCTGGCCATAAAAACATTTTAGAATACAATCCCCAACCAAATAGCCAAATAAAAAACAATGATAGAAAACGAATAATTATCTGGTTCAACCCACCATTTAACTTAGAAGTAAAAACCAAAATCGGACAAATATCTTTTAAACTGATCGAAAAATACTTTCCAAAAAGCTCAGAAAGAAACAAAATTTTTAATAGGAATACAAGAAACAAAAGGCCAGCATTGTTCAAAACAAGATCAGTAATGAAGAATATAACTACAGGGACAAAAATAAATGTCAACTTCAAGGACTTTGTAATACAAAAGAAGTCATTTACAAATTTTTAATAGGAATACAACCAAACTGAGTTATAGCTGTATTAGTAAATTAGAAAATTTCATTAAGAAACAAAAGGCCAGCATTACAAAGCAAATGTACATGACTTAAATGGTCAAAACAAAACATATTTGGGATTAACCAAAGATACTTTTAAGACCAGACGGTTCAATCACAGGTCTACATTTAAAATAGAAAACTTAAACAACTGGTCGTTGATGGCGTCGATTCATTAGCTGGTCTTTAAGTCGACTCTTCCAACGGTGAACTCCCTTGCCCACGTTGTGAACTTTGATCTCAAGGAAGTCCCGTGGAATCCTCGCAAGATGTTTCTCCGCCAAGTCAAACCAGACTGGATGCGCGCACATTATTGGGTAAATGAAAACGGCACCAAAAATAAATTGAATGACGCCTGAAAAAGTTTCAGAAGTAGTCTTTATATACAAAAACAAAATAGAATAAAAGCAATCGCCAACTTTTTTCCCAAACACTTCCTATCAAGCCGACAACTGAACGGCAGTTTCAACCAATTTCTCTCAGTAGTAATTTGCGAAGAGTTTTTCTTATCATTAATTTGCGTCTCTGTTTGGCAATATCACTTCACTCCAATCGGAGTTTCAAGTTTGTGGCGATTCAAAATGTCTTCGCTTCACACCGAAGATTTACGGAAACTGCCGAAGGATGGTCTTTGTGTGTGGTGGGTAAAGCTGGCAGCGGCGGTAAGTCGTTTTCCCTATCTTAACTCAGCGCAACAACTGGTCTCTGGATCCCCGGGGCTCTGTTTTTATACTTGTTCCTACTTTACTGGTGTCGGGAATGACGAACACTGGGTTGTTCATGCAAATCTAATCTCTGACCCTTGTGGCCAATGAAATCACTCTCGCCCCCACTTTTGATTCGGAGTTACGCTTTTCCCTTAGTTTAACCAATGAAACAGCGCAATTTCTATGATATCACTTCTTTCCGTCTTTTTTCCTTAACGTCAACAAATCTAGCCTTTATGCTTACAACTTCTTTCTTGGGGAAATTTTAATTTAATCATTTCTCATAGCAATCAGTCTAACCTTTGCACTTGTCAAATATTCTTTTTATTTTGTGACAATCGTTTTCGACAATGCAAAACCACGTCTGTGTCAATAAAATTCTCTGCATCAGTTTTTAACAGTTCGTCAGCCAGGTTGCTTCTGCGAACTTCGTCTGACCTGGTTGTCTGGTAACACTCACACCTGCAATGAAATATGAATTAGTTCATATTTCAGCTTTTGGGTTGCAATTCCCTTTTTTTTTTATCTAATCATATTGGAACAAAAGAAATTTATTTCCCTTATTTATATTTGTTGTGGATTCCGGTCCGCACAAATAAATAAAAAACGACCAGTAATTGAGATAGAAAATAAGTGTATTAACGTAAGGATACAGACTTAAATGAAGATTAGTAGTCCAGGTGTTGTGGATCCCGGGAATGGGGTCCGCACAAATAAATAAAAAACGACCAGTAATTGAGATAGAAAATAAGTGTATTAACGTAAGGATACAAACTTGAATGAATATTAGTAGTCCAGGAATATGGGTTAGTAAAATTCTCTGGAGGTGCTGCCGTAGTATATTGAGTATGTTCGCGTCGGAAGCTGACGGATAGTGCGTAATAATCTTTTATAAAATTTTTACCGAATAAATATTAGGGTATATTGCATAAATATTATACAAAGTTACAAGAATTTACATAATAGTTTTTTTTAAAATAAAGATTAAATGGAACAAAGGAAATAAGCTACTGGACAAAACTTAAGGAACGATCTTGTTACTACTTGATTGTGAACAAAATATCAACAAAATTTAATATTTGGTAAACATCCCCTTATTTTCAATGACTTCTCTGCATAGTCGACCACATAATCTAATTAATTTCTTGCAAAAATCAGCAGTAATTCCCTCTCATTCGTCTTTCAATAACTCCCATAGGTGATCCTCGTTTTTCGGGTTTCTTTTCTGAGCCCTTTCTCCACTTATCTTCCAAACATATTCTATTGGATTCAGGTCGGGGCTCTGGGCTGGCCACTTCATTAGGGTGATTCCTTCTTCAAATAAAGCCATAAACTTCTGAGCCTTGTGGCAAGGTGCATTGTCCTGCATGAAAATAGAAAATTCATAAAGATTATGGTGTGAGCTTCGTACAAAATGCTGCTGAAGAAGCATTTTGTAAATCTCAGCACTGACATTGCCATATACGCGAATGATAGGGTCAACTCCTGCAGATGAAATCATTCCCCACTGCCGCCACCAAACTTAACGGTTATCTTGACAGACTAAGAAGACAGTCTTTCACCTGTTCTACGGCGTACGTAAGTTTTGTCCTCAGAAACAAATATGGTAAACTTTGACTCGTCACTGAAATGAACTGTATCCTATTGTGCGTCAGTCCAAACAAGATGTTCTCTCGCATACTCCAGGCGTACCCTTTGGCTTTGCTTTGAAATGAGAGGTTTTGAAGCTAGAATACGGGCATGCGTTTTCTTTGAGATCTTATTATCTGTGTCTTTATTAAATTTCCGGACAATTCATGTAGCAATTTCAAAACGGTTTTTTATAGATATTTTAACAATTCTTCGATCGTCTCTTTGCGAATTTTTTGGAGGTCTGATGATTTTTGGTTTTGCATCTAACGTTTTATCGGTTTTATACCTGTTAATTACACGATGAACGACACTTTTAGACCTATGAACAATGTCAGAAATTTCTGAAATTGACTTTTTAACTTGATAGTTAGCAATAATGAGTTTTTTCTTAAAAAAAGAGAGCGTTTTGCGTGTAGAACTTGCCATATTGCTTAAAAATAAATTCCTAATGATAAATGAACTTCTTATTGTTGAAAAGCTCCATCGAGTTTTTTAACAATGTAAATTAAAGTTTATGCAAATTATTAACATCGTTCCTTAACTTTTGTCCAGTAGCTTATTTCCTTTGTTCCATTTAATTTTTATTAAAAAAACAAACTATTATGTAAATCTTTGTAACTTTGTATAATATTTATGCATTATACCCAAATCTTTATTCGGTAAAAATTTCATTGCTAATCATGCATTACTTTTTAAGTAATACACATATTTATGTCTTTGTTATTTCCGTTCCTTATATTATGGCCTCTACTGTATATATATATGTGAGTGTGTGTATATATATATATATATATATATATATATATATATATACAGCGAAACAGATCTGTCTGCGGATGACTATATATATATATATGTGTGTGTGTGTGTGTGTGTGTGTGTGTGTGTGTGTGTGTGTGTTTGTGCGTGGATGAGCGTTAGAAATGTATTATTTCTCAAGAAATGATTCATTCATATAGAAGGTAAACATTGTTTTTCGCGTATTATCGATTATATTGTTTTCCTTCCTTCAGGTACAATTTAGAATTTGTAGGTGTTGCTGAAAAAAGTTTGAGAACAGAAAGGCAAAATAAATACATAAACACGCGCAAACTTTTCGCTTGTCTAATATTTGTCACATTAACGGACACCTTTTATTAAATAGTCAACGTATGCAGCGGGTCATAGAGATAAAAAAATTCAATAAGATGCGTAACGGGAGAAGTCTTACAAATTGTAACAATGTTAAGAGAGCAACCAGAAAGAAAACAATAAACAAGTTGAAAATAGCTGCAAAACGATTAACGTCATCTTGGCATTCAATAATAGACTATTAATTACATTGTAAGTAAAAGAATAAGGAACGCAATGCACAAAACTGACATGATTGTGTAGGAATAGCTATCAACTTAGAATTGTGCAAATTGCTTTGGTTCAGTCATAAAAAGTACGATTAGTCAGTCAGTTAAGTGCCATAAGTGATACACGCAGAACTAGAGAGAAGATTTTTCCGCAGTAGGTTGCCGTTACTTTCTGCAGTAGACTGGTTGCCAACCAAGGCTATAGAACACAATCTGTCCTGCTATTTAACCCATAGCTGAAGAGAGGGTTAATATTTTACCTAGGTTATTGGCGCGTAAGTGAATGCAACGTACTCAAACTGAAATTCGAACTCGGCTCTACAAAATAAAAGAAGGAGCATTTCTAAATTCAGCCATAATGACTCACATTACAAAACTGAATCTTGAGGAATAGCGCGAGAAGCAGAATCAGGCAAGAGATCAGACAGGAACAGTGCGGTTTCGACAAAACCACTGGGACAAGGAACGCCATATTTATGATTAGGATGCCCTCCGAAAGGGCAATACAAATGAAGGACTTGTACCTATGGTTTATTGATTATGCGAAGGCATTCGACAAAATACGCCACAAAGAATTGATGGAGATACTCAGCAGCCTCAACATTTTTGGGAAAGACATCAGAGTAATTAAGAATTTCTACTGGCAGCAAACTGCCTGCATACGAACAGGTAACGATTTCAGCAGATTTACAAAGCTAGAAAGGGGCGTAAGACAAGGATGTGTCTTTTCATCGGATCTGTTCAACTTGTACAGCGAGAATATTTTGTGTACCCTAGACGTTATCTCAGGATTTGTAATCGGAGGCGACAATTTGGACAACATAAGATTAGTGAATGATACAGTGCTGATTGCAGACACGGAAAGAAAACTACAAGACCTCGTACAGAAGGTAGCTGAGGAGACTGACAAAAAAGGACTACAAATAAACTGCAAGAAAACTGAATGCATGATCATCAGTAAAAATAGCAACCCAAAATGCTAAATACAGGTGGGGGATACTAGAATCAAACAAGTACAAAAATTGAAATACCTAGGAATTGTTCTAACAGGAGATGGAAAGTGTGACACAGATATCCAAAGGCGAATTGGCATGGCAAAGGACGAGTTCCAGAAGCCGAGTAAAGTACTAAGACATAGGAAAATTTTTCTAGAAACAAAGAAGAGAGTGCTAGATTGCTATGTGATGTCAGTTCTTCAATACAGCAATTGGACAATATCATCGAAGATGAAGGAAAAACTTGAAGCAGCAGAAATGTGGTTCTACAGAAGGATGATGCGGATGTCATGGACCGATCATGTGAGCAACGATGATATGTTGGAAAGAATGGCAACAAAAAGGAAATAATAGTGAGCATCAGGAAAAGACAACTGAAGTTCCTTGGACATGCAATGAGGAAGCAATGCTTGGAGAACCTGATACTAACAGGCCAGATAGAGGGAAAGAGAGACAAAGAAAAGCAATGGGTAACATATTTAAAGGGCCTGAGCAGGTGGTTGACAGAACGGAGGTTGCGTGGTGTAACAGGAGAAAGCGTGCTAAGATACCATATATTACAGATATAGGATTAATACAAATACAGAATTTTTCACTTAGCTGTTTGATGTTGTATACAGCACATCATCTCCAGAGTTTTTTTAGGCCAAACATTTTGTAATACTACGTAATAATAATACTTTGTAATAGCTTGTAAGTAAGGTGATTTCAGGCTCCGAGTCATGCAGTGAAGAAATACTCATTGGAACCCGAAAGATTAGTTGTAAAATTATTCCCAGGAACTGCATATAAGAGGTACTGGAACGAAAACAGCATAGTTGTTGGGTTTCCGTCTACCTAGATTTTTGTTGCTATCTGAGTGTCGGGATTACTAACATTTAACAACAACAACAACAATAACAACACAACTTTTAAATAAAACATAAAAAAGTTTATTAGCAGAAAGAAACGTAGAAACGTAGAAACAGAAAGTCAATTAAGATAACATTTATAATTTCTCTACAGAAATATACAATAAGAATGAAACGCTCAATTTTCCCTACGATGAAATTTGTTTTATAAATTAATCATGTTTTCATAGAGCGGTATGAGATGTGTGGACAGGCTTACATCATGACGGTTAGCCTAATATTCCTATCAATGCGTGGACAAGGCCTTAGTCGGCTGCTGCTGGCTGTCAGTTCCTTTCATTTTGCGCATGTGTATGCATGCGTGTGTGAATACGTGTGTACGCATGTGCATATAAAACAGTTTACCGAATTTTTTTTGAAGCTCGAGAAGCAGTATGCTTCTATTTTTATATCCGTAAGATCCAAAATCTAATTACATATAGAGTGTAAACTTTCAATTTCACACTAGCTCGCGAAAGTTTTTCACACGAGTATGCTGGAGTTTTGAAAGGAGTTATTATTGCTATTTTCTAAATGGTTAAAATATAACACGTGGTAGGTCTACATCAATATCCGTCAGATATTTTGGTGTTATTTGCTCTAATAATGATTATTTATCAAACAAAACATCTGATGGGATATTGGTTGAAAATTATTGGATTCAATTCCTATATAATCACGTACACTGACAATATTCAACATAAAAGACAATGGATAGATTAGATTGAGTCTCTAAAACTGACCCCAAAATCTGAGCTTTTTGCAAGAAAGGTACTTGTGGTGGAGTTGTCGGTGTATTATTTAGAATTCTTAAAACGCAATGTACATTTCTACGTCCAGCAACCGCAACATGTCCATCAAATTTAATCGAAATGCGCCCTGTGCCCGTCAATGTGAAAAATATTCTCCTCCAGGTCAACTGCAAGACCGCATACAGCAAGACTTATACAAGGAAATATGCTGAAATTTGGTTGGTGTGTTTTATCCCATCCACCTTATTCAGCTGACCGTACACTCATTAATTATTACTGTTTTTATTCGATGCAAAAACTCGTTGGGGAAAATTTTCCGTATTGACAAATAGATTCAAACATTTGTCGAAAATTGTTCACATGAAAATTTTACTTAAAATGCATTGAAAGCTAACAGGTAAGCGTTAAAAAGTAATTACCAATAACAAATAATTCAATAAATTGTAATTGTACTTTATTTTTTTTATAATAATGTTGATAAATACAAATGGAAATTGTTTATGAGCCAACCAGTCAGTCAGTTAAGTGCCATACGTGATACACGCTTAAGCGATCCTGTCTCGAAAGAGACATGACTGACTGGGCAGAAGATTATCCCGCAATAAGTTGCCATTGCTTTCTGCGGTAGACTGGTTGCCGACCAAGGCTATAGAACCCAATATGTCCTGCTATTTGACTCATGGCTAGAGAAAAAAGAGATGTATTATATTATTAAGTATTAATTAGTGGGGGATCAGTTTATTACTTCATAACAATAGAAAACCGATCCTCGACTTTATGACCAGTAGAAGCCTTAATCATTATTTCAATTATTATATTCAGTCAGTCAGTTAAGTGCCATACGTGATACACGCTTAAGCGATCATGTCTCGAAAGAAACATGACTGACTGGGCAGAAGATTATCCCGCAGTAGGTTGCCATTGCTTTCTGCGGTAGACTGGTTGCCGACCAAGGCTATAGAACCCAATCTGTTCTGCTATTTAACCCATAACTGGAAGGAAGAGACGGATTAATACCTTTCCCAAGGGTATTTGCGTGTAAGTGAATACAATGGATTCAACTGGAATTCGAACTCGGCTCGCCCGATTTCTCATTCCGAGCCGATATCCACTGTACCACAACGCACAACCATATAGCTATAAATAATATAAATATATATAAACAAATATACGAAATAAATAAAATATTTTACATATTTATTAAATGAAATTACAATAAAACTTACTCTACTGATGTCATTATCTTTTCCTTTCTTTAGGGGAGCAGAAAAAAAAAAAAAGAAGAAAATCAATTGTGATAAAAACGCTAAGAGTAAAAACGACAAGACCAAAATATTGAAAGAGAATTGCACTGAAACCTTATTTGGGTTGTGTGGAATTTAGCCGGAACTAACAGACCGGCGAATTTTATTTAATTTCACCCAGACAAATTCTTTTCTCTTTATTTTTCTTTGCATTGATACAAATATTATTTTTGTCGTCATCGTTGCTGTAAGTCACTTGGCTGTGGTCATTACGATTTGTGCAACGGCGACAACTGTCAATACAAAATCAGATTATCAGCAAATTCGTCATCAGGATTTTTTTTCCTTTTTGCAACAACATGGCCTCTTCCTCTTTATCAATGTGCTTGTCTTGCAAACAAACAAAAATGAGGCAAAGGTGCTTTCTATTAACTTAGACCTTTGTTATGTCTCTCAATGTTTGTCCATTATTAAATCAAATAGTGACATAACTGTAGGAAATACACGACAAATCCATCTCTCTATTAGCTGATATCAGTCTATTTCAATATACATCGATGTAGATATGTAGCCACAGACACAGACACACACACACACACACACACACATATATATATATATATGTGTGTGTGTATGTTTGTATATTTTAGCAATTAATAGGTTTTTAATACGACAATATTTCTTATGAAGATGAACATTATTTTCGTGTGTATACGTACTTAATGTAAACCCCTGTTTGTTTAAACTCGGTAAAATTAAAGTTTATCAGAATAAATAGATAATTGAAAGTCATATTACATACAATATTTTGCGAAGCACTGATCGTAACCACATTAACTTTTCAGGTCGGAAACTTCTTTTTAGACATACATACATGCATGCATATATGTGTTCATATATATATATGTTCATTTATATATATATATATATATATATATATATATATATATATAGATTGATTGATTGATTGATTGATTGATTGTTTAATTACTTAGTTTTTGGTCATAATAAAATTAGAACACTGCACGTTTGTATTAAAAAGGGATTAATACCAATTCTTTTGCAGACCTTTTGATATATACCATCTCAAATTACACGCACGCAGTTCTGGGAATGTTGGAAAACAGTGATTACTTATTCAAGGTCCTAATATATATATATATATATATATATATATATATATATATAAGCTCAATACCTCTGCTTTAAAATTTGATTATTCTAATTCTTTCATCTAAATATAAACTAGATCTATTTATAAACATTTTGGGGCTTTGAGATCTACCTATGATCTTCCATCTAATTAGTGGGGAGAGATTAACGCTTTTTACTTTCCAGGAACATTTAGAAAGAGTGGTTTGATATGTTATATGATGCTCAAAGGAAGAGTGCTTATGATTATAAAACCTTGCCTCCAGGACCCGCCGGAAACACCGAAATATAGTTTCTTATTATTTTCATTTTCTTTAGGGAAAATTGTTGCTTGGTGTATGACTTTTCCAGATTTGCATATACCTATAACTGGGCAGTTATCTCTGGCTCTACAATTACGAAGCGTTTGCTATCTGTTTAGTGATTGTTATAAAATTTATCTAGTAGTTACATTTTAAAGTTTTTATATCGTTATCCCATATATATATATATATATATATATATATATATATATATATATATATATACTAACAGTATAGCCCGGCGTTGCTTGGGTGTAATGAAAGCTTTAAAACTAATCCATGGTCCTGGAGGCCAGACTCTTTGGACGTTGGCACGAAAGACCAAAAAGCAATAGTTGTTTCCAGTTAAAGCTAAATCATAGACTGATAGAAGAATGAATGGATGTAAGTCAAATTTTGATTTCCTGCTATCAATATCGAATAAGCTTTTTCGTCGTAAACTGAATTTTGAAGGCTAAATAAGTCCTCTGAGTAAATGGTATCATGACTGAGACTAAGAACTACAATTATACCTACTTAGAGCCAAACCCGAAGCAAAAACTAAGATAAAAGAGCCTAAAAACTGATTTTGATCAGACCCGGTAGGATATCGAGGTATCGATTTCCAATATCGGAGTCAAATAAGTCATCCAATGATAAACCAACCTAAGTAAGTCCATGAAAACTTATCGTACCCATCGGGAGTAAAATTAGAGAAAATGAGCCATATTGATGGCTGAACATCGGTTTTTGATCAGATTCCATAGAATATCGAGGGTATCGATTTCCGATATCGGGGAAAATGAGTCGTCTGAGAAGATCTACTAACGTTAAAGTCTAAAAACTATAATTTTACTAAGTTAGAGCAAATTCTGCAGCAAGAACCACGATAAAAGCGCTGGAATTCTGATCTTGATCAGACCTGATTGGATATCGGGGTATCGAGTTCCAATAAAGGGGAGAAATTGGAAAAAATAAGTCGCCCATGACCTGAGCAGAAGCCTAAAGAATATCTGTGTGAAGTTTGGTGAGAATCGGTTAAAAATTGTGGATTTGTATAAAGGACATACAGACACATAAACAGACACACACAAACATCTTGCTTTATATATATATATATATATATATATATATATATATATATATATATATATATTATCGATTTTCTGCACTATTGTAAGAACTGCAACCTTGAAACTTCTATGTCTTTGTCGATGAGTCTATCAAATTTGATTAAAACCGGAACACTCCATTTATAACCCGATTTTTTCGATTATCGATTTTCAGTATTTATCGGGGATACTTTGATACAAAGCCTAGCTAAGAACACTCACAGACGCTTATAGTAAAACTGTGTAAATTTTCAAGAAAATTGGTTCAGCCGTTTCGGAGTCTATAGGTTATGGACACACACAGACAAAGTTCAATTTATAAATAAGTTTATATATATATATATATATATATATACCATTACATTATAACGCTCTACATTTGTATCGAGCACTCTTTATAAAAGTAAATGCATAAACAAAAAGGTAAATAAACCTACGAGTTCAACAACTTAGTTATATATATATATCATCTGTGTGTGTGTGTGTGTGTGCGTGTGTGTGTGTGTGTGTGTGTGCGTATGTGTGCGTATATCTTTGTGCGTGTGTATATATGTGCATATATTTTTAATGGGAGTGTGTGCTTAATAGACATGTTCTGTGTAGATTAATTTGTACTTATGTCTATACAGAGTGTCCTCCCAAAAAGGAACTCATTTAATGCATGTGTATTTACGTCATACGTTAGTTGGCAAACCTTTATGAACATTTCACTATCTTCACATTTCGTGCTAGCTTATGTTAGACGAGAGCACATGAGTCTGTGTGAGAGTTTGTAAAAACTTTAAATCTTGGTGCATGCTAAAATATAATGTTGTTTCATTGTATTAAGTGTATCTTTTGTAGCCTTTTCCTTTGCTTAAATAATTTGTAAATTAGCGAAGGTTGAATTCTAGCAAATGTTAAGCTTTCTTCCTTCTTTCACTTGGGCTTATAAGAGTTATCTCCCCCTAATGTACTTACATTCTATTTAGCAATTTATTTTTTCCGAAAACCCTTCTTTTCTTTCTATTCCATTCGCTTCTTCTCTTCCAAAAGACTCAACAGTATGTATATTCTCTTTTCTTACACGACCCCATTGGTTGAAATTCTCAACTTTCCAGAATTTGAAGCGCTTTTTCTTCACTTTTGAAATTTACTTTCATTCTAACATCTTTTTTGAATGCATCAATCATATATATATAATAAAAAGTGTGAGAAGCCGTGAACGTTTTCTTAAAAATATATATTTATTGTTTGGTATTCATACAAGTTATGGAGTATTAATTTCTCATGGTTTGCGCCACACGTGTTTCGAGTCTAAAATTGACTCTCTTCAGGCAAACAAATTCGTTGTTTTACGTTTGGGTTTCTCTGAGTATCTGCTCATTCTGTTTAAAGTTAATAGGAAGTACTTCCTATTAAGAAAACGTTCACGGCTTCTCACACTTTTTATTTTATACTAATTACTCTCGTTGGAACAACCCTATTCCTTTATTCGATATATATATATATATATATATATATATATATATATATATATGTATTATTTATTCATAAATTATAACATGGATATGTTACAATATCACTACAAAAGTAGCCATTTTGTTTCGACACTTTTGTGTCTTGTCAAGTGATGTGATAGTTCTTAAATGAATGGTTTAAAAGTCTGAAAACGAGCATGACCCCTTTAATCAGGGAGGTATTATTGTATATGCAATGTGGACCAATCAGAGTAAAGCAACTTCTAATTTGTAAAATATGCGGGCAGGCTTAAGGTTAATTTTGGTGGGTATTGTTATTAAGATTTGATTATTATATTATAATTTTAGCAACAAGAACAAAGTAGATATAAGTATTAATTAATAATAATGATCTGACTTCAATCAATTAAATGGCTACTTTTGTAGTGATATTGTATCCATGTTATAATTTATGAATAAATAATATTATTAGCTCTACTTTTGTATTGAGCACTTTTTTAAAAATAGTGTTTCTTTGGACAAGGAATATTATTCCAACAATACTTGGTTATATACATATATATATATATATATATATATATATATATATATCATTCATTCAGTAATTAAGTAGAACACTCTCAGTTACTGGCGTATGTTTACATGGTATATCACACGCTAAAAGTTTGCCTTCTTTTTTATTCGATCGGGTTTCAATCCTGGCTAAAAGCAATCGGATGTCTGATGAGCTGTGATGCAGCGAAACAGATTTGTCTGCGGATGACTATTCTACGCTCTCACACCCTGATTGGGCTCTCTGGAAGAATCGTAGACTTTGAAAAAACAGTAGCTACTCTAACATCTACGCAACGTTCATTCGGTAATAAATTGGAACACTCTCAGTTACTGGCGTATGTTTACATGCTAAAAGTCAGCTGTCTATTACCGCGCGCCCATAGCTCAGAGATAGTATTGCCGACTGATGTCAATTCGGTAAGGTTTCAATCCTGGCTAAAAGTAATCGGATGTCTAACAGTACTGATGAGCTGTGATACAGCAAAACAGATCTGTCTGTGGATGACTATATTAAAAAAATATTATGCTAAAATTTGTTTTGGATGTTTTTATGTACAGTGTTCTTTCAGGTCGTAGGGGAACATGGTCTTTCACAATCTTCTTATCCCTTGTAGCTCTTAATATATTCTGTCTTGTTATTTCTTCCAAAACCTGTTCTGTTATCGATTTGTTTAACCCCCATCAAGTATGCTAGGCGCTGCTTTCAACAGTCTGTCTTTCTCTCAATCTACACTGTGGGCATCAGGTTTTCCAAGCCTTTCTTCCTCATCCCTTATCCCAGAAATTTCAAGAATTTCAAGTGAGTTTTCTTTTTGTTACCATTTTCTCCAAAACCTCGTCGTTGCTCACATGTTCGGTCCATGGTACCCAAAACATCCTTCTGTAGAATCACATTTCTGTTGCTTCGAGTCTACCCATTTTTGAGGAGATCGTACAGCATTCGCTGACATATAAGACAGGCCACATAATAATTCAGTCCTCTTTTCTTTGTTTCTAATGAAAATTTCCCGTCTCTTAATATTCTGCTTAGCTTTTGAAAAGCGTCTTCGGTCATCCCAGAGTATTTTTTAACAATTTATTTATTATGTATATACAGGAAGAGTAGTATTGCAACTCAGACCGGACCCCAGGTTCGTTCTTACGGTGCAGCATAAAAGATAACTCTAATCAGATCGTCACTCACTAATTAAAACCGTGAGACTTTCATAGCAGTAAGCAACTTTTATTTTCTTGTTGTAACCTACTGCAGTAGACGAGTGAGGCAACAGAAATTAAGCTTATGAGAGGTGGTTGAACAGTATAACAGGCTTGTTTCCTTTCATGTGACTTCTAGGCGATCTTCTCTTTATTCTCTTCCACTCTCTCATAGGTTGGCCGAGACCACTGTCTTATTGAGAACATTTCCTTTGTCTTGCACTCTTTATTTAAAAACATAATTTATCTTAATTCAGTAACCTCTTTGTCAGAGCCGCTTGACATAACACTTGCAAAGTCCACTTCACTTAGCTGGTAATCATCAGGAAAATAATGTCTGTCTCAGATGTTCTTATTTAACAAGACATCAGCTGACGTTGATATCGATACCGGAGCTCTTTGTGAAGCAATATATAAACAACTATTCTTGTTAGACGATTTGCTTGAACAGTACATTAGTTTTTATGGCTTCGTGTCACATTAAACTAAAGCTATGTTAATAAAATTATTCTGTAGTAAATTGTAGTTTTTTCTTTCCATTACAATACCTAAAAGCCAGGGTAGAGTGTTACATATTAAGGTGTGTGATATGGTTAAAAGATCAGGAAGTGAAGATTACGAGGATATGGAGGATAGATAACGGTTTATCTTGAATCTGAAGTGATTAATCTTGTAGCATTCGGGGAAGTATGTACATTTGGGTAGATGCTTTCGGAGAGTAACGTCTTTCTCACCAATGGAATATGTGAGGATGGGGAATAATTTCAATGCTTTGAATGAAGCAAGCGGATCTTGGCCGTAAAAGTCTGAACTATTGGCACTAATGAAAAGAGCTCGTCTGAACATTCGACGAGAAAATGACGATCGGGGAGTGATAGGTTTGTGACATTGCGTCTATGAATAAGGAGGTTGTAGGCTGGAAAATAAACCATTACCAACATGGCCGCGTAAACGTTTTAGAACGTCTTGACTGGAAGGATTTTTTCCACTTTTGTCAATAGCAAAACTAGCTATTATTTCAAATATCCCTGCATTATCTCTTTGCGGTAAAAACCGCATAAGAAGTTTGTTTTAAAAGTATTTTTGTAATAATCTGTTGTTAACGTTCGATTTGTTTAATTTACAAACACATTATGGTGATTATTTTTATATGGTAAATTTTTACTTGAGGTCAATTGACAATATATCTTGTGAATAGTCTAATTAATTTTCAGTAACAACAGCGTACTTCTCGAAACACCATGTAAAATAAGTTACACACAATGGTTTCATTTCTTCATCAAATATCTGATTTTTTTTTCAATTCTTTTATTGCCTAAGCGATTATAATAGGAAAAACTGTCATGTCCAGTAATGTTCGGATATTTGTTCGATCAATTTTTATCCCTATTTTAATTTAATTTACTTTCATAATCTCAGATAGTGAGAATTAAACAAAGGGTAAATTAGTAAAATTAGGCCTCATCGTTTTGTCTACTTGTTTAAATTTGGAGTTACTTGACAGTGATTGGCATCCATCGAGAAATATTCTTCGCGAAGCATAGTTGGGAAGACCTAAAATGCGTCTGTTAGAACAATAATATCCACTCTCTGACGGATTTTTCTTTTCATTATGATGATTGAATTTCATCTCACCTAGATTGGGCAACCCATTTAAATGAATAAAATGGGTAACCTATCTACTTTCTCTTAATCGAATGAGCCATTTAAATTACTTGGATTGGGTAACCAATTCCTGGACTAGGCAGTAACATTTTAAATTCATGGATTGGATAACACATTTATTTTTCCTGAATACAGTGATCCATTATAAATCCTGGATTAGGTGACTAATTCATATTTCTTGAATTTGGTTATACATTTAAATAGGTTTGGTAACCCATTTAAGTTTCATGAATAGGTCAATCTATTTTAAATTTCTGGATTGTGTGATCCAAAAGTTTACTTAAATTGGTTGGCACATTTACATTCTCTGGATTCATTGACCCAATAATATTTCCTGAATTAAGTAATATATTTAAATTTACTCGATTGAGGGACCAGTTCAGTTGGGTAATCCATTTTAAATTCCTGGATTAAGTGTTTAATTTAATATTCCTTGAGTGGATGACGAATTTAAATTTCTGAATGTATGACCCACTTAAATTTCTCGATCGTCTGATTCATTTATATTTCAAATCATCACAAAATTCTACTTTATTCATTCAGCTAGAGGTTCGTGCTTTTACAATCAAATCCATGCTATTCGCATAGTTCCTCGTAGATCAACCTCCATACCTAGTCATCCATATTTTTATCTTTTCGTCATGTTTGTCTTTTCATTTCGGAATTTTCTAACTACCACAGACAAATATTCATTACTCGTCATTGTGTATTCCACTAATCCCTTGACGGATAAGTCAGTACTTAGCACATCGTGTCCGCATCGTTTTTTATTCTTACATAACAACTATCAATACTTTTATTATGGAGTGCCGATATAGTATGTGATCTAAACACCATTGTGATCTATAGCTTAAATCTAGACTAGCTTGTGATCTACATTTAAAATTATAGTGTATAAACTATGAAAGTTGCTTTGGTTTATATACCAAACAGACCAGAATTCGAGTAAAATTGTGTAGTTTTATCCACGACACGCAGTAATCTTCAAAGAAAACGGCTTTAATTGTTATCTGAACTTCTCATATGCCTTCCGAATAAATTGACCTTTGCATATCCCTTTGAGTGTTTTTGAAGTGTAAATGCCATCTTTTTTTTACTAGGAATTATGGTGGGCAGTCAGTAATCTTCAAAGAAGGCGATTTTAATTAAAATTTGAACTTGTCAGAGAGAGAGAGAGAGAGAGAGAGAGAGAGAAAGAGAGAGAGCGAGAGTGAGAGAAAGAGAAAGACAGTGAGCAAGAGAGAGAGTGAGTAAGGGAGAGAGAGAGAGAGAGAGAGAGAGAGAGAGAGAGAGAGAGAGAGAGAGAGAGAGACTGCACCTTTTGTACTAAGCTTGCGTTTTGGAAACTTTAGAGACTGTTGTAGATCAACCAGCGCCCTTAATTATGTTGTAATTTTCATCATAATTCGATTTATGCTATGGTCACACTACCTACCAAGTCAGTAGATAGACCTGTGATGTGTTGCTATGGCTACATTTCATTTGTTTTTTTATCTCCCATGTAGTGAGTGTTATATGGACAAAGTTCTTCTTACTGTGTGGGTTATACTTACCAAGACAATTTTTCTATACCTCTTAAGATATAATTTCCAAGGATTCTTTCAATGTGTTGTTTTGTTCATTTTTATAATTCCAAGCTCAACTACTATCACTGTTTCTTGTTTTCAATTTCCACATTTTTTTCTATTTCAATTTCCTGGTTTTTATACTTCGATAGTTATTTGAATTTCTTGGTTGCTATGTTGCAATCCGTTGGACAAGCCATGTCAGTTAGTAAGCAAGTTTTTCTTTTCGGCTTTTGACAATAATGTCCGGCCTATTTGCTTCAACATTCCTGTCTGTGTAGATAGTGTAATCCGATAGAATAGTAGCATCTTCTATTTCTGTAACCGGTGCTGGGTGATGTTCATATCAGTGTTTGTTTACATATTTTCCATAGTGTTTGCACATTGTCCAGTATAAATATTGCCCAACTCTAACGTGATTTTAAAAATTTATTTGGATGACAGAACATCCTGAGATTAGATGGTCTATTGTTTTCTGGTATTTCTCACAGAATCTGCATTTTGGATCTACATTATTATGTATGATATTTGCCTGAAAGTTCCTAGTAAAAAGACTGGTTTTGCGCTGCAAGAATAAGGCCTTCAGTTTCAGATTTTAATCCAGATGCTTGTAATCATCGATTAGTATTAACTTTATCAACATTAGGTTTATTAGCCTGTTTTGGATATTTGCCATGCAGAGGTTTGTCTTGCCAGCGTTGTTTCATTTATTCAAGAGCTTTATTTTGGCTTTCTTTTTCATATTTTTTGCTGCAACAGTTGCTTCTTGAGTCCTGTTTTGTTTTTCTACAAAATCTACTAACTGTAAATCTTGTTTTTGTTTACTGCCTTCTTTCATTACTGAATATTTTTCTTTCTGTTTTCATGTTGTTTGACTAATTGTATCCTCCAGCCGTTAGTTGTTTCCATTTAAACTACTATTGTTATTATCTTCGGTCGTAGAATTTTCTTGCGTTATGCGTACTCTCCACCAAATTTTATGCCCCCAGAGATAAAAATGGGATATCAGGTTTCATTCTAATATCCAAGGTTTAGACCCGAACTACTCACTGATAATTCGGACAATTTTCACTAAAACGTCCCACTGTCTTGCAACTTCATTGGTGTATTTCTTTAGTTGTAAATTTCATTAACCTTGATTTTTATTATTACTGAACTTGATTACCATTATCTTATTATTATTACTGACCTTTGTTATCATTATCCCATTATTGTTACTGACCTTGATTATCATTATTATCCTATTATAATTGTGCTTAAACCTCACCATTCGTTAGTTAAACAAACGTTTTTTCTACCAATCTAAACTTATTTATAAATGAAACTTTGTGTGTGTGTATGTGTGTGTGTGTATGCGTGTCCGTTACCTATAGCTCCGAAACGGCTGAACCGATTTTCTTGAAAATTTACACAGTTGTACTATAAGAGTCTGCGAGTGTTCTTAGCTAGGTTTTGTGTCGAGGTACCACCGATAAATATCGAAAATCGATAATCGAAAAAATCGGGTTATAGAAGTAGTGGTCCGATTTTAATCAAATTTGATACACTCATAGAGAAAGACATAAGATACGATATTCAGAAGTTTCAAGGTTGCAGTTCTTACAATAGTGCAGAAAATCGATAATATATATATAAAAGCTTTCATTATACCCGAGCAACGCCGGGCTATACTGCTAGTATCTGATACATAATGGTTTGCTCAGTTATTTTTCTATTGTTCATAAATGTTTCATAGAATTTAGTTGCTAAATACAAGTTTATTTTCATTAAATTAGATTTACTTCAAAATAAAGTATATACATTTAATGTTTTTATAATGCAATTCCTAAACTTATCCATTAGTAAAAATAAAATGAGCTTTTTTTATCGAATGGTTATAGGGGTTCACAAAAAATGCAAAATTTGTCCATTGAAAACCGTTAGTTTAGGCATTCAAATTGGTCATAAATTACGCTATTCCACTTGAAAACATGAATTGAAACAAGGCAAGTACGGGCATGACTCAATTTACTTTTATTAGTTTTCAACACGGGTGTTTTTATTTTTTAAATAAATGCAAACCACAGCAAATCCTGACCTGTTTGTTTGAAAAGTGGTCAATGTGTTCTTATCACGGTCAGATAACAAGCAACGCTGGACATATGGGTTAGAATACTTGTACATATATATATATATATATATATATATATATATATATCACATTCTGTCTTGTTTATTGTTGCTTCTTCCATTTTTCTTCCTCTTTATCGTTTTTTCATTTTCGACTTCAATCTAATCTCACTTCTGAAAAATTCTTTTTCTTTTTAACGACATCACTTTTTTTTTTTTCCTTTTACGTCCTTCATCCCCCGCTATCATCAGTTTTTATCTTCCTTATTCTCGCCTTTCATTTCTCTGTCTTTTTTGTATTTCTTATTTCATACCTCCTCACTGTTATTTGTAAGCTAACTCAGCGTTCTTCTTCTTCTTCTTCTTCTTCTTCTTCTTCTTCTTCTTCTTCTTCTTCTTCTTCTTCTATATTTGTTACTTATCTTCTACGTTCGCACCTTTTTATCATTTTATTAGTAACAGAGATGAAAAGCCACCGCCATGTTTGTTTACAAATGTCTGCGCTCGTCATTTATTGCTTGGTCTTTTCCAAAATCGTTCTTGTTTCAACATGGCTAACGGAATCGCACTGATAAAATAAAAAAATCAAATAATGCATAAAAACAGACATCATTTTCACACATTCCCGTGTTCACCTTCAAACGATGAATGTTTGTAACTGATATGAGCTTATATCAGACTATTACTGATTGTTTTACGAGAAGCTGCTAAAAAGTTATCGACCATTCCATTTCCCCAAATCAGTATTCTGATGTTTGGTCATTGAAATACTGATTTTAGAAAGTAGGCCAAAAACTTTTCAATGCCTACTCCCACATCGTAGTACCTACTATTTGGGGTCTCACATTATAGCTATTCAAAAGTTCTGAAAAAGACTTTAGTGACAACCATAATTAAAATATATATGAACGTATGGCATCAGTAATGCTTTAGGATATTGCATTATCACCACGCAGAAGATTATAACCATCATTATCTTTCTAGTAACTTTAGATTTCATGTGTAGAGTGATCCTTATTGAATTATCGGTGAATTGTCCAAGTAGGTCTGTCTAAACAGAGCCCGATTGTAGCCTTATTGTGGTCTAAAGTTAAATGTGAAAACTTTCAAGGGAACTGTTTTATGATGTTAGATCATTTTTCTGACCTAGATTTGAGGATAATTTTCATTCTATTTCCTAATTGACGGTGTCAATGTTAAGCGCCTTAGGACGGGGTTATTGTTTGGTTCAAGTGAATTCTAAAATCAATATATCACGGAAATGAGGATATTTGAAAGAGGTTCGTTGTGTAAAAACAGAACTGGGTTTGACGAGAAGTTAAAAGAAAATAGAGACAGCATTAACATATTACTTTAACTCTCTCGCTTTATATATATATATATATATATATATATATATATTAAACATCCACACATACAAGCCTGTTTCGCTGTATCACAGTTCATCAGTGTGGCTAGACACACCCACTTGCTTCTGGCCGGGATCGAAACTACCGATTTGGTGTCAGGCAGAGTCGCTATTCCCTAAGCCATAGGCGCATGGAATCATAGAAGGGAACGAGTTCTATATAAGCAGTGTATACACACGCCAGTCATCGAAAGAACTAAATTCATTTCTGAAGAGTCACGCATATATCGCAGAAGTGGAAACTGTTTTTAAAATTTTCTTCTCTAGAGATCAATCGTATCAGTCAGTCAGTCACTTAATTTCTGTCCGTGATACACGCTTGGGAGACCATGTCCAATTTGAGACTGATTAGACAGAAGTTTTTTTCCACAGCAGGTTGCTATTAATCTCTGCAGTAGACCGGTTGCCAACCAAGGTTATAGAACCCAATTTGTCCTGCTATTCAACCTATAGCTGTAGGGAGAAGAGATACGTTAATACCTTTTCCCAATGGTATCTATGCGTAAGTGAATGAAACGAATGTGACTGGAATTCGAACGCTGCTCTCCAATTTCACATTCGGAGCCATTATCTAGTACATTAAAGAAAAACAAAAGACGTTGGAGGAACAAACTGACAATTTTCCACAACCTAGACACTTTAGATACAGGCTCGAATAAGGACGACAACACTGAAAGAAGAAAGACAAAAAAGGCTTGAAATCAAAGTTACCTACTCAATAAAATTGAGTTCTCAAGGCCTAAATTATCTGGATAGAGCAAAAACGCTTACCAATGTTGAATCCCATAAAAGGACGACTCGTCGTGAGTCGAGTTTCACGCACAAAGCAATCTTCAGCCGACTTGGATGTTGCATGTATATATATATATATATATATATTAATTCGACACCTCCACTAACATACTTCAATGCCTATATTCGAAGGGAGAGGTCATAGTTATTATACTTACCTCCTACACCCATAGTAGTAGCAGTTCCCAGACCAATCCTCTCATGCCACTATACTCTCATTTGACTACCACCATTCCTTGTGCGACACAAAAAAATGGACCTGTTTAATTTTCTCTGTATAACTCCACTCTGTTAATAATTTAAATGTTCTATGTTCATTGTATATTAAATGTTCATCCTTTAATAATGGCTTATGTAAGCCGAAAGCTCAGACCTGAAAAAAAAATCAACCATTACTGCGATTTCTTGTCGTCTTTTCAGGACAACACTATCAAGCTAATCAGATCATACGAAAGGATCTTACACAAAATAAATAGACAGAACTTGTCTATATTATTATTCAATGAAACCTGTATTAATGAAAAAATGCTGCCAAAATACACACAACAGTGGTTATAAAAGCATAATATCACTACACAAAAATTTTCAAGTTTTAGAAAAATACTGTTTTCTTCCGGTGATATGTTAAAATGAATAGTGAAAATGATTTATTTTGAAGATATAAGATGAATTTATGGTTATCTGGAGAATGAAGGAGTAGTAGTTGCAGTATATGTTTTCAGATGTGACAATATTGTTCAATCAAAAATAAGAATGAGGTAAATTTAGTTGAATTTAACAAAACTTATTTGTTTAAAAATCTTCACACACACACACACACATTGGCATGTGACAAGCTAAGGTAATTTAATTTGATTTATGATTTTCTTATCCTTAGAAATCTCAAAGGACACGGTTTCTGTCCTTTCATTCTGAGAAAACCAAAGTGACCACACGTTCTCCAACGTAACACGTCTTTATTAAATGATAATAATCCCGCCAGTGGAATTCCCTTCCATTTACTTGCTTCCCCGACAGCCACAATCTCCAAGAATTTAAATGTAAAGTCAATAGTCATCTCCTATCTCACTAACCTGCATCCTCTCCCTCTCTCTCTTTCATGCTCGTTTCTTCGTCCACTTCACTTTCATCAGTATTCTCATCCTTCTCTTACCCACTTCCTGACACCCCTATAACCTGTCACTCTTTCTCATAATTTTCCTCCTATGTAACCCCATGCAAAACAGTGGCCTTGCTTGGGGCAATATGATTATAAAAAAAAATGTTCCACTTTATCCCATCCTCTTCCACCCCACTAATACACATATGAGTTAGGATGGCCGAATCATGAGTAAGTCCGAATGATGTCGTTGGAAACTGAAAAAAAAAAAAAAAGATTCTGTCCTTTCCGGAAGTGGCGTCATAAAATCGCACATGTAACCTATTAACCCAAACGAAACCACTGTCTTTATAACTTGCATCATGAGAAAAAGAATTTATTTATGTATTTTGTTCTTTATTGTTATTTTAATTCATTTTCTCCACAAGTTTCATAGTTTTTACATACGGACAAATGCATTAGTTATGCAACAAAAATTTATTCAAACAAATAATATGTACATAGCAAATAATGTATATACGGATCGTCTGATTACTTATGGTTTGAAAAACGGAAAAGAAACTTATTTTGTAATACTGATGTTGTTACGTTTTCTATGTATATTGTAAAGAATGACATAAATAATTTAATCACATCTACATTGCAAATGATGCATTGACAACAAGTCAGTTAATTTCCTCTGTTAAAAAGATACCAGTCGATCTGAAAAGAAATATATTATCGTCTTAACATAACTTACTAAATAAGATACGCACAAATAGTTCATTGCTTTGTTTTTGTCTTTTTTTCCAGCCAAATTGAAAAAACGTGACATCAGATTCAATTTCCTGATTGTAACACCACCTTCAATTATTTCAAATTCTTTTGAATTTTTGTTTTATCTTTATCTTTGAAATCTCACTTTAATTTGACGAAAACATCACACTAACAACGGGAATTACTTTTGATAAGGAAGCAGAGAATTCAATCAAAAGGAAACAAACGAAAATATACAAAAGATTCCAAAACATAAAAAAGAACAAATATAGACGCAAACAGTAAACAAATATAAGCAAATAAATAATATATTCGTGAAAAAATCAATTTAAATAAGTGAAAAAAGTACGATCTAAGAAAATAATTTAAAACATAAGATTAAACAAAGGCGAAAGTGCTGTTCAAGGTAGAATATTACTGAGTGAGATTGCTGTATAGACGTAAGAGGTTTTTTATGGATTTGGTAGTGACGCTTTGTCAACACATATTTAAAGCGGATTTCGGATTGTAAGAATAATTCTTTTTTGTACATAAATATTGCATTAATAATTTCTTCAGAAAAACAATTCCTTTTTTCAGATAAGAGTCCTACTATTTAGCCATAGCCGAGGGGAAGAAAATGGATTCATAATTTTCTCAACGGTATTAGAGCATTTAATGAATGTAACAAACTCGACTGGACTTGAAGTACGTTTATGAGGATAAGTAAGATAAATAGCAATTGATTCTAGGCTTTAAGAAGTTAAGATTGTAATGATAATGGAAGCACCCTCCTGTGAGTCTTTTCCACAATTTATCCGTTCTTGGTGTTATGGTGAAACATACCTATTCCTCAGATAATGGACTCTCCCTTCTATATTAATAAGAGTTAACAGGAAGTTAACTCGAGAAATTCTGGAAAAGTTCATAGGAGTTCTTAGAAGTTCTAGAGAGTTCTTTAGAGTTCTATTAGAGTTCAGTAGAGCTACTAGGCAGTTGATATTAGTCGGCAGTTAGCCGAATAGTAAGGAGTCAACTTTCAGTGGAAGATTACCAAGTTCCTAACATTTTGGGTACGTTAAGTCGATTAGCAACCGACATAGCACGATTATAACTTTCAGTGCAAAAACTACTCCACAACAACTATTTAATAAATAGCTGGCAGAAGAAGAGATGGATTAAAACCTTTCTCAACATTTCGACATCAACATGAATTTATGCTCGTTTCAATTTTATGTAATCTTTTATCATGCACACTAAAGAATATTCCATGCTTGAATATATTGCTACTTGAACTTTAAAAGATCTATGGATCCTGAAATTTGATTGGCTGTTTTATGTTTTATGGCTCATCAACATTTAGCAAGTTATTCGTCTTTTTTGTGTCGTGCTCCTTCAAGAAGTAGGCGATCATGGCCCTCCACTGCTTCCTGTCTCTTGTTTCTCTTAATATATGTTGCCCTGTTATTTATTCCAAATCCTACTCTGTCATCCATTTTCTTAAGCCCATCATGTATGTCACGCGCCGTTTACCCCTGTCTTTCTTCCCCTCTATTCACCCTGTGAGTATCAGATTTTCCAAGCCCTCCTTTCTCATTGTGTGTCCCAGTAAATTGAACTGTCTCTTCCTAATATTAAGTATAAGTTTCATTTTCCTTTCCATTCTCTACAAAACCTCGTCGTTGCATACATGTATCCTCAGCATCCTTCTGTAGAACCACATTTCTGTTGCTTCGGATCTTTACTTCATCTTTGACGAAACTATCCAGGATTCTGTGCCATATATGAGGAAAGACATCTCACAACAGACCAGTTCTCTTTTCTTTGTTTCCAACAAAATTTTCCTGTCTTCCAATATTCTACTCAGCTTTTAGAATGCGTCCTTGGCCATGCCAATAATTCTTTGAATTTCAGTATCGCACTTTCAGTCCTCTGTTAGGTTATATAAACCAAAAATACTTTTAGATTGCAGGAATTTTTGATGAATTTTTAAAAACTAATCTCACCTCAAGCAAGGCATTCTACTGCCACTGTTGTGCAGGGGGTTACATAGGGGAAAGTGATAAGAAAGAGGGATTATTTATAGGAAATGTCAGAATGAGGGCAATAGACAGATAAGAATACCGAGAATGGGGATGGAGTAAATGAAAAAAGAGCTTGAGAGAATGGATGCGAGTTAGTGAAATAGGAGATGTCTATTCGGGGATCCGAGTTTGAATTCCAGTTGAATCCATTGTATTCTATTGGGTTCTATAGCCTTGGTCGGCAACCATTCTACCGCAGAAAGCAATGGCAACCTACTGCGGGATAATCTTCTGCCCAGTCAGTCATGTCTCTTTCAAGACATGATCGCCCAAGCGTGTATCACGTATGGCATTTAACTGACTGACTATTAACCTTACATTTAAATTCCTGGAGATTGTAGTTGTCGGGGAAGCAGGTATATGGAAGGGAATTCCACGGCGGGAGGTGCGACAAAAGCAGCTGTTAAAGTAGAAATTGCGGTTACATTTTATCGGTTTCACTGTAAAAGGGTGGGACCTAGTTGCTAATCTAGTAGCTTGTGTAAATTAATACCTAGGAGGCACCAGTGATCTAAGTTCATTGGAGCAGAAGCCGTGAAAGTATTTATAGTAAAGGCACAGGGAAGCCACATCACGCCGGTGAGAGAGCGTCTGAAGCCGAGCTGCCAAGTCGGTATCAATCACATTACAGATTCTACGTTGGATTCTATCAAGAACCCTGAGGTGATTAGCAGGGGCATGAAACACATGTAGCAGCAGTATTAAATACACGGACGGATGGTAGATTTATATATGTGCAGGGTGGACTCAGACGGGAAAAACTACCTGGCCCTGCACAGTGAACCGACCTTCTTGGCAGCGGATTTAGCAATGGATTCGATGTAGTCATTTCACTTGAGGTCCGCTGAGAGTGTGAAACCAATGAGGCGTAGTGTTTTACACTCAGGGAGGCAAGCCTGTTCCATGCTAAAGGGGGGGGGGTAGGAGCGATTGTCTATGATGGTTAATAGAGAGCTGCTTCGTTTTAGAAGCATCAAATTTTACGAGCCATTTCTTATCCCAGTTCACCACGGATTGGAGGTCCTTCTCGAGCTCGATAGCGAGGTTCGCTTTGTCAACCTCAGCAGATTTTTGGTCGAGGCCAGAGTAAACGGTGGTGTCGTCGGTGTACATGCCTACTTGGGGTCTAATTACGTCGGGGAGATCGATAATGTTGATCAGAAAGAGCGTAGGACCTAGAATAGAGCCTTGAGTGACACCCGCGTTTGTATGGTAATTTTGGAAGGCATGTCCGTTTAATACCACCTTCATTGTATGATTAGAGAGGAATGACTGGATTAAGTCTAACAATTGACCAGTTATACCATAGCCCCGCAGCTTGCGTAGAAGGACAGTATGCAAGACTCTGTCAAACGCTTTGGAAATATCCAGGAATGCAAGTCTTATTAATTGACCCATAGTTTGTGGTGAACAGGTGGATTCATTTTCCGAAGGGTATTTGTAAGTGAACCTAACGAACCCAACTGGAATTGGGACTCGGCTCTTCAATTAACAATTCCCAGTCATTATCCATTACAGCACTTGTACAACCAAGATTACAGCACCTAGGATTCTCAAATGGTCATCCATCTAGGTACTGACCAGGCTTGATATTGCTTAACTTTGAGGAACTGGTGTTTCAACGCGATATTGATGTAAGTCTGTGGGTTTTGAAAAGATTTCAGATTGACCTACTTCCACAAATTCTACTATGACCAAACATTAGAATACTTATTTTCTTTTCATTGGGTAAATAATCTCGTGAAACAATGTGCAATGTCTGCTGAAATACAAAGTGAATATTTGAAATAGAATTTAGTTTTCATAACTCAATGACGTTATCCTGAGGCTTGAGAACATTTCTACAATAATGAAGTTCCATGCATTTTTTATCCGTACGCCTTACCAACAAAACCCTGTTTATTCAGACAGACGCCTTTCCTATATATATATATATATATATATATATATATATATATATATGCTCCCGCACGCGAATTAAGCACTATGGAGAAATGGCAGACTTTATAAACAGTAACAGCTACTCACACATTCACGCATTGTTCATTCAGTAATAAATTTGAACATTCTCGGCCACTGGCGTGTGTTTATATTGTGTGTATAACACGCTAAAATACACCTTCCTTCACCAAACACTCATAGAGGTAGAATCGCCGACTGATGTCAATTCGATCAGGTTTCAATCTTGGTTAGAAGCAATCGGATGTCTAATCGTACTGATGAGCCATGATACAGCGAAACAGGACAGTCTGCTATATATATTATGGACTCTCTCGTCGATTTCGACGTATGAGTGTCTAACTCAGTTAGACTGCCACACAGAGAATTGTTTAGAGTGTTGAAGGCTTGTGTAGCACCATCCACACCTTTTGGAACTGCTGATAACAAACAATCGGTGCAGAAGTTCGCCACAGACTGGAGGGAAAGGACGGATTAATAGCTTTCCCAAGGGTACCAGTGCGTAAGTGAATGCAAAATGTTCGACTGGAATTGTAACAGGAGTGACAGGAAAGGACTACAAATAAATTGCAAGAAAACCGAATGCATAGTCATCATCAAAAAGGGCAGCCCAAAATGCCAATTACAGGTGAGGTACTCTAAAATCAAGCAGGTACAGAAATTTAAATACCTAGGAAGTGTTCTAACAGAAGACAGAAAGTGCAACACAGAGATCCGAAGGCGAATTGGCATGACGAAAGAAGCATTCCCGAAGTTGAGTAAAGAATTAAGAAACAGGACAATTTCTCTAGAAACAAAGAGAAGAGTACTGGATTGCTATATGATGTCGATTCTTCAATATGGCAGTGAATGTTGGACAATATCTTCGAAGATGAAGAAAAACCTTGAAGCAGCTGAAATGTGATTCTACAGAAGGATGCTGCGGATATCATGGACCGAGCATGTGAGCAATGACGAAGTTTTGGAAAGGATCGAGACGAAAAGGAAATTAATATTGAGCATCAGGAAGAGACAAATAAAGTTCATGGGACATGCAATGAGGAAGTAGGGCTTGGAGACCATGATACTAACAGGCTAGATTGAGGGGGAAAAGAGACAGGGAAAAGCAGCGTATAACATATTTGAAGGGCCTGTGCAGGTGGATGACGGAATGAGGGTTGCATTGTGTAACAGGAGAAAGAACCACCAGGGACAGGGAGATGTGGAAAGCCATGATCACCTACATCCTGAAAGGACATGACACATAAAAGAAGAACTCGAGTCGCCACTGGTCTTTTTAAAGGATGAACGATACTGTAAAAAAAAAAAAATCAGTTGCTAGAAAAGTTGATTCACTCTTTCATGGTTGACAGTTTTCCTTGTCATAATCTGTTTTACATATTTATAAATCTACCATTCGTTCATGCAGTGACTATTGATGTCACATCTGTTCTGGTGCATCTGTTATGTATTTAAAAATTCTTCACAAAATTCAAAGAAGTATCGAGAAGAATATCGATTTTGATTTGGTATCTAGCGTTCATCTCCTGTGCATTTTCTATAAATATTTTCATTGTAATTTTTCTTTAGTACATCGACATTACGAATCTAAGCGCAGTACTCGATTGTCAGCTAGGTTTCATTTACAATACAAATTATTAAATTTAACTGTAATTTCTCTGAATAAATACATGTTATCAAAAAATATCTGTCCCTAAAGGACGATATATATTCTAAACATATGCTGTTAAATATAAGAGACAATGAATGTCTATTATGTTTAATCATGAGCCCTTCTAAACGTCGTATTTTTGCTTTAATTTCAGTTGAAAATAAAGACAAAAATTCTCCAACATTTGGATAATTATTTATTGATTTTCTTCTAAGCTTGTTCAAATGTGGTGAATGATATTTAATTTGAACAGACATTACAGCGTTACACTTTTCGAAAAGTGTAACGCTGCATGAACACACTGACAAGTCTTACAGTGCCATCGCGGATATTAATGGTGTCAGCTTTTCAACTGTCAGTCATGTCATAACGGTAAATAAACAAACAACCTGGCAACATCAGTCCGAAACATAAAGGACAATGCTGTCGGAGGAGAAACTCAACGCCAAGGGATGGCGTATACGTGATCAGGGAAAACATGAAAGATCCTTGGAAGACCTTATTTGTTTTGTTTCAGTTAATTTGTACAAGGTTGTACCTATGTTTGCATGTTGTTGACATGTCTGTTCAAATATAATTCAAATTACATTTCTATCTCGATATTAAGTTTGAAATACATTCGTATATATTTATTAATCTATCTATCTATCTATCTATCTATCTATCTATCTATCTATCTATGTTTAAATCTATCTATCTATCTATCTATCTATCTATCTATCTGTCTAAATCTGCTTAAATCTATCTATCTATCTATCTATCTATCTATCTATCTATCTATCTATCTCTGTTGAAATCTATCTATATCTGTTGAAATCTATCTATCTATCTATCTATCTATCTATCTATATCTGTTTAAATCTATCTATCTATCTATCTATCTATCTATCTATCTATCTATCTATCTATCTGTTGAAATCTATCTATCTAAATCTGTTGAAATCTATCTATCTAAATCTGTTTAAATCTATCTATCTATCTATCTATCTATCTATCTATCTATCTATCTATCATTCCAATTCTGTTCATATCTATCTACCTATCTTTATATGTATTTTTCAATCTATCCATCTATTTCAATTCGTTAGTATCTATCTATCTATCTATCTATCTATCTATCTATCTATCTATCTATCTATCTATCTATCTATTATTGACAATATATCTGTTCATGTATATATTTATGATTTCATATTTATCACGATATTAAGTTTGAAGTACCTTCGAATCCATCTAGTAATCAATTTGTTGTATGTATACATGTATGTATGTATGGGCGCGTTGCCGAGTGGTTAAAACGTTCGCTTTCTGACAATGAATCCTGGGTTCGAAGTTCCCTATAGTCGATTTGTCAGGAATGTGACTTCTATGTTGTTGATATTATCGGTCTGGAGAGAGGATTCTAATGTGCGGCACCTTTGGAAAGTGACTGAAAAAACGGGTTGAACCAATCCTTGTGAGTGAAATTGTTAAACGGCTCTCCTTGATGAGCCGTCGGTGGTTGGGCTAGCTCGAAGTCACATGTAATTGAGGATTTGAGCGTTCTGGTTTGTACAGACTGTTGTTCATGCTAGATAACGCGCTCTTTCCCAGAAACTGTAACTAAATTCCGCTCATCCTAGTTGTAGTATAAACCACATTTGGGCGATGTGGGTGTTGAATAAACACAAGTGTGCCTTAGCAGGCATCTACAATGGGGATTAGCTAGCCGGGTATCCTCGAATACGAGTAGCCAGCCATTATTATTTAGTATGTATATATCTATTTAATTGTCTTTCAATGTATGTTCCTATTTATCTCAATTGTTTCTATCTATCTATCTATCTATCTATCTATCTATCTATCTATCTATCTAATCATATACGCCTCCCCCCTCTCTCTGTTTGTCCTATCTAATTCTTTTCCTTTCCACACGATGTTAGCTTGTTTAAATCAATGCAATCGTTTATGATTCTACAGCCACACGCATGAATACATTCATTCAGTGTCAATAAACTGAATCAAAATCCGATACTTTTTTTTAAATCGTGAAGAGGATTTTTCATTTATTTCTGCTCGCTTTCTTTTCCATTCTTGAAGTTTAGCAAATCCCTCTTGACCACCAGAGAAACGCGCAAACCTCTCTTACAACCCCGCAGTCGAATGATAAGACATCGCTTTTCTATAGCTTTCGATTGCTTGAATGCAACCTACCTTTGCTGGGTAGTGAGATAGATAGGAAAGATATGAGGAAGAGAAGAAGCCTGAAAATTTTAACCTCTCCTCTCAGCTTTCTTTTTGACATGTGGCTAGTCTTACCAAGAAACATGCATGTGCAACGGTGAAGGGAGTTAAAGCTGGGAGTTTTGAATTGGCGTTGTTGGCCGTGGACTGTGTATGTCCATTACGTACACACTGTAATAATGATACGAGTACTGTTGGAATTGATGAGCCTTGCCAGTGGACTATTTCGTATTCACCGTATTATTTAAGTTGTCCGCTTTTGCCTCAGCCCTAGGCCCTATGAATATAACGACGTCATTCGACTGGACATGATAAGAGCCGCGTGTCCAGTTGACCGTGACGGGTCTCAGTGAGACAACCAACTACGGACGCACTGTCCATCCATTTCTTCAAATCCCACCCACTGTCCATACCGATTATTTTGACCACTGCTGTCTTCGATATTATTTGTCTTTATTATTGTCGTTGGAGTTAGTCATTGTCGTTAAAGAAGAAAAGGAGAAAAAATCACGAAGAAGAAGAAGAAGAAGAAAGGTAAAAAAGAGAAAGAATCATGAAGAAGAGGAAGAATCATGAAGTAGAAGAAGAAAAAAGTTGGCAAAAAGAAAAAGAATCATGAAAAGGAAAAAGAAGAAAGAGAGCAGAAAGAAAAAATCAGGAAGAAGAATAAAAAGAAGAAAAAGGAGAGAAAGATAAAGGATTACAAAGAAGAGAAAGAAGAAGAAGAAGAAGAAGAAGGACTGAAAAAGAAAAATCATGAAAAAGAAGAAGAAAGAGAAAGAATCATGAAAAAGGAAAAGAAAGTGTACAGAAAGAAAAATCCCGAAGAAAAATCATGAAGAAGAAAAAAAAGAAAAAGAAATAAGACAGAAAAAGAAAAAATCATGAATAAAAGAAGAAAGAGAAGGAATCATGAAAAAGGAAAAGAAAGTGTACAGAAAGAAAAATCATGAAGAAGAAAAAAAAGAAAAAGAAAGATGACAGAAAAAGAAAGAATCATGAAAAAGAAGAAGAAAGAGAAAGAATCATGAAAAAGGAAAAGAAAGAGTAAAGAAAGAAAAATCACGAAGAAAAATCATGAATAAAAAAGAAGAAAGATGACAGAAAAAGAAAGAATCATGAAAAAGAAGAAGAAAGAGAAAAAATCATGAAGTAGAAAAAAAGAAGAAGAAAGATGACAGAAAATGAAGGAATCATGAAAAAGAAGAAGAAAGAGAAAGAACCATGAAAAAGGCAAAGAAAGAGTAAAGAAAGAAAAATCACGAAGAAAAATCATGAATAAAAAAAGAACAAAGATGACTGAAAAAGAAAGAATCATGAAAAAAAGAAGAAAGAGAAAGAATCATGAAAAAGGAAAAGAAAGTTTACAGAAAGAAAAATCATGAAGAAGAAGAAAAAAGAAAAAGAAAGATGACAGAAAAAGAAAGAATCATGAAAAAGAAGAAGAAAGAGAAAGAACCATGAAAAAGGAAAAGAAAGAGTAAAGAAAGAAAAATCACGAAGAAAAATCATGAATAAAAAAGAAGAAAGATGACAGAAAAAGAAAGAATCATGAAAAAGAAGAAAGAGAAAAAATCATGAAAAAGGAAAAGAAAGAGTAAAGAAAGAAAAATCATGAAGTAGAAAAAAAAAGAAGAAAGATGACAGAAAAAGAAGGAATCATGAAAAAGAAGAAGAAAGAGAAAGAACCATGAAAAAGGAAAAGAAAGAGTAAAGAAAGAAAAATCACGAAGAAAAAATCATGACTAAAAAAAAGAAGAAAGAGGACAGAAAACAAAAGAATCATGAAAAAGACCAAAGAGAAAAAATCATGAACAAGAAAAAGAAAGAGTAAAGAAAGAAAAATCACGAAGAAAAATCATTAATTAAAACAAAAAGAAGGAAGATGACAGAAAAAGAATTATGAAAAAGAAAAAGAAAGAGAAAGAATCATGAAAAAGGAAAAGAAAGAGTAAAGAAAGAAAAATCCCGAAGAAAAATCATGAAGAAGAAAAAAAATAGAAAAAGAAAGATGACAGAAAAAGAAAGAATCATGAAAAAAAGAAGAAAGAGAAAGAATCATGAAAAAGGAAAAGAAAGAGTACAGAAAGAAAAATCACAAAGAAAAATCATGAAGAAGAAGAAGAAGCAGAAATCTATGACTCGTGATTGGCTGGTGTATATTGGTCAGAAAAGTCCAGGATTAAAAAGTGAATTTAGCAAAGCATAGACATATTAATGATAGATAATATATCATTTATGAATAGGATAACGGAAACTGTCATTTCTGTGCGTTTTGTCCCCCCTCCTGTCTATTCATATTGTGTCAACCTTTATGCCTGAAAAGTCTTTTTCTTTCTGTCTTCCTATCATTTTTGTTACTATTTTCTTTCTAAAATATTTCAGCAATAATGGCAAAAACTTTGAAATCTCTGTCTTCGTTTCTAAATTTGGATCGCATTTCATCTTTCGATCAAACATACGTCAGAAATCGAATCAGTAAAAAATTATTTGAGTGAACACAAAATTAGGTGGACGAAATAAAATTAGTAAGTTAAGTTTAATCAATCTTTCAATGTAGGCTTGTCTGCCTTAAAATTTTACATTGGAATTACTGGTTTTTTTTTTCTTTTTAGTTTAAACCCTGACCACTTCCCCTATGGTTCGTAAATACTTAACGGTATTATCAAACACCACCTAGTACTAGTTAATTTAATTATTTTACCTTTATTGAAAACAATCCAAGTAAATTTATTTATTAATAAATACAAGTAATATTTTAATTAATTTTATTTATAGTAAAATTAATTATAAAAATGTAAATAAATTGTGTTTTAATGAAGTAAATGTTATTAAAATTATAATTTATTCATTATTACATGTTATACATGCTTTTTTACATTAGAAGGTGTAAGGCTCAAAGTATTAAGCAATTCATATTTGCACAAGAACCGTTATTGTATAAAAGAATAACAATCAGAAACTCTTGTTTATATTTACAGCTGTTTAGTCGGCGAAGTTTACTGCTCCGGCTTTGTGCTACATGTTGGACTAAATTCACTGAGTCCGAGTGTTTTTTTTTAATCATATCACTCCAAGCAAGGCGAAAACGCCACTGATGCGCAGTAAGAGTGAAAAGATTGGAAAAGAGAAAAACCGAAAACCACATTCTAAACAGGAAACAAGGGATCAGCCTCTTCACCTGTTCAATAGACGTGGGTGGAGTGTGAACCACAATGATGTTCTCTTTGTAGAAGGCCCAAGAACCAATCGAGGTAGATGATTACAGTATAAGAGGCACTTCTCCAAGCAATGTGATAATGCCACTACGATGAAAGAGGCACCGGAAATGGAAGAGAACAAAAATATTTTAGAATGAAGCGGAGGCTCAATTTTAAACAGGAGACAAGAGATAAACCTCTATTCCTGTTCAAAAGGATGGAGAGAAGTGTGAATCGGATGATAAGCGAACTTTTTTTTACTCCTATTGAGAGGGAAAAAGTAAAGAAATAGTAAATCAAAATTCAGAGTTTTAAGTGGAAACGTTAGAAATATAGAGTTGCAGTAGACTTTAGAAGGTACAGGAAACAAGTAATAAACCTCTATTAATGTTCAAAAAACCTGTGGGGTGAATCGAACGATAGAATAACCTAAATAAAATAATATAATAAATAACAGAAAACAAACTTTTTAGAGTGCATTAAATCAAGCAAGAATTAACCAATGAAGAGAAACTTAAATGATGAGAACATCGTATAGTAAGTAGCATACAAAACTTATTCAGTCGCACCAAAACTGAAATATATATATATATATATATATATACATACTAGTAGTATAGCCCGGCGTTGCTCGGGTGTAGTGAAAGCTTTAAAACTAATCCATGGTCCTGGAGCTCAGACTCTTTGGACGTTGGCACGAAAGACTAAAAAGCAATAGTTGTTTCCAGTTAAAGCGAAACCGTAAACTGAAAGAAAAATGAATGGATGTAATTCAAATTTTGATTTCCTGGCATCGATATCAAATAAGTTTGTTTCGTCGTAAACTGAATTTTGAAGGCTAAATAAGTCCTCTGAATAAATGGTATCATGACCGAGACTAAGAAGTACAATTATATCTACTTAGAGCCAATCCCGAAGCAAAAACTAAAATAAAAGGGATGAAGAAAATACAGACATACAGGAAGATAAACAGACACACACACACACACACACACACACACACACACACACACACACACACACACATCTTGCCTTATATATATATATATATATATATATATATATATATATATATATATATATATTAAGATGTTAAATGTTATATTATCGATTTTCTGCGCTATTTTAAGAACTGCAACCTTGAAACTTCTGAATATCGTTTCTCATGTCTTTCTCTATGAGTGTATCAAATTTGGTTAAAATCGGACCACTTCTTCTATAACCCGATTTTTTCGATTATCGATTTTCGATATTTATTCGGGGTACCTCGACACAAACCCTAGCTAAGAACACTCGCAGACGTTTATAGTAAAACTGTGTAAATTTTCAAGAAAATCGGTTCAGCCATTTCGGAGTCTATAGATAACAGACACACAGATACACACACACACACAGACAAAGTTCCATTTATAAATAAGTTTTTATATATATATATATATATAAGAGAGAGAGAGAGAGTGGGGAGAGAGTGTGTGGGGAAGAGAAAAGCAAGATATATATTAAAAAAGGAACGATAAAATGTGTGTTTAGAGCGATGAAATAAAATTTGCAAAATGCACATGGAAGATCAAATCCAGAATCATTAAAAGGAAGTCTCTCACTAAGTGGAATTTAAGATGTTAAAATAACTTTTCGGAACACTGCTACATTCGAGATTGTAAAAATGGCTCAGGTTCAATCATGTCAACACATGCTATGAGCAAATACCAAAAGTTCTTTTAGAAAAAAAAATCTACAAATATTTTCATGGTAACTGTTCTGATGAGCTTCTCTCCTTCGCTACTCTACTGAATAAATTTAAATGTGCAACTATATTGGCAACTAGATCTCATCGTTTTACTGTTACGCCTTTCAAGTCTCGCAGCTTTGCCCTCCGACCACGCTGTAGTCTCTCTCAGTATTTCTTTCCACTCTCACTCCCCTCAGGAACCCCCTACCTATAGGACCTCCTACCTATACCAAAAAGCTGACTCGGGTGCCTTTCGCGATTTCCTCTGCGACGTCCCTTCATACCGACCAGGAAGTATTGCCTAAAACCTCATTCCTCCCCGTGGTTCTCTCCTGCCTGCTCAGCCGCCATTGCCCACAGGAACCATTACTTCCGTCTATTCCGGAGACAGTCATCTGATCACAATAGGCGCCTGTTCACGTCTGCTCGCAATGAGTGCAAGAGAACCCTAAATGATGCCAAACGGTTGTTTGTTGAGAGAATGCGACAGCGCATAGCTGACCGCAAGTTCGGCTCCAAGGACTATTGGAGGATTTGCAAACGAGAGCTGAATAATAGCAAATCCTCAATACCTCATTTAATCCATGAATTTGAGGTTCTCACGTCATCTGCGGACAAAGCTGAATGCTTTGCCCGCAGATTCTCATCCAACTCCACATTTGAATCATCTGGAGTACACCCACCCGACTTCCCTATTAGAACTGAAGCCAAACTGCACGACGTAGATATTACCCCGACAGTAGCATCCCGAGTAATCTCAAAACTCGACCCCCATAAGGCGAGTGGAGACGATGGAATCCCGGTGATAGTCCTTAAGAGGTGTGCTCCTGAACTTCCCCTGTCCTCTCTAAACTGTTTAACTACTGCCTTTCTGCTTCCTGCTTTCGTGCATGCTGGAAGTTCTCCTCAGTCGTTCCTGTATTTAAGAATTGTGGTGAACCCTCGGACCCATCCAACTATCGTCCTATCAGTCTTCTACCTATATTCCGGAAAGTATTCGAGGCCATAATCAATGCTGAAATAGTCCAACATCTTACTGCCCACAAACTCTTCTCTGATAGGCAATATGGCTTCCACTTTGCCAGGTCCACGGCCGACTTGCTAACAACCGTAATGGAGTACATACTCCAGGCCCTTGATGAGTCTGACGAGGCTCGCGCGGTTGCTCTGGACATCTCCAAGGCTTTTGACAGGATTTGGCACTCTGGCCTCCTATGCAAGCTACGGGGTTACAGTATTACCGGTCGCCTGCTTGACCTAATCCAATCTTTTTTAAATTACCGCAAAATGAAAGTCGTTTTGAATAGGCATGCCTCTTCATCCTACAGCACGAATGCTGGTGTCCCACAGGGCTCTATCCTGGTCCCGACGCTCTTCCTCATGTTCATCAACGACCTCCCAGATGAGATCAGTTCCCAAGTAGGCATCTACGCAGACGACACCACAATATACTCCCGCACCAGTAAGAAACCTGTCGTAGCGGACAGACATAATCTCGCTGCTGACCTTGAACGGGATCTATACTCTGTGGTAAATTGGGGCAAGAAGTGGCTTGTCAACTTCAATGCGTCTAAGACCAAGCTGTTGTCTGTCAACCGTCACAGGCAACCTCTCCTGCCTCCCATAAGCATGGACCAAGCGATTCTTCCTGAGAGCAACACACTACGCCTCCTCGACCTTACCCTCTCCTCAGACCTCAAATGGAACCACTATATTGATTCCATAGCTAAATCTACTGTTAAGAAGGTTGGGTCACTATGCCGATCCAGGATGATTTTTCCGCCTGAATCCATCCTGCATATATACAAGTCAACCATCCGTCCGTGCATGGAGTACTGCTGCCATTTATGGTCAGGCGCCCCTGCCGTTCTCCTCAGTGTTCTCGACAGGCTCCAAAGGAGAGTCTGTAATGTGATAGGTACTGATCTGGCGGCTCGACTGCAGCCACTTCCCCACCGTCGAAATGTGGCCTCCCTTTGTCTGTTCTATAAATACTTTCATAGCTTCTGCTCGGACGAACTTAAGTCACTGGTGCCTCCTCAACAGGTGTTTACTCGTGCAACCAGACTGGCAACTGGGTCCCACCCATTCACAGTCAGGTTAGTCAAATGTAGACGACAATTCTACTCCTGCAGCTTCTTCTCTCGCACTTCCCGCCTGTGGAACTCGCTCCCATATTCTTGCTTTCCTGGCGGCTGCAACCTCCAGAAATTGAAATGCAATGTCAGCACTCATCTATTAACCACTCGACTCCCCACCCCCGTATATCCTTCCCTTTCTCTTCACCTATGTATCTGTCATCACACCTGCATTCTCAGCTTTCTATTGCTCCTTTCTAACTAGTTTGTACTCCTCACTCTTTTCTAAGTAATCTTTTTACAGTTATGTAGCCCCCAGCTCATCAGTGACATTTCTGCCTTGTTCGGGGTGAAATGATTAAAAAAAAACTTGCTTGACGCAACCGTCTCTTCTATTCTGATAGTTTCTTTTCTCGCATTTCTCGCCTTGTGAACTCTTTTCCGATTTCTTGCTTCCCTGCTACCTACAATATTCAAATATTTCAATGCAATGTTAATCGCCTTCTTCTGTTTTCTTGAATCTTGTTTCTGTATTGCCCTTTTATCCACTTCCCTGCACTAAAGTCTCCTCATTCTCAATCGCTCTCTGTAAGCCCTTGCGTCTTAGTGGCATTATTGCCTTCATCATCATCATCTATCCATCACACCCAGATGGTGCATAGGGCAGCAACTTTTTGTTGCTGTTTCTGTAACAAACTGTTTTTTACGGGGCAGGGTTGTTAGCCATGCACCCACCCCCAAACCTGGAGGACCGGTGGGCCATTCTTGGTTTTTACGTTTACAGCACCTGGTATTCCCAAATAGTCTCCCATTTAAGTACTGACCAGGCTCGATGTTGCTTAACTTCGGTGATTGGACGGGAACCGGTGTATTCAACACGATATAGCCGTAGACATTATTGCCTTGGTTGGAGTCAAATGGTTTTAAAAATGTTTTTGAATTTTGAGATCTGCAAGAATGCACCGGATTTATAGTTTACACACACACGCGCGCGCGCGCACACACACATACACCTACAAACACACAGACAAAGAAAGAAATTCTGCCAAATCGTAGACCTGGTCGTAATCGCTTCTTCAAGCCTACAGTTTCATGTCACTATGTGTCTAATTGTTTTGTCTCTCGCTTTCTGGTAACAGAAATTTATCACACAATCTGTTCCCGGTATTCTCATCATTCACTGTTAGAAGCAGATCTCTGTCATTTCAAGTCTCTCAGGATCGAACCCGAGATTTGTTGATCTGAGGTGGAACCTGAAAGAGAGCATCACTTTGATCAGTAACAGAACACTGAGCAACAGTAAGTTTATATATGTACACAAATACGCTCACTCTACGTGCACAGAGAAGTAATGAGAAGTCAAATCCTGTATAGAATTCGTTTTTGTACACTTCGTGCACTTTTACTGGTGTGGGGCTTAGATATTTAGATGAATAACGGATTTACCCATGCAAAAAAGTTTAGCCCTCTAGGGCCATTCGTATCATATTTGATACAGTATTTCCCTATAAGGAAACATTTGGTATTTCCCTATAAGGAAACATTTGGTATTCATTGACTGAGCAGTCAGTTCTGCTATCATTTGAAATTTATAAAATATTTCTCTTAAAAAAATTTTCAGGAAAATATTTCTTTCAAGGTTTGTTTTCATACTGTATCAAATACGATACGAATGGCTCTAGAGGGTTAATGAAGGATGATAATGACGTTGAAACACGTGGATAATTTTAACAAAACAAAATAAGAAATTTATTATTTACGAATTTACATGCTTGAGATAATGTCAGTAGCTCGTTTCAGAAAAATAAATCAGAATTCAGTAGTTCGTAGTTTTAACGTATTATCACGAAGAGGAAATGTTCATATAACAGATTAAATGATCCCACACAAAACAATATTAAAATGTTTAAGACAAAAGTTAATTTCTCACCGAAGAGAAGTATGGTTTGCATACGTTCAAAAGTAGAAGAAGAGAGTTTGAGATACTTAGGCTTCTTGCACTGTTGAGAGAATTCAAATTACAGATACTTCTTCAAGCCTACAGTTTCATGTCACTATGTGTCTAATTGTTTTGTCTCTCGCTTTCTGGTAACAGAAATTTATCACACAATCTGTTCCCGGTATTCTCATCATTCACTGTTAGAAGCAGATCTCTGTCATTTCAAGTCTCTCAGGATCGAACCCGAGATTTGTTGATCTGAGGTGGAACCTGAAAGAGAGCATCACTTTGATCAGTAACAGAACACTGAGCAACAGTAAGTTTATACAGTTACACAAATACACTCATTCCACGTGCACAGACAAAAAGCTCAACACTGACACACAATCACCACCGCCTCCATTTTCTCTCCAGGCCCTTCCTCCCGAAAAAAAAAATCTTGACATCCTTAACCCAACGTTCAATTCCACCCTTAAAAAAAATTAGGCGTTATCACACAGCTCTTAACGCCACCTACAGGATGTGGGCCAAACCAAAATCCCCAAGAAATAAGAAAGGGTAGGGAGGAAACACTTTGGCAGAATGGAAAATGGGTGAGGTGGGTGATTAGACATTGGGTTTGTGTGAACCAGTGCACGGGATGTTTTTTTATTTTATCATTTGCCACCTTACCCCTAATAGAGTCTAATAAAGAGACTATTATCACCGCAAAACTAATATAAACAAACCATTATTGAGTATTACAAGGGATGATGGAATGAGTTGTTTCTGTTTGCTAGGGACGGGTCATTGGAGAGCTAGTGCGGCAATCGGTGACAAAACCCTACCCACTAAAATCCTTCATTTCTTCCTTTCATCCATCCAACTACACTTCTTTTATTTCCAGTTTAAGTTCCGCCCCTACACCTTTGATAACGTTTTGACCTTTCAACTCTAATCTCTGGCGAGTAAGGTGCTGGTCTGATCAGTAGGTGCCCACCTCACTTGTTTGTTTAAAGTTCAAACAGTGGCAGAAGGGTGGTGGTTACGGCACAGAGAAGAAAGAGACTGGCAGTTGTGGGTGGACGAAAAAAGGTAGGAGTGAGATAAGCAAACAACTTTTGGCATGTAAAGAGAAAATAAAAGACAATGAAAAAGTAACGCAAAGAAAAAAGAAAGAAACAACGAAAATGGAGGAACAAGAAATATGAAGAAAAGATAAATAAAATATCGATAATAGGATTTAAACCGTAATCCTCAATGTTTACGTTAAAATGAATCTCCTTCATGAGGTTGATAAAATTCCTAGTGCAAAGTTTGCAATTGAAGTATAAGAATAAAAAATTAACTATTATTTGTAGTCACAGAGTTTTTAATACAAAGGCATTCTGACACAATTCGACCCACATACCAAAATCTATCTAATTGCCTAAATCAATTATATTTTAAAATCTCATTCTTGATAACGCTGGGCTCTTTTCACTTCCCACCATTTAGCAGTTGTATCCAGAATATTCTTGATTTTAGTAATTCTGTTATTTGGGTTGTTTCAGTCATTTTTTTGTTTTTTGTATCACTAAAACATTATCTCAAAAAAACTTATATCCCTAAAGCTATTATTATCTCAAAAACTTGTAACCCTAAAACCATTACTATCTAAAAATATGTATCACTAAAACCATTATTATCTAAAAACACTTACATAATCATTTAAAAAAACTTGTATCACTAAAGCCATTATTATCTAAAAAAAACTTGTATCTCTAAAACCACTATTATCTTAAACATTTTTACAATTATCTCACGAAACTTCTGTCACTGAAACCATTATCAGCTCAAAAATTTTACAATTAATTAAAAAAATTGTATCATTAAAACCATTATTATCTAAAAAAATGTATCACTAAAACCATTATTATCTAAAAGCACATAATTATTTAAAAAAGCTTGTATCACTAAAACCATTATTATCTAAAAAACTTGTATCACTAAAACCATTATTATCTTAAAAAAAAACCTTTACAATGTAAACATATTCTCTGACTTTAAATAAGCTGCAACGAGTTGATAATCCGTAGACAGTTAATCCATAAAAATTAACTGTATCATTAGAGTTTAATTACGAATTGTTTTTACCGCTTATATGTCTCAAATAGTTTCTTTACAAATTTAATGCAAAAAGGAAGTGTATTGAAATCGCACACCCCCTTATTAATTGTATAGATTGTTTTTCTTTCTTCTCGCTCTGCTCTCACGTAATACGTCGTCGTCCTGCGGCCTTGGCCGAGATAGAACTCACTACACCTCTCCAGTATTCCCTGTTCATTCGGAACCCTGGCGCAGTTGATAGCGAAATTCATACTCTTGTCAAATAGCTGAATACTTGATGCTTCGCCAGGGCTACCAAGGGTGTTTTTATTGTGACACCAACACTAGATGGGTTGCCTCCAGGCCCATCCTGTTATCTAACCCATAACTGGAGGGAAGTGACGGATTAATACCTTTCCCAAGGGTACCAGTGCTTAAGTGAATGCAGGGTACTCAACTGGAATTCGAACTCGGCTCACCGATTTCTCTTTCCAAGCCGACAATGCACATCCGTCACTGAACGCTTACAGCGCCTGGTATTCCCAAGCGTTCACCCATCTAGGTACTGACCAGGCTCACGTTGCTTAACTTCGGTGATCAAACGAGAACTGGTGTATTCAACGTGATATGGCCGTAAGTGCACGTAATGCCCAGCGCACCAGTATTCCCATCTTTCTCTTATCTTTTCTCCGACATCCCTGTATCTTATTCCTCTTTCTTTTCGCTCTCTTCTCATGCAACCCCTGTGCACCAGTGGCAGTAATGCCTTACTTGGGGTGAAATGATTATACAAAAAGAAAAAAAAAAGAACATATGACCAGGAATGTAAATTGCCATTAAAAACAAAAGTCGGTATGCCATTTCCTAAACAGGGAACAAGGGATGAGCCTCTATCAATTGAACAGGTGTAAAGGCTCATCCCTTGTTCCCTGTTTAGGATGTGGTTTCCGGCTTTCTTTTTTCCAATCTTTTCACTTTTATGTAGCCCCCTGCACATCAGTGGCGTTACCGCCTTGCTCGGGGTGATATTATTAAAAAAAAATTTTTTTAAATATTTATGCAAAATCATTTATAAAATGTGTAATTTAAAAAAAATCTATTAACCATTTCATCCCAAGCAAAGCGATACAAATTACTAAGATTAAAGTGGGTACTGAGAGCGAAAGAGAATGAGAAAACTTTACCGAGGAGGAATGATAATCAAAAGACAGGTTTCAGGAAGATAAAAGAATTCGATTGACATTGCATTAAAATTTTGGAGATTGTTGTTTGAAGGGGTGGTGGGACAAGATAACGGAAGGGTGTTCCAGAGAAAAATGTTGGAGTAGAAGTAGCAGTTGCATTTAGCTATTTCAACAATGAAAAGGTGGGACCTATTTGCCGATCTAGCAACACTCTTAAATTTATGCAGTCTGGGCATCAGGGACAAAAAGCTCATCTGAGCAGTTGCTATGAAAATATTTGTAGAAAAGACAGAGGGAAGCCACGTCAGTAAGAAAGTAACTGAAATTGAGATGCTTGGTCAGGATCGTTTGGATTACAGACCCTTCTTTGGATTTCGTCAAGAATGTCAAGATGTAATACCAGAAGTGCCAGATCAGATATGTCAACTGGATTTAAAACTGCTAGTAGCTATCCAAATATGATAGGAATAACACTTACCTCTATAATCTGGGAATTATTTCGAACTTCTGTTTTCGTCTTGGTTGATATAGGTGTTATAATAGACACAACGTTTCGACCAAGTACTCTCTGGTCATCATCAGGTGTCCATAGATTGCGAAATTTACTGTGAAATCAATTATTGTTCTTTCATGTTTGAATTTGGTTCTCTCATTACCAAATCCAAGGATCGAACACATGACCACTAGATGACACTAAAACAAGTATAAACAACTACTATATCCAAAGGACTTTAGTGGTGTATTTTTGGAGTCTTTTATATTTAATGTCAGATAGATTATGTTAGTGGGTTCGTGCCACTTGTCATAATTTCTATTTATTTCTGAGATGAGTAATTTTCAATAATCTTGGAATTATTTCGAACTTTTGTTCTCATCTTGGTTGATGTAGGTTTTATAATAGACAAAAATCTATGGACACCTGATGATGACCAGAGGGTACTTAGTCGAAACGTTGTGTCTGTTGTAACACCTATATCAACCAAAATGAGAACAAAAGTTCGAAATAATTTCAAGATTATTGAAAATTACTCATCTCAGAAATAAATACAAAATTACTTCCTTATTTTAAAAATGCTTTTTGTTCTCTTGCAAGGTCCCTCCCTAAAAAAACTCCCAGATTTTGACTATCCGTTTTACTGTTTTCAGCTAAGAGAGCAAGAAATAAATATACATTTTTTTTTTACAAGATCTGATTTTCTGGCCCAGACTGGGTAATTTGTTTGATTTTCAGTGTCGTACAGATTTTTTCTCTTTTATTAGATTGTATGAGAATTCTGTTGGCTGTATTTATCCAATAGTTATGTTTGTCATTCCAATTTGAATTTAATAACAACAGATCAACTATAGCTCTGATTATATTTCGTTATCGTTTTTGTTCCTTGATTTTCTAAAGAATAGAATATTTTCTCAGCTTTCCTTTTAAAATCTTCTGGATTATAGGTAAGCAAGTTAAAAACGTGTAGTTGCATTTGTTACTTTTTTACCATCTTTTTGGAGCAGAGTAACTTTATCTTTTTTATCATTTTGCGATCAGTTGTTTTTATCAGGCACTAGCAGTATAGCCCGGCGTTGCTCGGGTGTAATGAAATCTTTAAAACTAATCCATGGTCCTGGAGCTCAGACTCTTTGGACGTTGGCACGAAAGACTAAAAAGCAATAGTTGTTTCCAGTTGAAGCGAAACCGTAGACTGAAAGAAAATGAATGGATGTAAGTCAAATTTTGATTTCCTGATTTCGATATCAAATAAGTTTTTTTCGTCGTAAACTGAATTTTGAAGGCTAAATAAGCCCTCTGAGTAAATGGTATCGTGGCTGTGACTAAGAACAACAATTATACCTACTTAGAGCTAAACCCGAAGCAAAAACTAAAATAAAAGGACTGAAAAAATACAGATATACATGCAGATAAACAGACACACACACACACAAACATCTTGCCTTATATATATATATATATATATATATATATATATATATATATAATCAATTTTCTGCACTATTGTAAGAACTGCAACCTTGACACTTCTGAATATCGTTTCTTATGTTTTTGTCTATGAGTATATCAAATTTGATTAAAATTGGACCACTCGTTCTATAACCCGATTTCTTCGACTATCGATTTTCGATATTTATCGGGGGTATCTCGACACAAAATCAAGCTAAGAACACTCGCAGACGCTTATAGTACAACTGTGTAAATTTTCAAGAAAATCGGTTCAGCCGTTTCGGAGTCTATAGGTAACAGACATACACACACACAGACACACACACAGACAAAGTTCCATTTATAAAAAGGTTTAGATAGATTGTTTGATATTCACTTCCATATAGGAGCATTATATAATAGTTCATTACTCTTTTCTTTTTCCGTTTCTCAATACTTGGCTAGTTTTTGGAAGATGTTTCCCTATTACAATGCGATCTTGGCTCTTGGTTTCGCGCTTTCTAATAGAAAGAAAATAGCATTTAGCTCCAAAGTGCTGTATAATACAGTTGAAATAACAAAGTGCTGTATAATACAGTCGAAATAACAAAGTGCTGTATAATACAGTTGAAATAACAAAGTGCTGTATAATACAGTTGAAATAACACATAAAACCTAATTAATCAGTCTGTGGCTTGTTTTTTAAGAATGCACGTCACTGGTTAATAACAATTTTCTTGTGAAAATATTGTGTAACATAACAAAATATATTGTGTAACTCGAGATTTTATAATCTATAATACAGGCTGCGACAAAAATATTTCCCATATGTACCACAAGAAAATCGGTTCAGCCGTTTCGAAGTCTATAGGTAACGGACACACACACACACAAACTAAGTTCCATTTATAAATAAGTTTAGATTAGATAGATTTGTTCAATTGTTTGACTAGTCATTCGCGTACGGATTTGAATTTTTAAACCGGAAACCATGTTTCCACTTGCTTTCTTATGTGAATTTTTCTTCTGATTTTTTCTCTTATGCCCTTTTTTTTGTATCTACGATATGATTTATGAAGTTTGGCAATCAACTTTAATGTACCGACGAGCTCCATACTTCAGTTCCAGCAGTTCATATTTTTGCAGCTAAGACCAACCATGTTACATCTACAGGTCGAATAAGCTTCACTTCCTTCGTATTCCATTTGTAAGAATGAAATCTCACTCACAGAGCTTCTTTCCAAGAACCATTACTTTGTGCCACAAATTCTCACGTGGATGTTTCCAAGAACACTACAAATTTCAGTCAGTCATTTAAGTGCCTTACATGATACACTCTTGGCCGATCATATCTCTTTCGACCCATGACTGTCTAGGCAGAAAATTTTCCCGCTTTAGGTTGCCATTTCTTTCTGCGATAGACTGGTATGACAACTGTTAGATTTCATCTTATTTCGCCAGTTCTTTGGACTGTAATACAATTTGTTTTTATTCATTGTGTTCTCACTTAACATTTATCTTGTGACACGTGGTACGCATCCAGGGACAGTAATTCTGTGCAATGTTCTAATAATAACTTCAACATTCTTTTACTGATTTTAGTAACGTTGGCTGAATGGTTTAAAGTTTTCAAATTATCAATCGTTTCAATTTTTTTAGTAAGGTTCTTGAAATTCATTTACAAAAAGCAACGGTAGAGCTCATCAGTGGTGTTACCCTGGCTTCTTAAGGAATTCGACTATTGCAACATCAGATCCGTTCTGTAAAGTAACCCCGACCTGTTACCAGGCCGCCTCTCTGCTTCACGGTAAAAAAAACAAATTTTTATTGTATCAGGGCGTAGATATTACTTTATAATGGCATCGATACTTTCATTAACTAATCATATTTTGCTTATAAACACTGCAGTAATTATTGTTATAATCGTTACCACCATGTTACATTTTTTCTTTCTCTTTAACAGTTCAGATAGTTTTCTAGTATTTCTTTTTCGTTTAGTTCACTGATATCTGCAGATAAATTTGTAACCCTATTTCCATGCCGGCATATTTTTTTTTTTTGGTTTAATACAACGGAGAGAGAAATTGATATTAGTGGTATTGTTAGTTGTGCTTTATTGTAGTCCGCGATGTGAGCTTACGTAAAAATATATATATATATATATATATATATATATATATATATATATATTTAATACTATTATGTACTTCTAAAATCCGGGGAATAGAGTAATTGGCTGATAATTGGGAAAAAAGAGAAAAATATAGTTTCTTCTTTTTTCGTATACGAAATGAACTGTTTTGAGCCAAGTGGAAGTTTGAAAAGATGGCCGTAGTCATAACAAAATGTCAGGATTTCCTTGATGAGGTCAGGTAGGGTTAAATCCTAAAACACTATTCCTGGGAACAGATTCTAAAATCGAAAAACAGATGATGTAATTGAAAGAAAAAAGACAGAAAGACATTACGTCATGTGAGCTGTTGATAATTCATTCGTCGAGCCATGGATCCCCGTAAATCGTGTGGGTCGAAAATAATCTCATTGTTCAAAAGCTTTGAGTCGGATAGATCCCCAAAGAGGATTAGGAATGGCTATAAAAATGGAGACTCAGAGAGAAAAATCACTTTGGGAGAGATTTTCAGGAGACAAAGATAAAATTGGATGTATGAGTGCGACAAAAAAACCACTACATGCACACACACATACACAAATATATATATATTTATTGTAAATTATATTTTAGCAGATGTACATAACTTCTCAATATATAATCGCTACGAAGGATGAAAATATATATATATATATATATTGTCATCCGCAGACAAACCTGTTTCGCCGCACCACAGCTCATCAGTACGGCCAGACTCCGATTGCCTTTTTACCCAGGATTGAAACCCGACCGAAATGGCGTCAGTCGGCGACTCTAGTCCCTGGCAGACATTTTAGCGCATATCATTATACGCGCCCAATAGCTAGAGCGCTCTGATTCATTTCACTGAATGAGCGATATATATATATATATATATATATATATATATAGAGAGAGAGAGAGAGAGAGAGAGCATGGAAAGAGAGAGACAGAGCAAAGAGAGAAGGAATACTGAAGAATACAATTCCGGGCGAAAGAAAAGAGATTTTAAGAACGATTGGCGAACGCAAAAGGAAAAAGAGATCCGTGATGTCTATAGAAAAAAAAATTGACCTAGAGAGGACACGATAAAAGGAAAAGAAAAAGAAAACTTGCATGAAGAACAAATAATGGGTAAAACAAAACCGAAAGTGAGGTATAGTGAAACGAGAGACATCTGGAAGAGACATCTGGAGCGGCTGACAGATGGAAAACACAAAAGGTCGTGTTTTGGTGTGGCACTAGTAAACAGAATGTTTGATGAGAAAACGGGAGTGTGATGAGTAAAGAAAAGAGAGGAAGTGAAGAAGGGCAAGTGAAACAGTAAAATAGACAGGAAGAAAGAGGATAAATGACAAATATGCAGAATGACAGATATGAAGCAGATATTTGGCAGACAAACCAAATTAATGCTTAGCGATACAAAAAGAAAGATTTTTTTCTAATCATTTCGCCCCAAGCAAGTCGGGTATGCTACTAGTACATAGGGCGTTACAAGTAGTGAAATTGGAAGAAAAGACTGAGAATAGGGAATATTGAGGAAAGGACAAAAGATGAACGGGATTCAAGAAAACAGAAGATGAAGATTGATGTTGCATTTGCATTTTTGAAGAATGTAGTCATCAAGGAAATAAATAAACGGAACGGAGTTAAACAGGTGAGAAATGTGAGAAACGAAACTCTTAAATTATAAGTAGCGGTTGCATAGGACTAGATGTCAATTTGGTAGAACGCTTAAATTCATACCTGAGAAAAAAGCTTTCCATGAAAATTTTGTAGAAAAGACAGAAGGTGAGAAAGTGACTGAAATCGAGATGTGCTTCAGGATTGACTACATCTTTAATCTGTCTTTGAATTTTGTCAAGAATCTCGAGATGTACGCCAGGAGCACCAGACCGGATGCAGCAGCTGTATTCAGTGTACGGAAGAATGGTAGATACAAGATGGATTCTGACGTGAAAGATTTCCTGACACGACACAGAGACACAAATTGCCTTGTAGTAGATGTAGCTGTTGATTCGAGGTCGACAGATAGATAGCTTTTAAAATAATAAGGGGGCTATGGATAAACTGAAGAATTTAGACGGAACAAGATATTTAACCCTTGTCCCTTCTGACATCACTTCAAATGGACGGCATTGTTTTCATTGTGACCATTATGCGTGATAGTTTTCGTATTTTCTTGATTTCCGATGAAAACGTGGAAATTGTTACGCATATAACAGTGGAATTCACACTTTCTAGAAGGATAGTTTATAATAATAGTTTGGAGATGTAGAAAAAAGATACTGTCCGCAAGGGGATATGAGTTATAGATAGATAGATAGATAGATAGATAGATAGATAGATAGATAGATAGATATGAACATGTTTTCATAGACAGATAGAGAGATGGATAGATCGATGGATAGAAGGATAGATAGATATGAAAATGCTTTCATAGATAGAGAGATAATTGATAGATAGATGAGGAACAGGAATTTATATATATATATATATATATATATATATATATATATAGATAGATAGATAGATAGATAGATAGATAGATAGATATGAAAATGCTTTCATAGACAGATAGATAATTGATAGATAGATGAGGAACAGAAATTTAGATAGATAGATAGATAGATAGATAGATAGATAGATATGAAAATGCTATGTACTATATATATTCAGAAATTATAACATGGATATGCTATAATATCACTACAAAAGTAGCTATTTTGTTTCGACACGTCATGTGTCTTGTCAAATGATGTGGTTTCTTTTAAATAAACCACATAAAACAAACCACATCACTTGACAAGACACATGAAGTGTCGAAATAAAATAGCTACTTTTGTAGTGATATTATACCATATCCATGTTATAATTTCTGAATAAATATTATTAGCTCTACTTTGTATTGAGCACTTTTTTAAGAATAGTGTTTCTTTGGACAAGGAATATTATTCCATCCATACGTACCCTATACTCGGTTATATATATATATATATATATATATATGAATTATTTTGAACATTATTTTTACCGATACTCGTATTTAAGTAGATATTCTGTTTTAATTAAACAGTATTTTATATTTATATCTACCGGCCTGATTATTTCACAATAAATTTTTATGACGAAAATGTGTGCTATCCAGCAGGATTCGAACCTGCGACCCCTATTACATAGAGGAAGTATACCATTTGATCTGGTATCGTCTTGACCACTCGACCATGGATAGCCTCTTGATCAGACGAGGTTTTTATCATGCTTATATAACACAATTTTCGACCTATCGTAAACAAACCATATCTGCTCTGTAATGTATCGTAATGTCAAACAAATGTAAACATGTTACGGAAATTAACGAAATTTTAACGAAACTTGGTTATAAGCAACCGACAATTTGTAATGAATTATTTTGAACATTATTTTTACCGATACTCGTATTTTATCATGCTTATATAAGCATGATAAAAACCTCGTCTGATCAGGAGGCTATCCATGGTCGAGTGGTCAAGACGGTACCAGATCAAATGGTATGCTTCCCTTATGTAATAGGGGTTGCAGGTTCGAATCCTGCTGGATAGCACACATTTTCGTCATAAAAATTTATCGTGAAATAATCAGGCCGGTAGATATAAAATACTGTTTAATTAAAACAGAATACCTACTTAAATACGAGTATCGGTAAAAATAATGTTCAAAATAATCCATTACAAATTGTCGGTTGCTCATAACCAAATTTCGTTAATTTCCGTAACATGTTTATATTTTAACTGAACCTAACGCTGGTGATTATGTTGTAAAAGTTCATTTTTTTTTTGTCTGCCTAACTGTGTGTCACTGATCGTTCGATTGAGCCACACACCTTTTAGCAAATGTTAAACGAGCCTTTTTATGTGACTTATTCAGTAGAGGATTTTATTTTGACCAACTCGTCTGTGAAATTCTTGTCGGTTCAGTATTCTACAAATTGCTGACACATGTACGTCTGTTCCTCAGATCTGTTTGCCTATCATTCACGCTTGATTTAGAATTGATTGAAACTTCACTTTAGTTACCAATCGTGTTAAAATCTTCTCCTAACAAACCGCTCTTCTATGCGTTGATACGATAAAAATTTCATTCAGTTCATGAACGATAAAAGAAACAGTAAATTGTATTATACAAAAACGTTTGGAAATTTCCTAGTAGCCTTGTTGGGTTTGATAAATTTCTGCCAATTTCCCATTCGAATTCTCAGAGTAGTATTTTGTTCTCAAGTTTGTAAAACGAATGAATATTTAATCTATAAAGTAAATTTCATATAAGACTTTCATAGTGATGCTAAGCAGTGGTATAAGAATAGGATAATTAGAATTATTATAAAAAAGATTATTTACTGTTAAATTGATTTTTATTGGGTGTTGTGTATGTATGCAAAATTATTGTTAATTGTGGAAGTAAAATAATCTTTTATTATTCTGTTTATTTGTGTATTAGGGAGATAAATGCCATCAAATCAAAATCGGAATGATTTATTCATTTGCGTAAAACCATGCGCATCATAGTCGAATGTAGAATAGTATCCGAACCAAAATGGAGATAATGAGACAAAATCGGAACTTTTACAACCAATGCATTTTGCTTTTTATTTTATGGAGATAAAGAGGAACATAAAGTTGTAGTGTGCCAATTTCGAACTTATAGTAATGGCTCAAGATAAATATCTCTCACAAGACGTTTACAAATGTGAATGATTGCTACAATCAGGATATTCTGTCTTGAATTCCGTTCGTCTTTTGTCCTTTCTTCAGATATTCCTGTATCATTATTTTCTCTCACATTCTTGTAACTCTCTGTGTATTAGTGGCATTTCTGGATTGTTTGGGATAATATGACTAAAACAAAATTAAAAAAAAAGGTATGGGTAATGAACAGTCCACGAGCGGACGTGAAAACAAGCACGCCTACCATTCTGAAGATGAGATCTTGATCTCGAAATACGAATGAATAATAAATAGGTAATGACACTGAGATCCGAAGGCGAATTGGCATGGCAAAGGAAGCATTCCAGAAGTTGAGTAAAGTATTAAGAAACAGGACAATTTCACTAGAAACAAAGAGGAGACTACTGGATTGCTATCTGATGTCGGTTCTTCAATATGGCAGTGAATGTTGGACAATATCTTCGAAGATGAAGGAAAAACTTGAAGCAGCTGAAATGTGCTTCTACAGAAGGATGCTGAAGATATCAAAGACCGAGCATGTGAGCTATGACAAGCTTTTGGAAAGGATGGAAACGAAAAGGAAATTAAGACTGAGCATCAGGAAAAGACAACTAAAGTTCCTGGGACGTGCAATGAGAAAGGAGGGCTTGGAGAACCTGTTACTAACAGGCCAGATAGACGGAAAAAGAGAAAAGGGAAAGCAGTGGATAACATATTTGAAAATCCTGATCAGGTGGATAACGGAACGAGGTTTGCATGGTGCAACATGAGAAAGCGTGCTAAGAGCTACCAGGGATAGGGAGATGTGGAGAGCCATGATCGCTTACGTCCTGAAGGAACATGGCACATAAAAGAAGAAGAAGAATACACAACACCTTTATCTTCCTTTATTTTACTAAACGCATTGTGATAGCCCTCAAGACCTACCCATACGCCTAATATACACAATGCTTCAAGCAAATTACAAAACTCTCCTAAAAAATTAAGAATATATTAAGCACCACTATTCTTTATGCATGATAAAAACAGTATCCTTACAGGTGATTGCTGTCTAATTAATTTTACATTGTAGTCAGTTTGTAAAGAAACATGGGCTCTAAGATGCCCAGCAAAGTATTTTTTTCATTCTTTTAAAACATATGTATTATACAAAGAAATTCCCCATTACAAGATATATTGGATAAAGTTGAGTAATGTCATCCTCATAGATCTTCATGTATTTTCAGACCCGGACCTGATTTACAGATATTGTCCCACATCACACGTATATTTTCAACTAGCCTTGGAGGTAGAATATCGAGATTATTTGTAAGATCATTATCATGAGATTTGATATTATTGACATAGCTCGATTTGAATATCAGGACACGATGACACGATATTAAACATCCAAGAATTAAATTCAGGTGAAAGGCCCGTTATGGTTCAATTTCTAAGACAACGGCTGTAATATTTATTCTCAATGCGGCTAAAATCAGGGAGTATACTGCCAACTTTAATGGATTGTCTCCATTCATCTACGTCAATAGACAGCTCCTTCAAATCGCCCACGACCATATCAAAATCTATAATGTTTTCTTTATGTATCTATGCATGTATACAGGCCTGATGCGTATCGACATTGGTTTAAGTTAAAATCTTCTCCTTCTTCTATGTGCCCTGTCCTTTCAGGACGTAGGTTATCATGGCTTTCCACGTCTCCCTATCCCTGGTGGCTCTTAGTACGTTTTCTTCTGTTACACCTCGCAACCCCCGTTCCGTCATCCACCTGCTCAGGCCCTTCAAATATGTTATCCGCTGCCTTCCTCTGTCTCTTTTTACCTCTTTCTGGCCTGTCAGTATCAGGTTTTTCAAGCCCTCCTTCCTCATTGCAAGTCCCAGGAACTTCAGTTGTCTCTTCCTGATGCTCACTGTTAATTTTCTTTTCGTTTCTATTCTTTCCAACACCTCATCATTGCACACATGCTCGGTCAATGATATCTGCAACATCCTTCTGTAGAACCACATTTCCGCTGCTTCAAGTTTTTTTCTTCATCTTCGATGATATTGTCCAACGTTAACTGCAATATTGAATAACTGACATCACATAGCAATCTAGCAATATCTTCTTTGTTTCTAGTGAGATTTTCCTACGTCTTAGTACTTTACTCGGCTTCTGGAACGCGTCTTTTGTTATGCCAATTCGCCTTCGGATCTCCGTGTCGCACTTTCCATCTCCTGTTAGAACACTTCCTAGGTATCTAATTTTTTGTATTTGCTTGATTCTAGTATCCACCACCTGTATTTGGCATTTTGGGTTGATTTTTTTGCCGATGACCATGCATTCAGTTTTCTTGCAGTTTATTTGTAGTGCTTTTCTGTCACTCTCCACAGCTACCTTCTGTAGGAGATCTTGTAGTTTTCTTCTCTTGTCTGCAATCAGCACTGTCTCATCTACAAATCTTATGTTGTTCAGATTGTGGCCTCCGATAACAAATCCTGGTATAGCATCTAGGGTCCTCAAAATATTCTCGTTGTACAAGTTGAACAGATCCGGTTAAAAAGACACATCCTTGTCTTGCGCCCCTTTCTATCTTTGTAAATCTGCTGAAATAGTTACCTGTCCGTATGTAGGCAGTTTGCTGCCAGTAGAGATTCAGTTAAATTCAGCTTTACAAAATATCAAAATGTACGAATAAATAAACGAACAACAGAAGCAAAATTCTTAACGCAAATGATATTTTTCATAAGTCAACTCAACAAACTATGGGATTTCTTTAAATTTATCAACTTTCAGTTTTTTTCCTAATGATAGCAAGAAGATTTTGACATGTCTATATTTACAGTGTAGGCGTGTGGTTTCTATCATAACCGCCATCTTTTGTGATAAGTCTATCCGAATTGATGTTGGCCTATATACGCGTATTTAATATCACAGCCAACGCGTTTCGTTAAGATAATACGTGATAGCAGATATGGTGTTCTATATTCTTGTGGTGACGAGACATATATAGATATATCAGTTGATCACCATTCCACATTAGGAACGATGGCGAATCTACTGTTACCATCTTTGAATGGTTTATGGATTTAATAGACAAGATAAAATAGAACACAGGCTCTTAAATATAATCTAGCTTTAAAAAAAAGATGATATTGCTTTTAATCTTTTTCTTCCCTTTGTTCATGGCTAAAAAAGAGAGATGAAGATAGCAGATGCTGCTTTATATAAATAGTAGCCATTTTATTTTAGTTTTCTCATTACGTATCATAAATTTCATGTCTCTTTTTTTCCAGTTATGATTATCCAAAGTCTTCCTCATTGCTTACATCGTATCTACCAGGTGTTTTTAGCATTAGCAAGTATTTTTATATAAAATATTTTTCTTCATCTGACAGGAATTTGTCCAGAAATCAGAGTCATATAAATGATTAGATATTTATTTAAATTGTTCGGACTATTGTCCTCATCTTTATTATTATTATATTCACGACATTTCGGCCGTTCTACTCTTCGACTTTCTTCAGGTAAGAGGAATTTTGAACCGGACCCTTTATTTCGATCACTGGTGTAGATTGTTCTCATTCCATGAGTCATGCCACTTCCGTATGTCGTAGTTATCGCCATTTAACTCAACTGTCAAAGTTTTTGTGCGCCACTACTGTTGTCATTTATTGAACTCATAACTTTGTGAGTCAAGTCATTGGATTTAACTAAAGCTTGATCCAACCAACAATTGTTCTCGTTCCATGACGTTATATTTTTGAATATCGATAATATGTCTTGACAGTTCTTACATGTTCGTTATTTAATTGGTTTTGTTTGGCGGTATATCGATATCTATGGGTTATTTCATGCCATAATTTAAATATTTTGTAGATAATTTCATGCTTTCTACTACAGATATTTTGTACGTAACAGGCATGTTTTTTAGATATATATTTTAGATCATGAAAGGTATCGTTGGTTATTTTACTATAAAATGTATTTTTATATTTTAGGATTGCATTTATTATCATTTTGCAAAAAAAATTATTGTTGTTCATTTTATTATAAAATTGTACTGTTGATTTTTGTTTGGGGGCTCACTATTTGCCCGTAGGTGGGACCCTAGCAGGTGCCACCATCTGGGTCAGAGTGAACTTGAGAACAACAGCAATTACGTGGTTGGTCCATCTTCCTCAAAACTTTCAATCCCCCGATAAGAGGCCTTGCTGCTGGATGCAGTTTATCGTCATACCCTGGAGAAGGAGGAGGAGGAGAATGAGGAGGAGGAAGAGGAGAAGAGGAGGAGGAAGAGGAGAAGAGGAGGAGGAAGAGGAGGGCAAAGAGAAGGACGAAGAGAAGAAGGAAGAGGGGGAGGAAGAAGAACTTTCCGAATTTCTGTTAGCTTAGTCAATATTTAAGAACATTATAAAAAATTCTATAGTTAAACTGAACAAGTAGACAAAAAAAAAAGAAGAAAAGAACGTAATGCAAAGATGCATCATCTTGCCGGATATATTCAACTTATACATTAAACCCAAGACAAGTAGAAGACCTAACAATATTTGTTATCGGTAGGTGCAATCTTAACAATAGAAGATAAGCACATGACACCATACTGATGGCAGACACAGAATGAAAACTGTAGGAACTCATACACAAGCTTTTAGGTGAGAAGCAGGTAGAAAGGATTAACTATCAATTGTAAGAAGACAAAATGTATAGTGGAAAATTTGATCGAAACGATAAAGAAAATATTAAGAAACAGGATAATTTTGTTAGAAACAAAGAAATTTTTTTTAATCATTTCACCCCAAGCAAGGCATTCCATTGCCACTATTGCGCATGGGGCTACATAGGGGAAGGTAAAGAGGAGGAGTGGTTAGGTGTAGGAAATGTCAGAAGGAAGGTGATAGATGGGTAAGGATACCGAGGATGAGGGTTGGGCAGATGGGAAGAGTGTTTGAAAGAATGGGAGCGAGTTAGTGTGTTAGGAGGTGTCTATTGACATTACATTTAAACTCCTGGAGATTGTAGCCGTCGGGGAAGCAATCATGTAGAAGAGAATTCCACAGTCGGGAAGTGCGAGAAAAGAAATTGTTGGAGTAGAAGTTGCAGTTGCATTTTATCGGTTTCACTGGGATCTAGTTGCTAATCTA
>JBBBDQ010000886.1:2517500-2615000 GCA_037127315.1 Ascarosepion bandense | reverse complement strand
TCCAAATATATTCAGACACGTACCCATATCTATTAACAAAAGGGTATCTACGAACTCAAGTAGCATAAAAATATTCAATGGAAACAAAGAAACACACGAATCAGCACTAAAAATTAACGGATACTCGAATAAACTCGAATACACAAAGAAAGAGAAACCAGACAAAAACAATAGAATAAGAAATATAATCTGGTTTATTCTATACTACAACAATATAAAAACAAAAATAAGAAAAATATTTTTCAACATAACAGAAAAATACTTCCCTAAACACAACAAACTTCAGACAAAATTAGATACAGCTGCATGGAAAAACTACAAACTAAATTCAATAAGAAAATACAACACAAACGAACAAGACACTATGAACAAATGTAACTGCCGAAAGAAAGAAAATGTCCACTTAATAATAAATATCTAACCAACAATATAATATACAAAGCTACCGTGACAAATAACTTATCAACACTTTATCTCCAACCCGATATCGAGCACTTTGCGATGAAGGGCCTGCTTGACAAAGTGCATTTAATCAGTAAAACCACTGAAAAACAACAACCTTGGCGCTAAACATTATATATATATATATATATATATATATATATATATATATATATATATATATATATTCCTTATTCTTGCAGTAAAATTTAAATTATTTTCAGTTTATTGATAACCACTTTTTGTTTATTTTTTAAACCAGTATACAGATTCAGTAAAGAAACTTGGTAAAATAGTATAGGATTGAAAAAAGAATGGTATAAGGATGAAATACTACATCAGTTGCTGCTTAATTTGTATTTTTCACTGCCCCAGAAATTTCAAGTTGTTAGCACAGAAGGCAAAAAATGTATGTTGCTACAATGTTCTTCAAATTCATAGGGAAATGATTAGCAGAAGCGAACTCTTGCATTCGCAGAATAGCTATAGATATATTGGGTGGGGTGGAGGGCTAAAGTGCTCGCAGTCATAGACATTGTTTCCTTTTGTCTACCGTCTGAATTTCGGTTGAGTGATTATCTTTTTAATTCTCATGAAAAAATATCAAGTATTTAATAAATCTTATACGTGATATCCCGATTTATGAGGCTGTGCTGGAAAGCTCCTAAGTCCGTCTAAAAATCTATTTGCTCACTTGAAAAATGGATCGACTGAGAGCTTTTTTTAGTATCATCATTCAGGTAAGTGAAATACATGATATACTTTTGGGCAATCATTTCTTGAAAGTGACATAACTCACTTGGCAGAAAATTTTTCTGCAGTAGGTTGCCTTTATTTTCTGCGGTAGGTTAGTTGCCAACCGAATGTCTCCTATTTAATCCATAGGTGAAGGAAAAAGCGGCGGATTAATACGTTTGTGCGTAAGTGAATGCAACAAATTCGACTGGAATTCGAACTTGAATTCGAACGATTTCTCGCTCCGAGAAACTTTCCATTACACCACAGCGCATATCCTTAGTATTGCAGTGTAACCTGGATTAAAGAGAGTTGTCGGGACCGGATAGATATTATCCTATATCCGGGTTTCTGTTATATCCCGGTTTGGTCTATTTTATATACATTACCACAGGCTCTATTTTGGGACCAGAGAAAATATCTCTTATATCCGATTTTCTTTTATATCAGGGTCTCTTATATCCGGGTTATACTCTAAAATAGATATAATATTCTTATCTAAACAATTGCCACATCTTCTGATGCTTATATCCGGGTTATACTATAAAATAGATATAATATTCTTATCATCTAAACAATTGCCACATCTTCTGATGCTTATATCCGGGTTATACTATAAAATAGATATAATATTCTTATCACATCTAAACAATTACCACATCTTCTGATGCTGGTTTAGTAAGTGATCTACAGAAAAAATCTGATATTAATATGCACATCTTGTCTATACTTCTGAAATGAGGTAGTACTCATATTATTGTGGCTGTTATCCGCATCGGACGGTCTCCATATTCACGACGTTTCGGCCGTTGTACACCCCGGCCTTCATCAGGTGATTAGAATTTTGAACCCAACCCGTTACTGCGATATTTCCAGATCTCTTAGTTTTCTTCCTGTAATTCAACTTTCTAAGTTATTTGTTCACCACTGCTGTATTCTGATATTAAACTCATAAGTATTGTGTAAATTCAATGGATCTAACCAATACTTTTATCCACTTTATGAATTCTTATCCGGTGTATGACTTTTGGTGAGTTTAAAACGCCTAATGACGCAGTAATCATTTTTGCCAGAGCTCATAATGCAATCTTTGAAGCTAATGATTTTCTCTTGCACTTCGTATTACTGGTTCCCATACTGCATTCATTTCTATGCTTATGAGATTTTTGTGGTCTGGCATATGCGCTGTTTCCTTAAGTTTTCTTAATTTCAAAGCGTTTTGGAAACTTTACACATTGTTGTTGATCACATGTTATACCAAAAACATTCATGTAAATCACATACTATACCAACACTGGTTTTCTTTTCTAGAGAATGCATTATGATGTTGTTAGTCGCTTTTAATTAAAATCAAATTGACTGTATCTATTGAATTTGCCCCTGAAAGTTACAGACAGAGGAAAGGTCATTATATAATAAGACTAGATTTGAACCCAATGTCCGTTTTGGAATATTTGTTTTACTTTCTTTCTTTTCATTTTTTTTATCATTGATTTTATTTAATTGTCGACTTGGTTTTCTTTCATTTTTACCATATTTATTTTTTCCTTTCTGTCATCCTTTCTTTTATTTTTTCTTTCTCTCTTTTTTGTTTTGCTTCTGTGCTTATCTTTCATAATTTTCTTCTCTTGATGTTTTTTTCTTTTGCTTTCTTATTTTTTCTTTTTGTCTGTCTTTCCTTTTCGCTACTTTTCCTTCTTCTATTTGTCTTTATTCTTTTTCATTTTTCTTTGTTGGTGTTTTCTTTCACTATCTAATATGTTTTTCTATCTTTTTTTCCTTTCTTTTTGTTCTTGTTTATTTTTTTCTTTCTCTCGTGAAAGAAACACGAGAGAAAGAGAGAGAGATAGAGAGAGAGAGAGAGCTTTCTTTCGTTTTCTTTGTTTTCAGTTTCCTTTTTTACTTTCTTTTTTTCTACAAGTTGAACAATTCCTCCTTTGAATAGCACTAACAAAAAAGAAAAAAAAAAAAAGAAAAAAAAAGAAAGAAAAAATAAAAACTCTTTTGAATCATCCACCCACGCACAGTCTTTCACTCATCCGTTAATCCATTGCAGGTGCCCCAGACTGGAGATTGTCTGACTGTTTGAGTTTCAGATTAGCTTAAAAGAAAACTTTTAATCTTTTCTCTATTTTTATCATCTTTCACCTCGTAAATTTTTTTTCTCGTTTTTATTTCTCGTCTCCTCATTCTTCCTACACACCTTACTCGAAAATTATTACCGCTGAACTCCCCGAAAAAACAAAAAAGCCGTTCACTAACTTTCAATTTTTCTCATTGACACACCCTCAGACAAACATTTATATACCATACAGTGTGTCCCCACTAAAAAATCGACATAATTTTAAAAATGTGAATATCTGAGTAACTAAATGTCCGAGGCAAACGCAATTTACGTCTTCTTGTAGAACAATAAATGATTTATTTATCAGAATTAGAACAAAATAATCAAATGATGTAGATTTTATAACCGATTTCACAAAGCTTCAGAAATGTTCAATATGCATACCACATGCGACACGACACACGTCAATTCGGTAGTCCAGATCCTGCCAAACAAATTGTAGTATGTTTTGCGTAACATGCTCAACCGCCTCAGTGAGTCTCTGATTAAGTTCCTCTAGGCTTGTAGGAAAAATCGGATATAGAAAATCACAAGGTGTCGATCGATGAACATGATGGTCATTTCAACAGTACATTGTCATTATCATTGGTACGCCCGATCTATCTTCCTCCTGGATTCTCATAAGAGATAAGTCCGCACAGTCAATCCGTATTTACAAATTTTGTTAAAATTTGAAATTAGCTGAACGAATTTTGGCTACGTCATTAGACTACAAAATCTTGACAATTCTCGGCGGACACCCTGTATATTCATGTAGCATAGGCATATCTACATATCATGACATTTGAAAAAAAAAAGGTATATTATAGTAGTCGGCAGTTATTATTACTCGTTTGTAGGGTTATAGTATAAAGACTTGCTTAGGCACTCGCCGTGACATCTGTAAATCATCATACAGAACTTTTTCTAACGACTGATTCCAACGGTTTGAGACTCACTGGAGTTCTTCTTTTAGGTCTCTTGTCTAGTTCATTTAGTGATCGGGGAGTGTTCTTTACTCCCCAATATCTCCACTTTTTAGATTTTTCTTATTAATAAATTTATTAATAAATATTTTATTTTTTATTAGTATCACGTCTTCCACTTTCTGGTGAGTTCGTCAAGGTGATTAACTTTGGATATTTTACTGCTCATTTCCTTTTTTCTGAAAATCTTCCTTGGATACTCAACGAATTCTTGGGGTCCTGGAACATGAAAAATCATCATACAGAACTTTTATAGGTTATTCCATTATTTCGGGCTTTTCGTCGGCAAACCTTTTCTTCAGTTGATTATAATGTCTTTTTATAAGTCGTTCTTATTCTTTTTTTTACTTGACAACAAATTGTCGAACACCGGTCGGCTCGTCGAAATCAAAATACGACTGATATCTCTGCATTCACTATCGCATAAATATTCTTTTATGTATCCATTTATCCGGTCCCTCAGCTATGGACTAAAAAGCAGAGAATACTGAGTTTTCCTGCTTTAATAGTTAGGATTAACCAAACTACCCCTGCCTAATCAAAATAATCCGCTGATGATCTTTAGGTAAATATCGTTCTCTTTTTTTGTTGTATTTATTTATTTATTTATTTTTTGACTGTAAAGTTCCCTTTGTACAAGAACCAGGGATTAATCGAATAGAGGATTACGTTAAGAAGCAATTTACACGGATAGGATAAGAAGATAACTGTTATCTCTAGACCTGAACAAATTAAGATTGTAGTAATCGGAGAAACATCCTGTTGAGAGTCGGTTCCGAAGAGCAGTGGTTCTCGAGAAGTTGTTCAGGTAGAACTTACTTCCCACCGATGAAATACAGAGGGTCAGTCAGTTAAGTGCCATACGTGATACACGCTTGGGCGATCATGTCTCGAAAGAGACATGACTGACTGGGCAGAAGGTTATCCCGCAGTAGGTTGCCATTGCTTTCTGCGGTAGACTGGTTGCCGACCAAGGCTATAGAACCCAGTCTGTCCTGCTATTTAACCCATAACTGGAAGGAAGAGACGGATTAATACCTTTCTCAAGGGTATTTGCGCGAAAGTAAATACCCTTGAGAGAATAAGTAAATACCTTGAGTAAATACCCTAATACAGAGGGTATGTGACTGATTTACTACAGTGTAAGTGGCATGGCGAGTCCTATCCTTGAAAGTTAAACCTGGAAGAACCAAGGGATATAGTTCGTCCGAGCACTTTTTATGGTGTTACGGTGCTCTCTTACGAGGAATGAACTCTTCCTCTTGTTATATATAAATCACCTGCCTGATTTCTAGAGAATAGTCAAATAGCAGTGAGAGAGCAGTTATGAAGAGTCAAGTTAGCAGTCAAATACAGCAGTTAACGAGAGCAGTTGACGATAGCTACTAGTCAGGCAGCGTAATAATACCTTTGGACTTATTATTTCTATATTACTTATTATTAACACTTCTTTGAGCATCTTGTTTCTTGTTATACTAAAACATTGTTTTGGACCTACCTTCTTGTTCCGTGTCTTACTTCCGGCACAAACTGGTCACTACAACTTTGCAGCGAAGTTTCGCCGCCACTACACAACAAATTGGCGGTGACGATTCACAACACATGGCAATATCGATAGGGTAGCGAGAGGCTTAACACGTCTCGCCTGTGAGAGAGAGGTTGGTGGGTTGAAAATAATTCGTTCCCCACAAGAACTCTTGAACTCTTTCGAAATTGGAAAGTGAGGACTGAGCATCTCCCACCCAAACATGACAACAGTATTCCCTTCTCGGCCTGATCTGACTCTTGTAAAGGTAAAGGTAAAGTTATATATATATATATATATATATATATATATATATATATATATATATATATATATATATATGTATATATATATAAGCATTAATAACAACAGAAATTAATAACAACAGGACACCTTTATCTCTTTTTCTGTCGAGGAACCATTCCTATAATCGAAATGTGCCGCTACCATTTTGGCGAGAGGAAACAGAACGCCTCGGATATAGGGGACATTTTCTCAACAAAAAAAGTACACACGTTCGATTCTGGATGTAAGACAATTATTCTCTCGTAAGACTTCACGATCTGGGCCAGTTGTTATTAATTTCACTGTTGAGGAGATTAAGGTACAGGGATTGCAAACTCAAACATATGTACCTACTAAAATAACGCTTACAACAATAAGATATAAGCACGGATTAAAAATCTATCAACAAAATTCGAAAATAAATTAGTTATCCTCAACACTAGGATCGTTACCACAACGTCCAAGACAATCGAAAATTTAGTTTGGAAGAAAAATAAATTCATTACTACAACAAATGCCGGTATTTATGACATAAATCCTACAATGTAGGAAAAGTTAAATTGGCGAAACATCTAGGAATCTAAAAAACAGCATCTACGAATATAAGAGAGTTCTACGTTGGGATAACCCATTAAAATCAAAACAGTTCATATCTTCGATTGTATAGATGCTACTCTAATTAGAAAAGAACAATTATCTACGCAGGAAATACTTCGAAGGAGTTCTAATAATTATTTTGCCATCTATAAACACACGTCAAAAACAATTTATTTTATCACCAACTTTTATAGAATAAGTAATTAAAGAGAAGCCGGGAAGCCGAGTTCGAATTCCAGTTGAATCCATTGTATTCACTTACGCGCAAATACCCTTGGGAAAGGTATTAATCCGTCTTCCAGTTATGGGTTAAATAGCTGGAGAGATTGGGTTCTATAGCCTTGGTCGGCAACCAGTCTACCGCAGAAAGCAATGGCAACCTACTGCGGGATAATTTTCTGCCCAGTCAGACATGATCGCCCAAGCGTGTATCACATATGGGACTTAACTGACTGGCTGAATTAAAGAGTCTACGAAATGTCTTCCCATTACTGCAACAATGTAACTTAAATTCATTCACCCTTGCACAAAACATCCACAAATCAACATGTAGACAACCACCAAACATGGATAAAAATGCCTACTAGATGTGCGAGTGCACGCGCATACACACACACCCACACACACGCAAACACACACACACGCAAGCATACACACACTCACACGCAAAAATACTAACCATTATACATTATAGTCCCACATAGACAAACTAGAATTGTGATAGACATATACATGCATTATAGACACGAACGCATCTTGACAAGCACAATGCACATAAAGTCTGCTTAACCAATAAAACACAAACAAAATTAAAAATAACAGAATTTTCTTTTTTCTTCTTCTCCATATTTCATTCTCCGATGAAGCTTTAATAAAAGTGAAATGTTGGATTTATGAACATTTTCTGTCTGCTCCTTATATATATATGTAAGGGAATGTTCATTTTTGTGTGCGTATGAGGGCACGTATGTTTCTTTTTTGTGTGTCACATCTTGAGCTAATTGCATGGAAGCCAATATGAATCTGTTTTTATTTGTGTATATAACCGCTTTGGGCGTGTGAGTATGCGTCCATCGCATATATATATATGGGTGATGGTGGAAATGCATACTTTGTGACCTTGTATGCATTCAAGTGTGCATGTCTGTTTTGTGTGTTTGTTCATATATCTGTTCCTCTGTGTGTGTGTGTATGTGTGTGTGTGTGTAGCTACATGAAAGGAGGTGTATATTTCGGCTGCTTAACTTGACATGAAGGCTAAATATTTGACATTGTAACAATTGTGTTTCTTTTTGCTAATGTGAGTTTTGTTTGCGTTTTTTTTATTTAGTCCTTTTCCTTTTTTTTTTTACTGTTTTGATTGTTTTTTTTGGGGGGGGGGGCTTTTTAGATGAGTTCTTTTTGCTTCTTATTTTACTGTATTTTTCCTTTTTTTTTTTTTGAATAACAACGCTATTTTTCAGCAAATTTTCTTCCTTTTTTTTACCACACATCTTTTTTTTGTGGGAGGAGATTTTCCATCATGCTTCTGTCTTTAGCATCTATTCTCTCTCACTTCAACACCTTCTGTGGAGCGATGGCTAACAAACTCCTCTTGCGAATAATTATAAGTTTAGTGAGTTAGATTCTCACTGAACGCTTCACGACTATAGCTATGTGCTAGATTAATTGACCAAATACTTTTTCATCTCATTTTTCTCTCATTTGTACATTTTAACTTTATGTTTTTTGCTCTTTTATTTGATAACCTGTCAATTCTTGCGTTGTACTATTTTTGAATCTATTTTCCCGAGTGTTACTAATAATCAAAATAACAAAATACAAGTGGGAAATGTGTTTGGAAATTTTGACATCAAACCATTTCAAATGCTAATGGTGATAGTAAGATGAACCGTTTCCATTCATTGATCGAACGGTTACTGTTTACTGTTGGTTGAAATTTACAAAATATTTCTGTTAAAACAGTTTTTGAGGAAAAGTAGTGATTTATTGCTTTTTTTTTTATATATTCATAGGATTTTCTTTCCTAACCTTTTGCTTAAGGCTGTGTGGATAGTAAAGATTTTATCATTTGTTAAAGTTATTCGTCTGCGATTCCGTATCGCCAGTTTACAAGATCTGATAAAGGATGGTTCTCTCAAAGACCTACAGCTTTCATTCGCTCGAAACCATTTTTATGAGAAAACAATTGTATATGGTTGATAGTTTAGACATTTCTGAACAAGTTGAATGCCATGAATGACAGCTTTAATTCTTTTCACTTCATTTGGATTTTATATGTTGTTCCTTGCATGTTGTTCTATTTTCTTGCGTATTAATAATAAACTGCTGTTGGAATTTCTAAGATCAGGAAAATAAGTTTCTTATATCATGTAATTTGATGCCCTTTCAAATATTAATAGGATTTTTGTTGTGGCCAGGAAGAAAGGCACAGAAACAAGAAGGTAGGCAGAAACAGTGTATAAGAATAACAGAACATATAAACAAAATAAGAATGTTAGTAGTAAGTATATAGAAGTGTACGTCCGAAGTGCCAAGTTCCACTGTCTCGACTGCCTCACGACTGTCTCACGACTGTCTCACTGCAGCGTCCCTCGAAGTCACGCAGGTTAGTGTTTATTGACGGAGAAAGAGTCCATTCTTATAGATAGGGCACCATAACAATTTTTTATCCTAATCCTTTGTTTTTGATCTAGAGTGTCATTATTTTCTCTTTGTATGATATGTGCTATCCATTTTAGTTGTTACTAATTTTTGAAATTTTCATTTTTAAATTGATTATATTTTTAGCAAAAAACTATACGCAGGCTAAGTGATAAACACATTTACTTAAACTTGAAAAATATGGGCATCATAAATCATGTGCAAGATATAACTTTCCATAACTTTAAATAAATAATTAAATGCAGAAATGACTTAGTATTTTATTAATACTAATTGTCTATTCGATAAATTATTTCTTTTTAAAAAGAAAACTCGGCGTTCTGTTTAAATAGATATAGATTAGGCAAAACTTGATCAGGAAATATTGATGTGCAGATGGAATAACAATAAATTGTTGTGGATCCTGGTGAAGAACCACACAAAATAATGAACAACAAAACAGACATTTGAGATAGAAAAATAGGTTATATTGAACGTAAATATACAAAATGCAGGTGAGTAATCCAGGAATACAATTAGTAAGGAATGTATATATATATACAAGTCTTGAAATGAAACCGTGTTGAAATAGTATATCTGTGTAATATTATTCTGGCTGAGTGGAGCTTAGAGCTACCATGACTATGGACGCGGTATTCTCTGTGTAACTTCGGTATCGTTCGGTAACTTACGGATTAGTTTCGATGTCCCTCACGGATTTCTCTATGGCAGGAGTATATGTATACTAAAGTCGAGTCTATTATCATAGAAAAAGGGGAGATCCCCCAACAAAAATGAATATAGGCGAGCCGAATTCATCTTTCGGTTGATTTTGTTAAGTTAACTTTTGCGCAAATATCCATGGGAAAGATATGGATCGATATCTCTTTTTCGTTTATGAGTTCAGCAGAAGAGCTGGCTTGGCTCATTTGTCTTGTGATGGCAATCAGTTATGGTGAAAGTAAATTCTGAATTCAAAAGTATCCTGAAGAGAGATGGGTCAGCCAGGCTCTCTTACCCTAGACATACCCCTTCAGCTATGCCTGCAGTACATGTGCCCTTCCCGACACACTATCAAGCTTAATAGGTTATGAAACTCGTGAAGTCGCGAATCAAGTAAAGGAAAATACTTCTATGGTTTATACTAACAAATTCCTGGTTGATACGATTAGGTCAACCATCAGAGTACCTAAATTGCCACAGATAGAAAAAAAGGTACATATGAACAGAATGAACGACAAATAGTAACTTCTACTAATGATAGATAGATAGAAAAAAGACACAAAAAATACGAACGACTACTATTAGTATTGCTATTGCGCACACCCCCCCCCCCCCCCCACACACCCCCCCACACACACACACATATATATATATATATATATACACACACACACATATATATGCATGTGTGTGTGCAGGCTGATTCAGATACGGATAATAATAGGTAGATATTTATGAATAGACAGAAATATATATATATATTATCCAAACGTTGGAGAATTTTTGTCTTTATGTTCAACTGAAATTAAAGCCAAAATACGATGTTTAGAACGGCTCATGATTAAACATAATAGACATTAATTGTCTCTTATATTTAACAGTACATGTTTAGAAAATTATTTCCTGCCTCGATACACTCTATATATATATATATATATATATAGATAGATAGATAGATAGATAGATATGAACAGAATGAATAATTATTACAAACTACTAATGAGAGATAGAGAGATAAACAGATACATAGATAAAAAAAGACTCACAGTTAACTACTAAAAACGACTCCTAGTACTACAATTAATATATATATATATATATATATATATATATATATATATGAATAAATATAGTTTTAAGGTGTGCTATATTTATAGGATAATGTGCTCAATATCAGAGATAGAGTCTATGTAAATATAAAAGTGAACATTGAAGTCAAGACTCAAGGGCGACAGACTGTTTCATGCTTAACGCAATCATCATATGTGTATTAGCACACATGTCAGTCAGTCACATTATCGCTTAAATGATCATGTCTCGAAAGAGACAAAACTGACTGTTTTTAATCCATAACTTGAGAAAAGAGATGAATTAATACTTTTTCCCAAGGGTAAAAGGAAGGAATTGCAAGGAATTCAACTGGAATTCGAACTCGGCTCCCCGATTTTTCGTTAGCGTTTCAAGTGTGATATGAGATTTGAAAATAAACAGTCTTGGTATTTACTAAGGCATGAACATCGACTGCTAGCATGGATTTCAGCCGCACAAAGGCATAAAAATAAATTACATTTTTGTTTGTCAAAGTTGACAATGAATTTTTAAAGGCAGATTTTAACTGAAGCTATAACTCTGTTTACCCATTCCATTTCATATAATGGTGAGTGTTACGGCCTTCCTCGTTTGCAAGCTTAATGTGACCATGTAGATATAGGGAGCAGATTAATGTTTTATTTCATTCGGCCTTGTGTCGGAAATAATCGAACTCCCTAAAGCTTACAAGTTTTATGCAGAATTATGATCATCAGAATTATCAGAAGGTTTTCATCAGAAGGTTGTTGGTTGGAATGTGTGGATTAGTGTGGAAGAGTGGAAGAATAAAATATACATTTTTCATGCTAAAATAGTTATTTATTAAAAGAAAAGAATAACAAGAATAGGTAGTAGTTAAGAGTTCAATAAGAAATTTAAGGGTATGAAGATTTGTAGAAAATATTCGTAGTAGTAATTTGTTGGAAAGTGTTTATGCGTACGTATGTATGTATTAGCGTTTGTTAGGTAGGAATGTCTTTGAATAGAGAAGAAGTAAAATGAATCAGCACACGAGAAAGAAGAAGAAGGAGAACAATGTGCGACGCGACCTATGTCCAGTTCGTGGTTGAAGTTTCTCCCGTTACATTTTAGTTGTTTCGTCTCGCTGCTCCCAACTGACTGACTGGGTGACGCTGATCGAAGCCATTTATAGAGTCCTTTAGAATTTTGCAATGGATTGCAAAGTCTTTTGGGTCTTACAATTAGCTTTCATTGGTCAGAAAATTAATTTAATATCTACTTGCTAAATCTGGTTTCGACTTTTTCTTTAAGCACATGGTCAATCCTTTTTCTATTTGGTAAAAAACAGAATTTCACACGTCATTGTGAATTTTTGTAAAATTCAATAAGAAGGTTGATTTGAATTCTTAATTTCCTATCCACCACAACCACAAGTTGATTTGTGTGCTTGACGCAGGCAATCGAGTTCAGGTGTTTTCACTGGAGAAGAGAGCTTTTATTTATCACTGGCTAATACAGTGATTTTCAACCGTGTGTTGCGGCCCACTTAAACTACGTAAACTTAAGGAATCATCACATATGCTAGGCTACAAAACCTCCTAAGCCGACCAAGCATAGAGATTAATACAATACGGAAACCAGTAATACAGAGTGCCAGAGAAAATCATTACTGTCAAAATTGCAATATGAGCTCTGGTAAAAAATACTAGGGAATCATTAGTTATAAAATTGCTGTATGAACTCTGGTAAAAATCACTAGAGAAAACCATTAACATAAAAAATACTTGAGAAAACCATTAACATAAAAAAATTGCAATATGAACTCTAGTTAAAAATGATTACTGAACATTAGGTTTATAAGTCCACAAAATCTAGTTGTTTTTGTCCTTTAGAACAGTGGATATAGACGTTGGTTAATCCCTGTAACTTGACCCAAAGGGTTGTGAGTTCAATACCAGGCTACAGCAGTGGTGAACAAATAGCTAACAGATTAGAGGGAGATAACTCATTACGACCAGAAGAGGCTCTACACAAGGAGTGGAGATCATATACCCTAGTGATTGTAATGAAGGGTTCGTTTCGAAATTCTTAGCAACTGTAGAAGACCGGAGATTTCAGCGGGCGAAATGTTGTACAAATGTCAACAAAGATGAGGAAAATAGTTCGAATAATTTAAATACGTATGTGTGTTCATATTCATATTCATATTTCATAACATTTAAATGCATAACCTTAAACGTTTTGCTTCGTGTGCCGTGATACTTTCTTAGGTGTGCCGTTGTTTAAAAAGGTTGAAAAACACTGGACTAATAGGACAAGATAGTGCGAGAAAAATAGTTTTCTGTCGGCTTAATCAAACTGAAGGAATCAAACTGAAGGAATCTGAATGGAGTAATAAATTAATTTGAAGGAATAGCTGCCAAAAATCACTTTTTCAAATTTATAACCAAATCCTACTGATGCATACGGGTATTTCTTCGTAGCCAATAAAAATGGACAATTCTCGGTTTTACACATTTTTCTTTCTTACTTTGAAGTCGGAATGCCATAAACCACTTGATTGTATCCCTTTTTTGTCCACTATATCTATTTTGAGAACTTTTTACTTTGTTACTGTCTTTAGTTGCCTTACATTAAATTATTTTGTTTCGTTTTATTTTGCCCTTTCCTTTTTATTATCCTTTTTAATATTATTGAGAAATATGTCAATTCCGCTTAAGCATGTCTGCTTCCTCAACAGTAGCTATTTAAACATTGTATCAGAACTTGTATTTAAACTGTATATGCGGCGGATAGTCAGAAATATGGACACTGCGAGACTTAGCAGATGTGAACATATTTTGACAGGCAAGTAACTAGACGGGAAAACACCGGTAGAGATGAATGTAACATACATTCGTAGATACATCAGACTGACCGATTAATACGAAGGACAAAAATAGGTAAGAATAAATTGAGATAGATAGATAGATAGATAGATAGATAGATAGATAGATAGATAGATAGAAGAGCAAGACTGAGAGTTAACTTCGACCGACTCCTAGTACTACAATTAATATATATATATATATATATATATATATATATATATATATATATATATACCCACTCACACCTTGATTGGGCACTCTGGAAGAATGGTAGCTACTCTAGCATATACGCATCGTTCATTCAGCAATGAATTAGAACACTCTCAGTTATTGGGCATGTATAATGATAATATACACGCTAAAAAGTCTGCCTCCTTCTACAGAGCCCACATAACTCAGAGTTAGAATCGCCGACTTACGCCAATTCAGTCGGATTTCAGTCCTGGGTAAAAAGCAATCGTATGTTTAACCGTACTGATGAAACACCAAAGCAGATCTGGCTGTGGATGACTATATATATATATATATATATATATATATTAGTTGTCTCTTCCTACCGATATATATATATATATATATATATTAGTTGCCCCCTTGTACCGAGCACCAAGAGCTTACAGGTAGAATCGCCGACTGATGCCAATTTGGTCGGGTCTCAATCCTGCGTAAAAGCAATCGGATGTCTAACCATGCTGATGAGCTGTGATAGAGCGAAGCAGATCTGTCTGAGGATGACTATATATATATATATATAGCATTGTAATTTTGTTATTATAATGGTTTATAAAATCATAATATCGCTACACAAAGATTTTCATGTCAGGACATGTCGCTATGTATCTTATCCAGACAAAATTAAAAAGTGACATTTCTAGACACCAGGCCATCCTGCTTCACGACCTAGATCTCAAAACTGCATAGTTACTTAATTCTCATTTCTGACTGAACAAAATTGACACATCTAAAGCATTTTCTCCAACTACTACCCCCGATTTTTCTCACGAATTCATCTTATATTTTCAAAATAAATCATTTTCACCATTTATTTTAGCATATGACCTGAAAAAGAACAGTATTTTTCTGAAACATGAACATTTTTGTGTAGTGATATTATGCTTTTATAAACCATTGTTTAATTTACAATATTAAGCTCTACACACACATATATATATATATATATATATATATATATATATATATATATATTGCTTGCTTAACTTCGGTGATCGAACGTTAAACAACTTAACTTCGGTGATCGAATGGTAAGCAACGTTGAGCCTAGTCAGTATTTAGATGGGTGACCGTGTTGGAATACCAGGTGCTGTAAGCGTTATTAACGGATGTGCGTTGTGGTGCAGTGGATGTCGGCTCGGAGGGGGAAATCCATGAGCCGAGTTCCAATTCCAGTCGAACACTTTGCATTCACTTACGCACTGGTACCCTTGGGAAAGGTATTAATCCGTCCCTTCCCTCCAGTTATGGGTTAAATATCTGAGGTCTGTTGTTCATGCGATCTGTGGCAGACGTCTGCACCGATTGTTTGTTATCAGCAGTTCCGAAAAGTGTGGATGGTGCTACACAAGCCTTCATCATTTTAAACAATTCTTTGTTTGGTTGTCTAATTGTGTTGGACGCTCATACGTCGAAATCGACGGGAGAGTCCATTATATATATATATATATATATATATATATATATATGTGTGTGTGTGTGTGTGTGTGTGTGTGTGTGTGTGTGTGTGTGTGTGTGTGCGCCTACATGTCTTATTAGCATTCTAACGCATATATATTTTCTTCAATCCACAATTTAATTACCTGAGATAAAACAGTTTCTGTCTGTCAAACGCAAAAAATACTTCAGAATAAGCAATGCTATAAGATATAAGTGTTAAAGGAATGCTATGTATGTCTTCATCTATGCGGATTCACAATTACAACAGATGTATAAGTATTTTTATTTTTTGTTATCTATTGATTTAATTGTCGCGTAAATATAACTATCCCTTTCATATTTGGGCAACATCTTTTTTTTTGTGGGGCAATTCTTGCATAAATAACTATATATACAAAAAGCAAGTCTTTCAAGATAAAATGTTCGAGGCACGCACTCAGTTTGAATCGATGAGAGAAGGAAACAAAGCGAAAAGTGGTGTCAGAAAAAGAACAGTAAAAACATAATTTTTTAGCACCTATTTTATATTCATTCTCACTGAATACTTCATTACTGTAGCCTTATGCCAGACTAGTTTAATCTGAGAAACTACCTTTTCATTTTTTTTTTCTGAATTTACTCCTTTTAATTTAATCATTTTTTGTTCTTTTATTTGTATTCTATATCAATCGTTGCATTGTATTAATTTTTATCTATTTCCCTGCGTGTTAATAATAAACTATGAAAATGACAAGAAGTGAGAATTGTTTTGAAAGGTCGACATCAAACTGTTCGCTAAAATAATGAAACTAGGCGATAAAACGATATCAGAGAAAGAATCTTAAGAAAAAAAATCTAATCCGTTGGCTTAAATGAATGAGAGAGAGAGGGGGGAGAGAGCGAGAGCGAAGTGAAAACGAGGCAACAAACGAAAAACGAAAAAAAAAACAATACCAAGAAGAAGCGGTAGAGTTACAAATAACCAATTCCGATCATTATAGCAATTATATGCTTAATAATATTTGCAGGGCGATAAAACAATAATTAGCAAGCGGAAATGGAAATCTGCTGGAACACCGTGGGGCGCCAACGAAAAAATGGCGGGAACTTGAAAATAAAAAGTAAAAATAAAATAAAAATAAAAATAACGAACCAGAGAGTGCAAACAAATGAAAGAGATATTTTTCCTAGAGCAGATAACATAAAAAGTGGCAATCATTCTTTGTATAGAAATATAAAACACGCGTTTAGAAAAAAACAACAACTAAAAAACAAAAACAAAACAAAAACAAAAAAAAAAACAAATATTTACAAGCCAGAATATATAAAATAAAAGAACCCGTTGTCGTCACCCAGACACGAAGGATAAAGGCCGCTATTGGTCAGTTATTTTTAATGGTATTTTCCCTTGGACGCTGGATTTGGTAGGAGGCAGACGGCATTTCTCTTTCTGTGTAGAGCGTAAACGAGTTTGTACCAAAGCGTTAGTTGAGATAAAAATGTTTTTTAGTGTTTGTTATGCATACGAGGGAAAATTGCGTTGTTAAAAAGGAATCGTGGAAACGGAAGTGAATGTTAATTTATGCGCAAATGAAAGCAAGTGATAACAAAAATATGGATACATTTGTTGTAAGTGTGAATTCACGCAGATGAAGACATGCATTGCATTCCTAATTACATATCTTATAGTGTTATAGGATCCGGTTTAACTTTCGGTTGGTATCTTATACAAGCGGAAACCGTTTGAATTTGGGCAATTGAATTTGGCTTGTGAACGTCTTGCGGGTTGAAGAAAGTAAATGTATGTCAGATTGTTTGTGAGAGATTTTCCCATGTGGACATTTGCCAGCCATTTCACTATTACTATTTACAAAGGCAATGAGAAAGGACAACTCGTCCAGAATATGCATTTTTCGGAAACGAAAAATATGAATTTTCATAAATACTAAGTTCTCGTATTATTAAAATATTCAGGTGTAGAAACAAAGGTACAGATATTGTGAGAAATTAAAACAATTACACTTATTTCAGTGCATCATTTTATTTACAGTTATTGCCGCGTAAAGCAAACAATGGTCAACCTTCCTTTTTATAGATAACTTTCACTTATATTATTACCAGCTAAGCCAGTTTTTACGGATTGAAGGCAAGAAAGACGGGAGCAAACAGAGCATAACCTAATTAACGAGCTTATGCAAATAGTCCGCGGACCAAGGAATAAGGAGAGATGAGAAAAAGGCAGAATTTACTAAGACCTACAATGGACAGAGGATTTTGCAGAGCCATGATGGTCTACATCCTAAAGGGGTACGGTGCATATAATAATAATAATAATAATAATAATAATAATAATAATTGAATTCTCAGAACAGAATTATGGCCATTAATATCCTTGCAATCCCGGTTGTTCAATATAGTTTTAACATCTTAAACTGGACTCTAAACGACATCAGGCGAATGGATTCTAAAACAAGAAAGCTTCTTTCTAAGCATAAGATGTATCATCCAAAGGCTGATGTAGACTGTCTATATATACCCCGTAAAGAAGGTGGAAGAGGTCTTATTCAGCTGGAATTGTCATACAAGACAACAACTATTGGCTTACTAACATACATAGAAGCAACAAAGGACTGGATGATACAATTAGTCAAGCAACATGAAGAATGAAAGAAAAAATATTCAATAATATAAGAAGGCAGTAAATACAAACACGGTTTACATTTAGTAGATTCTTTAGAAAAGCAAAACAGAAGCCAAGAACCAACTATTGCGCAAAAAAAAAAAATGAAAATGAAAATGAAAAATGAAAATGAAAATGAAAGCCAAAGATGAAACAACGCTGGCAAGACAAACCTTTGCATGGCCAATATCCAGAACATACCAATAAATCCAATGTTGATGAAGTTAATACTCATCGATGGTTACGTGCATCTGGATTAAAGTCTGAAACTGAAGGCTTTATTCTTGCAGCACAAGACCAAAGTCTTTTCACTAAAAAATCTTGAAAAAAAATATATACATCAAAGACACTTTTTTAAAGTCAATTGTTTAAATTGAAACTTACCATAATCTGATTTCACACAATAGTAATTCCTTACTTTATGAAATTTAAGACAGAAACTTATCTTAAATACAGTAGTTTGTCATTAACGTAATCCGTGGTGTGATTGATTGAATATGTCAGCTACTGTCTGCCAACACCCCAAGTATGGCGTCCGGAAGTGCCAAATTTTTATGTATCTAAAAAACCGGTTTCTGTTTTTTAACTGCATTGCTAACCATAACATAATATTTTCATCAATTACATAATATTTTATACAATGTTCGTTTAGCATTGTAGCTGGATGATTGGATATGCTTGCTAAATAAATAAAAATTGAAATTACTTTTAAAATAATTTTACAATTTAATAACAAAGAATGAAATTAAATAACCCAGTAAAGTTATGAAATATTATGCTAATTATTAATATTTTTATTATGCCTTATTCATATTAACGAGTAAGATAACTAGGTAAAAATATCTAATTTAATTTTTACATAACTGTAGATGTTATAAATAAGTATCTATATTTTTTGTACATGTCATACAGTATTTATGCAATATCTTGAAGAGAAAGGAATTTCGGGAATATTTTGTTACCCTGAAAAGGGCCGTGGTGTTTTCTTAATTGGCACTACAATCCTCCTCACTGTTTAGCTGCTTTTCCAGGTACAGGTATGTAGGTATCTCTCTTAATTTGATAACTAAGGGTACAATAATTTTATAACATGTGTTTTGTACAACCATTTACAGTTTTAAAAAGAACATGAAAGTAGGAATTAATCAATAAAAATGCATAAATTCAATAGTAGGATTAGGCTATGAAATAAAATAGAAAAAAATGTCCTTTTCATTCAATTGAAAATTAAAAAAATAAAACCTTTTCCAATTTGTTTTAATCTTAGCTAGGCACCATAAAATTGTAGTACATATTTGTTTCTTAAAAACATTCTGCAAACACAAATTGAAATTAAACATATTTTTTCAAAATTCCAACTTTTCTCTTGATTTTTTTCATTGTGAATGTAGGTATCTCCCTTAATTTGATAACTAAGGGTAAAAATAATTTTATAACATGTGCTTTGTACATTCATTTACAATTAAAAATAAACTTTAAAGTATTAGGTTAACATTGAAAATGCATAATTTCATTAGTAGGATTAGGCTATGAAATAAAGAAAATAACAAATGGCTTTTTCATTCAATTGAAAAGAAAAAATGAAACCTTTTCCAAATTGTTTTAATCTTAGCCTATGCACCATAACATTGTAGTATATATTTATTTCTTAGTCACATTTTGCAAACACACATTGAAAGTAAACATTTTTATCCCTAATAATTTCTTTTATGAATCATTACCACATGCCATTGGAATGAACAACCCAAAAAAGCAAAACAAATAAAAAAGAAGTTTTGATGCTTTTTCTAAATTCTGTCAGGTAGATAGATTCACAATTAATATGAAAAATGATGAAACTAATAAGTTAAAAATATAAAAGTTACTTTAAATATTTAAATTCTGACTAGAAATGACTTCTTTCTTGAGCGATTCAGAGACACGCATGAAAAGAATAGCAGTAAGGACCTTCGGGGTTTATATACGGGAAAATTTTATGTAAGGGCGGACAACCCTTGAGTCATGTGACCTTTTACAGATTTATATCGTTTATGGGCACCCGTACTTACCAAAAACGGGAAATTAACATGCAAAAATAAACAGTTTTAATTAAATTACAAAAAAAAAAGCTTCTCTTTTAGAGTAACTTTTTAAATTTTTCGATTAATAAATATATTTGCCACACATTAATTAAAAAACATCTGAGAAACCTATAAGGAGAGAAAAGGTAAAAGACTTATGGAACTTTTTAAATTACTTCATAAAAATATGACAAATAAAAACAATTCTTGTAAAAATTCATTACTAACGGAATTTTTTTTTATTCAGACGATGACACAATTTTAATTTATGTTTATATAAGTAATTAAAAGTTTAGCCAAATAAAAATTGGCATAGTTTTATTGCATTTTTATTTTCCTAATTCAGAGCTGATTTTCTAAAAGGTAGCTTGTTTTGAAGAATAAAAGACAGTTGATTAGCTTTCCTTAATGACTCCTGAATTTAATGAAAACTATCTATATTTTGTGACCGAATTACATTTCTGGAAATTAAACATTGGGGGGGGGGGGGTAACAAATTAAAAAAATATTTTTACCAATATTTTTTCAAAATAATTATTTCAAAAATCATTTCAGTCATTTGTGAATAAGTCCTGAAATTTTCATCAAAATCAGACGATTATTTGAGTTTTGCAAGAATTTCCAAATTAATGTGTCTTTCACAGTCAAAAAATGCCTTCGCGTAATATTATGCTGTTGACGTAATAAACTCTAGCGTCAATTTACTCCTTTCACTGACGAGAGAAAAAAAAAAGAAGATTTTCTACCAATAAATGAGCCTTTCAGAACCTGTTAGAACAATTTTAAAAATTTGTAAAAATAATTAAAAAATACTTTTATCTATTCTCTTTATGATAGCATAAAAATTTTGCCGAGAAAACTTTGTTTTTATTTAGTTTGAGGCCTTTTACTTCAGACTATGCTGATTTTCCCACGGTAAAATTGGAGGTACCTACTTTATTCTTGCAGGGCAAGACCAAAGACTTTTCACTAGGAACTTTCAGGCAAATACATGATAATGTGGATCCAAAATGCGGGTTCTGTGATAGGCGCCAGGAAACAATAGACCATCTAATCTCAGGTTGTTTTGTACTTGCCCCAAATGAATATAAAAATCGCCACGATAGAGTGGGGCAATATTTACATTGGACAATGTGCAAACACTATGGAAAATCAGTAAACAAACACTGGTGTGGACATCACCCTGAACCGGTTGCAGAAATAGAAGATGTCACCATTTTATGGGATTACACCATCTACACAGACAGAAAAATTAAAGCAAATAGGCCAGACATTATTGTTAAAAACCAGAAATAAAAACTTGCCTATTAATTGATATGGCTTGTCCAGTGAATTGTATGGAACATAGCAACCAAGCAATTCGAAAAACTGTCAAAATATAAAAACCTGGAAATTGAAATAGAAAAAATGTGGAAATTGAAAACAAGAATCGTGCCAGTATTAGTAGGTGCACTTGGAATGATAAAAAAATGGAACAAAACAACACATTTAAAAAATCCCTGGAAACCCCAGCTTAAGAGATATACAAAAAATTGTGCAACCCACACACTAAGGAGAACCTTGTCAATTTAACGCTAGGGATGTTAGGGAAGATAGGAAAAACATGAAATGGAGCCATAACAACACACCACGACTTGCCTTAGGTCTTTCTGCAGGCTTCGTGCGACCGTAGCAGAAATCGAAATATGATGAAAAAATGATATAATAATAATAATAATAATAATAATAATAATAATAATAATAATAATAATAATAATAATAAAATTCCCAGGTATAGATACAATTCCTAACTTTTGGCTATATTATTTAAATACAGCACATAAAAAACTAGCCAAAGAACTTCAAGAAATGGTTGACGATCCCACTAAAATTCCTGCATGGATGACCAAAGGAATTACATTTCTTCTACCCAAGAATGGTGACACAAACAACCCGAAAAACTACAGACCAATTACATGTCTTCCGACAACATATAAACTATTAGCATCTATTTTAACAAAACAGGCATATTTATTCTTAGAAAGAAATGACATGATACCGCTTGAACAAAAAGGGTGCAAACGTGGCTGTTATGGATGTAAAGACCAATTGCTAATTAACAAAATGATCCTGGAAAACTGCTACAGTACAAAGAAAAATCTTAGTACTGCCTGGATAGATTATCGAAAGGCATTCGATAGTGTGCCACATTCCTGGATTTTAAAGACTTTAAATATATACAAGATATCGCCCGTCATCATCAATTTCATCAAACAGTGCATATCTATATGGAAAACAACCCTTTACCTCAATCATATAAATGGAACCTATAAGTCTGATGAAATAAACATCAAAAGAGGTATATTTCAAGGTGATTCTTTATCTCCCTTACTATTCTGCATATCATTAATAGCACTAACCAGTTAACTTAATAAGACACAATGTGGTTATAAAATAGGCCAAAAGAAAATAAACCATCTATTTTACATGGATGACTTAAAGTTATATGCTAAGAATGATAATGAGCTGGAAGGGCTTCTGCAAACTGTAAAATGCTTCAGCGAAGACATTGGAATGAAATTCAATTTGAATAAATGTGCTAAAGCTACAGTTTTACGTGGATCAATACAAGAAACATCCTCAATTAGCTTAGACCCTGCTGTAACAATAAAAGAATTGAAACCAGAAGAAGCTTATAAATACCTAGGTGTAAATGAGAGTGAAAACATTCACCATAAAAAAATGAAAGAAATAGTGCGTAAAGAGTACTATAGAAGGCTACGAATGATATTAAAAACTGAATTGAATTCTCAGAACAGAGTTATGGCCACTAATATCCTTGCAATCCCGGTTGTTCAATATAGTTTTAACATCTTAAACTGGACTCTAAACGACATCAGGCGAATGGATTCTAAAACAAGAAAGCTTCTTTCTAAGCACAAGATGTATCATCCAAAGGCTGATGTAGACCGTCTATACATACCCTGTAAAGAAGGTGGAAGAGGTCTTATTCAGCTGGAATTGTCATACAAGACAACAACTATTGGCTAACTAACATACATAGAAACAACAAAGGATTGGATGATACAATTAGTAAGGCAACATGAAGAAAGAAAGAAAAAATATTCAATAATAAAAGAAGGCAGTAAATATAAACAAGATTTACAGTTAGTAGATTCTGTAGAAAAGCAAAACAGAAGCCAAGAACCAACTATTGCAGCAAAAAATATGAAAATGAAAGCCAAAGATAAAGCTCTTGAACAGATGAAACAGCGCTGGCAAGACAAACCTCTGCATGGCCAATATCCAGAACGTGCCAATAAATCCAATGTTGACAAAGTTAATACTCATCGATGGTTACGTGCATCTGGATTAAAGTCTGAAACTGAAGGCTTTATTCTTGCAGCACAAGACCAAAGTCTTTTCACTAGAACCTTTCAGGCAAATATTATGCATAATAATATGGATCCAAAATGCAGGTTTTGTGATAAACACCAAGAAACAATAGATCACCTAATCTCAGGCTGTTCTGTGCTTGCTCCAAATGAATATGAAAATCGCCACGATAGAGTTGGGCAATATTTACATTGGACAATGTGCAAACATTATGGAAAATCTGTAAACAAACACTGGTATGAACATCACCCAGCACCGGTTACAGAAATAGAAGATGTAACCATTATATGGGATTACACCATCTACACAGACAGAAAAATTGAAGCAAACAGGCCAGACATTATTGTTAAAAACCAGAAGGAGAAAACTTGTCTATTAATTGATATGGCTTGTCCAGCGGATTGTAACATAGCAATCAAGGAATTTGAAAAACTGTCAAAATATAAAGACCTGGAAATTGAAATAGAAAAAATGTGGAAATTGAAAACAAGAGTTGTGCCAGTGATAGTAGGTGCACTTGGAATGATAAAAAATGGAACAAAACAACACATTGAAAGAATCCCTGGAAACCCCAGCTTAAGAGATATACAAAAAATTGTCTTATTAAGTACAGCCCACACACTAAGGAAAACTTTATCTATGTAATGCTAGGGATGATAGGGAAGATAGAAAAACATGAAATGGAGTCATAACAACACGCCACAACCTGCCTTAGGTCTCCCCGCAGACTTGGTTGGTAGTGAGACCAAAGCAGAAATCGAAATATGATGAAAAATGACATAATAATAATTTATATTGGTATTCAGGATTACTGTTTTCTACTGTTCTACTGATGTCTTTCTTTAGTGCCCGGAAAATCTTGTGAGTGACAAATTTTCAAGGCCCTCTTTCCTCATGTGCCTCAAATCTGCGTAGGTAAATGATGCTCCTCGGTACGAAAACTGAACGACAAATCTAGAATATTAAGAACAAAATCATGAAAGAAAATGGAAAATTAGTAAATGACAACAAAAGACTACTAAATTTAGCATTTACGTGGAGAAAGCTGATAAAACCCCTCAAATTTCATGGTAATAAACGAAAAACGTACTATAACCTTGAATGATAAATAATTTCAATTCTTCTTTATCAAATACATTTTTATAAAAATCGTGCTATTACATTTTATTCACCGATATCTGGAATGGCGTGTTGTCACTTATCAGGCAGGTCTTCAAGACTTTTTTGAAAAACATTTCGGCGGTTTTGATCTGGAAAATATTTTCCTGAGCTGTTGAATTGCTGCGATAAAAAAAAAGAAACCAACACACACACACACACACACACACACACACACACACACACACACACACACACACACACACACAAAATAAAAATAAAAAATAGAAAATAAAAAATAGAAAATAAAAAATAAAATAAAACAAAAAAAGTAAAAACGATTGATCGTGTAGTGCATGGTCAGATGAATACGGAGGGTGGAGGTAGGACAGAAAACTGAGTTTTAACATTAGCACTCCCCTGTTTTTCGCCGAAAAATTGTACATATATATAATATAAACAAAAGATATATAATATAAACAAAATAAAAAAGAATTAAATAATAATAATGATAATAAATAAATATACATATATACAGGATGTGCGTTGTGGTACAGTGGATATCGGCTCGGAATTCCTGTTGAATCCATTGTATTCACTTACGCGCAAATACCCTTGGGAAAGGTATTAATCCGTCTCTTCCTTCCAGCTATGGGTTAAATAGCAGGACAGATTGGGTTCTATAGCCTTGGTCGGTAACCAGTCTACCGCTGAAAGCAATGGCAACCTACTGCGGGATAATCATATGCTCAGTCAGTCGTGTCTCTTTCGAGACATGATCGCCCAAGCGTGTATCACGTATGGCACTTAACTGACTGACTGACATATATACATACACCTTTGTGCAAATTAATTGAAAGAAAACGAATAATGAATCATTCACACTTTCCCTGAACACGTATGCGTCGTCTCTAGACGTTGATTTTTTTCTCTTCCAATCGAATTTTTCTTGACGTTTTGGATTCATGGATTTAGTTTGTTTCTTCGCGTTGATGACACGACTGACAGTTGATAGGCTGACACCAACAATATCCGCGATCTCTATGTAAGGCGTGCCAGTGTCTTTGTGCAGCGTTGCAATTTTCGTACTCTTCCATGGAGTAATGTCCATCGCAGACAATGACTATTGAACAACTAATCGACAATCAAAACAATAGTGTCTGGTCGTAATGAAAATATAATGGAATCTCGGATGACGCAATATTTTTCAAGGTCAAACAAATTTCATCATACACCTCGAAAATAGATTCTTATTACTGCAAATAAATGCAAATGACCTAATATGAAAAAAAAAAAAGAAATCAATTACATCCTGTCACCCCAGGGGGTGTATAAAATGGAGCGTATGGCGAAAAAATGAAACTAAAGCAGTTGTTTCAATTAATTTACAAAAAGGTATATATATATATATATATATGCACACACACAGATACATACATGCACACATATATACATAAATATATATTTGTGTATTTAGGCAGCAAATTTTCTTTTAATCATGTCAGATTAAGTAAATTGCAAACAATATGTTTGCTTATTTTTAATAAAATCTGTTCACACTCACGGATAATCTTTCCCGTATTACAATCAAAAGATATCAGAAATGAGCTGTAACGTTGACAGATGTTATTTTCATTCATTTTTTAAGGTACCCAAGTACTTTCAACCCTTTCCGTGGTCATTTTCAGGGGTGTAAGTTATGGTAACAAATGTAACCTGAAAACTGTGTTGCTAAAAATTACTGTACATTTTTTTCTAACTTCAAATATAACGGTTGACAAATTGCTAGCGTTCATAAGAACGTGAAAATTATCCAAACTGGAATTTTTTATATGTTGCAATGTCATAATCATGCACGTGTTAAAGCATGAAAAAACTATATGTATATATATGCATACACACACATATATATATGTACACACAAAGACACACGGCGATACACGCACATATGTGTGAGTGCGCATATATAAAACTTATTGACAGTTTTTATAATTTTACCTCCTTCAAAACGAAAAAAATTGTGTGTGTGTGTGTGTGTCTCTGTGTGTGTGTATACATAAACATCTTTCATTAAATACGGCTGACAAGGAAGATTTAATAAATTTTTTATAAAGCTTTTCCAGCATTGTAACATTATTTTCGTTTTCAAAATAAAATAATGACATGATCGCCCAAGCGTGTATTACGTACAGCACTTAAGGTTTCACTCATTTACAGTTAGATCAACCAAATGCAGCCGACAATTCTACACCATCAGCTTCTTTTCTCGCACTTCCCGCGTGTGGAACTCCCTTCCATATACTTGCTTTCCTGACGGCTACAAGCTCCAGGAATTTAAATGCAATGTCAATACCCATTTCTTATCCAATTGACTCCAGTTCTTTCTACATCACACCGTGTTTCTTGTTCTTTTCATTTCTCCCTTCCTTCGCAACTGTCTTCACACCTGTCCCAACCTTCTCTTGCACTTTCTCTGACACTCCCTGGAACTGGCTCGTCTTTCTCTTCACTCTCCTTATGTCTAAACTGTTTTTCGTGTGTAGCCCACTGCGCATCAGTGGCGGTACCGCCTTGCTTGGGATGAAACGATTAAAAAAAGACTGACTGATACATTTATTATATATATATATATATATATATATATAGTGTATCTAGGCAGCAGATAGTTATCTAAACATATATTGTTAAATATAAGAGACAATGAATGTCTATTATGTTTAATCATGAGCCGTTCTAAACATCGTATTTTGGCTTTAATTTCAGGTGAAAATAAAAACAAAAATTCTTCAACATTTGGATATTTTTATTATGTTGGTTTTAAGCTTTCGGTTATCCAAATGTTGGAGAATTTTTGTCTTTATTTTCACCTGAAATTAAAGCCAAAATACGATGTTTAGAACGGCTCATGATTAAACACAATAGACATTCATTGTCTCTTATATTTAACAATATATATATATATATATATATATATATATATATATATATATATATGAACAGAAGTCAGGCAGCTGCATTCTTTTCTTAAGAGCTCATTAGGGAAAACCGGTTTGTGGCATGTAATATTTTCAAAACCAATATTGTAGCGTTTCATCATTACCGTCAATAAATTTTCTCCAGTCACGATGAAAGGTTATACCCCTTGATTCTGACGTGTATAAGAATTCAAGTTCACTACAGACCTCAGTTGGAACGATCTATCGCTGGAAAATGCACGGTTCCTTGTAATCCTCCAGAAAGTACCTAACCTCTCTTGTTATGCAGTCCCTTTAAAAGAGTCAGACTACAAATGGAGAACTGATGTCGTAAGTGGTCTGAATTTTCCTAATTCTTCACTTAAAATACGACACAGTTCAAGAGCTTTTATGCGGACTTGTCAGCGAAGAATTGTTTTCAATCCTTTAACCACTTTTCCCACGGACAAAATACCGGAATCCTCTCATTACTCTATTGCTATTGGTAAACATGTGCCAAAAGAGACGTCAGTGCTATATATATATATATATATATATATATATATATATATATAGAGAGAGAGAGAGAGAGAGAGAGTGAAAGAGAGAGAGAGAAACAAGGAGAGAGAGAAAGAAATGATCAGAGGATTAGAGAATCAAAGGCCAGGCAGCTGAATTCTTTTCTTAGCAACTCAATTAGGAAAAACTGACTTGTCGCGTGTAATACTTTAAAAAGAAAAAAAAAAGATTGTAGCATTTCATAATCACCGAGGAAATACTGAATTTTCTCCCGTCATGATAAAAGGTTATACTATCAATAAGGCTTGAAAAGCATGAATCAATCTCTACACACTCCATCTATGCGTTACATAGCAGGAGAGATCAGGTCTAGTTGACAACCAGTCTATTGCAGAAAGAAATGGCAACCTAGTGAGGGAAAATCTTAATCAGTCATGGATAGAAAGAGACATGATAGCCCAAGAGTGTATCATGTATGGCGTGTCTGTATCCTCACCCGGAGAATAAGGAGGTTTGCTTATGGCTAACACTCCTACCTGTAAAACAGACAAGTGACAGAACGGATTAGGTTTAGGATGGATATACAAATTAAATAGTCTGTATTCCAAAATCTGAAATGTCATCTGTCGAAATTCAGTGCAATCGGTGCACGCAATGACAAGCACATCATAAACGGTCAAAATGTAACTATCAACATTAGACAAATATTACTAGATAATGCCAGATTACTCTACAGTACCCAAATTCAAGGAAAGACTAAAAAACTTGGAAGTGATTATTATAAACAGTCTACAATATATAAGTGAAATGTCGTGTAAATTATGGTAAAATGAAAATTATATTGATATTTCATTTTAACAGATATGTTTACCAAAATTACACGAAAATATCTTGAAAAGTATTCATTGGCTACAATAACTGCATCCATGCGACTTCGGAATCTCCTGCAGTCCTTCTGGATGGTTTCCTTGTTGTTGGTGAATGTTGCTATAATCCTTGCCTTCAGCTCATCTTTGGTGTTACAACGAGTTTTGTTGGTTTCTGGCTCAACTGAGCCCCACAAATAATAAAAAAGAGGGTTGCAATCTGGTAGATGTAAACAATTTATGCGACCATATCAGAACTTGATATGATATAGTCGCATAAATTGTCGATAGCTATACGTGGGTTCTCCTGCTTGTGTGGTATGGTGTAGAGTCCTGTTGACAGACATAGGGTCTTTCAGCAGCCATCCCCTTCACCCAGGAGATTAGTACCTCATCGAGGCATTCCGTGTTGAGGCCGAGGTCCTGTGAAAGATTAATGGAGATTAATCGCCATCACTAGTGATCATTCCAAACACCATTATGTTGACTAAATATATCAGTGAACTCTTTCCGAATCCTCTGCACTGCTCCCAGATTGATATCCAAACACTCTGAAATATTCGAATTCGGCGCGAATGCCAGGCAGTACAGTAAGTTTGTTTCCAAATTTTTGCTGGATTGAATTGTGTCATGGTGCACTTATTCTCATAGATGTTTCCCAGCTGACTTTACTATATTGTAAAGTCAGCAACATAAAAACAATCAACGCGAATGCTGTAAATTATAAAATAATATTGCGACAATTTACTTATTGCACGCCGTACGCACGCACACACACACACACACACACACACACACACACACACATATATATATATATATATATATAACGGAAGATGAGCAAAAAGAAAAAATCAACCAATCATAAACAAAAAGTAAAATGAAAAATCAACCAATCACAAACAAGTCCTCTCCAAAACATTCAACCCATGTCGTATATAAACAAGAAAAATCCAGGACCTAACGGCAAACAGCCCTGACGAGTGAGAACATCATAACGGTGTCCTTACGAAACTTCGAAGTCGGCATTAATCTACTTAGTTAAAGAGAGATTCTCGTTGTACTTGTATATATATATATTGACGCCAGTTTGGTCGGGTTTTAATCCTGGGTTAAAAGCAATCGGAGTCTAACCGTACTGATGAGCTGTGATACAGCGAAACAGATCTGTCTGCGGTTGTCTATTTACGCTCTCACACAATGATTGAGCACTCTGGAAGAATGGTAGACTTTGAAAAACAGTAGCTACTCTGGCATCTACGCATCGCTCATTCAGTAATGAATTAGATCACTCTGGCTATTGAGCGTGTATAATGCTAATATACGCGCTAAACAGTCTGCTTTCTTCTACCGAGCGGCCATAGCCCAGAGATAGAATAGCCGACTGACGCCAATGCGATCGGGTTTCAATCCTGGGTTAAAAGCAATCGGAGTCTAACCGAACTGATGAGCAGTGATACAGCGAAACAGATCTGTCTGCGGATATATATATATGTATGTATATTGCATTGAGAGTTATTTTTATGTTAGAAGACATAATGAGGATAAAATATAAAAAAGAAAACAACCGGTTTCGCTCCCGCTCCTCAAAGTTTTTATTGGAAATCTTAACGTAAAAATGAAGTGGTCGATGATGGGAAAGTGGAATGAATGTCTAGAGACTGATCACTGCAAGACCCAGAAAACACACTCGCTGCTTACACAACGATGGTCTGCAAGACCTAATGTAAACAAACCTTCAAATGAAAAAGTGAATGTGAATTGGACAATACGGAAAACCAATTCACATCAAAGTCCATGTAAAGATTTATGTGGGTAGTACTAAGAACTCTTTACATTACTAGGGTTTTCCCTAGAAGAAAAAGTACATTGATAAACAATGGATTCTGTTAGGCAGCTGTTTTCTAAAGACTATATATATATATATATATATATATATATATATATATATTTGTATGTGTGTGTGTGTGTGTGTGTGTGTGTGTGTGTGTGTGTGTATTATCATTAAGTTTTTTATCTAATTTTTTATGTATTCTTGTGATTTTTCTTATCGAAACTTTAATTATTTAAGAATTGTTCAAAGATTTTATATTTTCGAGCGCTTTCGGCTATGCTTTTAGCCATTATCAAGAATGAATTTTGTTTTACTTGTAATTAACTATGTGTAAGTTTATGCATATAGAGACATGTGTATGTTATGTTCCAAACACGGTAAGCACATTTTTAACGTGTTCATAATTGACATTATTAAATGTAGGATTTCACGTTTTTATTAGCAATGCCTCCATTATATATATATATATATATATATATATATATATATATATATATATATATACACGAAGGCTTTAATGATTTTTTGCAAAACGAAACAGGTTGATGAAGGTATTTCAGGATGATAACATTTTTAAGGTAAGCAGTCGTTGAAATTAAAATGTTCAACATCTAGAGAAAGATAGATCATTGACAAAAATAAATCAAATAAAGGTTAAATTTTAGATAGTGACAAATAAGTTGAACATTTAACTCAATTTTATCTGTTGCTATATGCTTCATATAGTCATAAATAATGTCTAGCACACACACAAATATATATATATATATATATATATCAGAACATATATACATAAATTCTCTCTCTTTCTCTCTCTCTCTCTCTCTCTCTCTCTATATATATATATATAGTAGAACAATAAGATTTAAGAGAAATTTGGTTCTATAAGAAATTAGAACATAAAACTACAAATACAAAAAATCACGCGTAGATAAATCGATAAAGAAAATAAGCCAGTGATAATCAGTAAAATAAATATACTTAAGAAATCGAAAAAATGTATATTTCAAATAAATAAATGTTGCAAAAATAATACGCGAAAAAATATATATCGAGTAAAAATAAAAGGTCGAAAGAAACATCCTTGCTCTTCTGGCGATAGGATATTTGACGATCCTCACTTCCGATCCCGTTTTGCTGCTAGTCCCGCCGCCGGTCGAACGTGTTGTACCCAGGGCTAGTGATACGGAGTTTTCGTACCAATTGCCGTGAATAGCGCGCGACTTTTTCAACGCAGTCTCTGGCGAATCACGATTTTTCCACTATCAGCGCTTACTTTACTATCTCCACCATTGATTGTGTTCGAGTGGGAGGAGAATTGTGACAGCTTCCGAGCAAAAGGGGAGAAAAGCCAGGAACGTATCACCACCCAAACTACCCCTTGCTACTTCTCCGCCCGCGTTGAATTTGCAAATTCTATAAAACATACAAAAGATTTATATAAAGAATTCTTATTCTAATAGTTGCTTCCTTATTTTCCTTTTTTTTTAAAACTCACGCAATTAAAAGAAAAAAAAAGTGTTACATAACCGACGAAGCTACCGGCGGAAGCTATTGTACTAAACAATCTGCAAGAAGAAAAGAAGCCTTACATATTGACACGAAGGAGACGCAGTTGTGTTCTTCCGCTTAAAAAAAAAGTTATCTTTCTTATACAGTGTGTTTGAATGTCTCAGCGTATATAAAATGTAGTGATTATTTATTTCAATACAATATTACTTGAATAGAATTGTATAATGAAGAAATTCGTGCTTGGTGATATTTAAATTTTATTCCGTATTATTTTTATCGTCGATAGCTACATATCCTTGAGTAAATATTCCTTTAGGTAAGTAAGTGCACAGAAATTTGCGATCGGCAGGAATGAATATACTGTCCGTTAGACAGGTGACATTTTTGGATGTGTTGATCAGTGCATATCTAAGTAGGGATGTCGACATATTGATTGCCCGCTACGAAAACTAAATGTGAAGGATGACTTATACGTTTATGCATCGGTAATCATTTTTTAGCATAGTTTGACGAGATATCACAAACCAAGACCTCATACTGTGGTCAAAACTTTCAACAACAGGACTCTCCGAGTTTGGTTATCATTCATGTACATGACCTTCTTCTTTAATGAGTTTCAGTCAAACTTTGATAGCTTGCTTACAGATATAGTTGCCTATTTCCCCCAGCGATACTGATAGGTGTTCTGGACTACTAATGAAATACAAAGTTGACCCTGTTTGCGTGGCATGATTGTGTTCGAGTGGGAGGAGAATTGTGACAGCTTCCGAGCAGTTGTGAACGTCTGAACTGGTGGAACTAAGAAATGTAACTCGGCTGAAAACAGCGATAGAGTAATTTCGTCTGTAGAAAAGAGGTCAGTCAGTCAGTTGGTCAGTCAGTTGAGTGCCATACGTGATACACGTGTGGGCGATCATATCTCAAAAGAGACATGACTGACTGGGCAGAAGATTATCCCGGAATAGATTGCCATTGCTTTCTGCGGTAGACTGGTTGCCAGGCAAGGCTATAGAACCCAATCTGTCCTGTTATTTAATCCATAACTGGGGGAAAAAGACGGATTAATAGGGTATTTGTGCGTAAGTGAATACAAGGAATTCAACTGGAATTCAAACTCGGCTCTGCGATTTGTCGTTCCGAGTCGATATCCACTGTACCACAACGCAGTCGGGTGGAAAATAATTCATCGCGCACAATGTGGAGTAAATATTTTGAACTCTGTCAAAGCTAAAAAGGAAGACTGAGCATATCACGATTGATCGCTCCTTGAAGGGATACGACCCATAAAAGAAATCAAGTGATTCGAACAAGTACGGCATCAAATTAGACTTACTGAAGGCAGTAATCGGTGAAAAGTTCTGGGAACTAGTTTAGCATTCTATGAAGATAATGCTAGACGACGTTTTTTTCGAGGGTAGAGAGTAACCAAGCAAAAATTGTTAGGATATAGCAGGGAAATTTTCTCTTATTCAACATATTCAACAACTTATTTGCAAATTATATATATAAAAGAATTAAACAGATAGTCCTTGTCGTTCGAATGTAACAAAACTTGCTTTCATTTATAGTTAATGTTTTAATATAACCTAATTTAAATGATTATTAATATGTATTAAACTTCTATATTTATGGGGTAATTCATTGGAGTCAGAGCATTTGTAGATATAAACAAGGTGGACATAGAAATTAACATTGCGTAAGGATAGCATTTCACTTCTTAGGCGATAAATGAATGCATTTTTAATTCTCTTTATGTACTCTCTCTCTCTCTCTCTCTCTCTCTCTCTATATATATATATATATATATATATATATATATATATATATATCACTGGGGTCTCTAATGATAAGTGGAGGTTTGGGGAAAACGGTTCTCTTCTTTTTTTAAGGGTTAGTGTTTTAGAATTATAATCCAGAGTATGAGTTTGCTTATTTTATATGATTTTATTATTAGTGTATTTATTTATTTTTGTATACTTTATTTGATTCAAGTATTTGAAAGACAGATGACAAGACTTAGGATATAGGTTATTTAGATTTTGAGTTGTAATGTGGTTATAGGCAATGTTTGTTTAAGATGATTCTCGTCATTTTATCCACTAGGTAAATATATAATTGTTTTTGTAAGGTATCTGCGTATCAAGTTAAAATCTGTTTCATGCCATTTCTTAAGGCTTTCGTTATGTCTATATCTATTTTACTAAGTTCCCTTTCGATCTTACTGTAGCGTTGTATATTATGTTTGCTTGTAGGAAATTACTATATAGTGGTGATTCGAATAACTCAGCAGTTGCATGTATATGATGCGGGAATTGGTGGTGTGTTAATAAATATTCTGTCATATTTTATAATTTGTAGCATAAATTTAGTTTAACTAGTGTTAAGCTTGAGAGGATTTCTGTTAAATATTTTTTGCAGTTTGTTTTTTGGGAATTGTTTCTCGATTTGTTTAATGAATAGTTTTTATATATGTACTTACATTTTTGTTGTACGGTGATTATGTGACATTATCGTTTAACATTAAAAAGGAGGTGAGACTAAATTTCTTGAATATAAAATTATTCTTTATTGAACTAGGAACATCGCCAGTTACTCTCGACGAGTAAGCGTGTAGTTTTATTGTTTTATCCACACATAGTTTCTGAAATTGCCAGGAGATTGTAAGAGACTCTCTATCTCTTCCCTGTTGAGTGAGTGCTTATATATCCTTTTTTTTATTGATCGTCTCACGTGTGCACATCGAAAGTGCAGCTGGGTCAATAACTCGTTTATATGCCGGAGCAGTTACTAACGTCTTGTGAGGTGCGAATTTACATATGTCGGATAGAAGTCCATCTTTTACTTCAACACGCTGATGTAACTAACTTCTCTGAAGCTCTGGTGTGATACTGAAAATAAAATCTCCGCATAGTTTCATCAATTTATGCTACTTTATCTCTTGCCATTTTTTCTATTTGGTGTAATATTTTATTTCCAGATTTTCTTTCAGTATAAATGTTCAAGCTTTACTCCAATATCATTATCGACCTCCTCTGATATTTATAGACTAATATAATAATCTCAGGGTTATTATTTACGGGGTGACCCTTGTAGGTGTTCACATAGACGCAACACTGACGCTACATATTCGAATAGGAATTCACTTTGTTATTGTTAATAATTGAATATTCTTTACACGGAATATATTCGTATATTTCTTACTCATAAAACAGCGCATTATGAAGTGGTTGGTTGCCTGACTGGTATTGTTTGAAATCTCGGACCACAAAGCGAACTATAGCCATTACCATCGCCTCATATAACTTTCAAACAAATCAAGATATCATGAAATGTTATGAACAATTGCGCTGTTGGATAAAGACAAGTTTGGCGGACTGTCGGACACTCCATACCCACGCTGGTAGCGGTGGTATTTGCGTGATGAGAAATTTGTATGAAAATAAAACAACGATAATTTTAAGGTACTTTTTAGGCATAGACGTTTATGGGTTACCCTGCTGAGCATAAACGATAGACAGAGGAGAGAGAGAGAGAGGAAGAGAGAGAGAGAGAGAGGAGAGAGAGGGGGATGGAGGAGAAAGAAGGCAAGAGTGAGAAGAGAGAGAAACAGGAGAGAGATGAAGCAAATGATTGGCATTATTAAGCAAAAAGAAAGATAAGTCAGCTTGAAATTAGACAGGAAAAGGCAAAAAATAGAGAAGATATGGAAAGAAAGAAAGAAAGAAAGGAAGAAAGAAAGAAAGAAAGAAAAGCAATGATATAAAAGAGAAGGGAGGACAACGAAAAGATACAAAAAGAGTACGTGATATAGAAATCAAACGAAGACGAAAATAGGTAAAGAGAAAAAAAAATAATGAAAGATTAATTTTTAAGGAGATGAAAATGGAAAAGGAACAGGAGAAAAAGCAATTAAGAGAAAGGATTATCGAAAAAGATTAACTAAAGAAAAAGTAAAAGATAGAAAGTGTTTGAAAAAGGAAGAAATGAAGAAAATGGAAATAATAAATTCGAGAAAATGAGTGAAAAGAACCTGGCTTAAGAATCAGAGGAGTTAGAAAAAGAAGACGGGGCTGAGAGAAAAGAAAAGAGATTAGAGAGAGAGAGAGAGAGAATTAAAGAATGGGCGGAAATGCAACAAAGAACGAGGAAACTGGAGAAAAGAAATTAATTCGATATATATATATATATATATATATATATATATATATATATATCGAATTTAATTTCTCTTTCTTTCTTTATATATATATATATATATATATATATATATATATATATATATATAATTACCACGCATATATAATATATAAATAATATAATATATATAACAAATTGCATATATATATTGATATTTATAATTATATACATACACTTTTCACACACACACACACACACACACACACATTGAGAGACAGAGGGGAGGGGGAGAGCGGGTGTAAAGAATTAAATTATGCAAAAAAGAAAATAGAAGGTAAAAGGAATGGAGGAATTCAAGATAGATAGATAGATAGATAGAGAGAGAGAGAGAGAGAGAGAGAGAGAGCGAGAGAGAGAGAGAGAGAGAAAAGAATGAAACAATCGGGGGATTTTTAAAAAGAAAAAGAGGAAACAGTGGGAGAAAAAGGAATCTCAAGAACGAGAAAGACTGGGGATTGATTGTGATAATCAAAGAATGAGAGGGAATGAAAATAAAATAAAATAAAATAAAATAAATAAATAAAAAAAGAAGGAGAAAAGAGAGAGAAGAAAAGCATTGAATGAATTCGAGAGAGTATGTGAAAAAAAAACAAATAGTCAAGAAAATGAGAGGGGTTACAAAAAGAAAAGGGGACTTTAGTGTCGAAAGAGAAAAGGAAAGATGAACTGACAGACGGGTTGTTTCTTGCCTGGATGCGTGTAGAAACAACAGTAAGTTCACCTTTTAGACACGCTATTATTCTTCTAGTAACCCTCGTTTTTGTGATGTGGGCAGCAATCGCAAATATAAAGATCATTTGCATTGTTCTCCGCAGACACACTGTGCCTTGCCTTCTTTATACTGGTTAGCGGGCGGCTGAGAACAAAACGGCCCACCTTTTATATAATATCCATGCATCATTTTATTCCTGACTGTTTGCGTGACATTATTTCATTTGGTTTTATAGACAAAATAAGTTGTAGATATACGAGTCACGTAATGATGGGGAATTTTACAAGTACCTTTAAAGAACATTATTAACTGATTTGGAATGAAAGATTTATTTCCAAGGATCTAGGCGAATTAATGGTTGACAAAAACATAAGAACTAAAAGTCAGCAATAAACGTTCTAATCATGAATGTTTATGTAGTATTGTTTATTATAATGTATTCTATTTTCCTTTTGGTTTTTAGCTATAACGTATATAAATCTTTATAAGGGTAACAAGCGTACAGAAAACCAAAGGACACTCCGTTTTAGATAAACACGTCCTCCAACCACCCACTCAATATAATAACACTCTCTATCAGAAAAAGACATGACTGACTGGGTAGAAGATTATCCCGCAGTAGGTTGCCATTGCTTTCTGCGGTAGACTGGTTGCCAGCCAAGGCTACAGAACCCAATCTGTCTTATTATTTAACCCATAATTGGAGAGAAGAGACGGATTAATGCCTTTGTCAAGGGTATTTGTGCGTAAGTGAATGCAAGGAGTTCAGCTGAAATTCGAACTCGGCTCCCGATTTGTCGTTCCGAGTCGATTTTCATTGTTTCACAACACACTCTCCACCAGCTGCAGATTATTCGACACCTGGTCAGCGGGACAAATATTCATAGAAGCAAATGGTGAATAAGAAGTGGCACTAGAACCAGTAATTTTTCCGGCGAAATTTATGAGTGTATCAAAGATACGAAAACTAAAACTATCCAATAGATATAGGAAGATCGACTGCAGTATTGGAATGTGGGGACATGTGTGCGGCGCTCAAATCCACTTTCAATCCATCCACATGATAAACTTTAACAGCATTTATGGATTCATGCCTTTCCCAATAGTACTTGCCTGTAAGTAACGAGTACGACTGGAATTCGAACTAGGCTCTCAGACTTTTAATTCCGAACCACTATCCATTGCCCCACCTGCATATTTCTGTATAGATGAAAAGCTAGAGACACAATATTGCATCCTGAGCCTAGTAAACATTTAAACACCAGATTGTTGGCGGTACTAACAATAATCGTCATTCTAGAAAATACTTGCTGGCTCCAAGTTGGTGTCTTGAAATGAAACCCTGCTCTAGACTGACCTATTATCTGCTGCATTCCGGATAAGCTATTTAAGCGCCGCACACATGTCCCCACATTCCAATACTGCAGTCGATCTTCCTATATCTATTGGATAGTTTTAGGCTGTTAGACAAAATAAATGGTGTTTAAAATAAACAGAGCATCAACCCAAATGCTGCTGTCGACGAAAATAGCATTTGAAGTAATCACAAGAAATGACAAAAACCAGATTAAAACAAAATCCATTAATTTTATATATATATATATATATATATATATATATATATATATATTAATGGAATTTTGTCTGTGTGTGTGTCCGTTACCTAGAGACTCCGAAACGACTGAACCAATTTTCTTGAAAATTAACACAGTTGTACTATAGAAGGAGTGGTCCGATTTAATCAAATTTGATACACTCATAGGCAAAGACATAAGAAACGATATTCAGAAGTTTCAAGGTTGTAATTCTTACAATAGTGCAGAAAAACGAGAATATATATAGGCAGATCTGCCTATATATATTATCGATTTTTTGCACTATTGTAAGAACTGGAGCACGCTAGGTATTGGGCGTGTTTATACGCGCTAAAAAGCCTACCTTCTACTGGACGCTCTTGGCCTAGGGGTAGAATCGCCGATTGACGCCAATTCGTTCGTGTTTCAATCCTGCGTTAGGATGTGACCGGAGTCTAATCCTTGCTGATGAGCTGTTGTACAGTGAAACAGATCTGTCTGCGGATGACTATAGTGTATATACATGCACACACAGACACATACATATATATATATATATATATATATAAGGCAAGATGTTTACCTGTCTGTATTTTTTCAGCCCTTTTATTTTAGTTTTTGCTTCGGGTTTGGCTCTAATTAGGTATAATTGTAGTTCTTAGTCTCAGCCATGATACCATTTACTCAGAGGACTTATTTAGCCTTCAAAATTCAGTTTACGACGAAAAAAATCTTATTTGATATCGATACCAGGAAATCAAAATTTGACTTACATCCATTAATTTTTCTTTCAGTCTACGATTTCGCTTTAACTGGAAACAACTATTGCTTTATAGTCTTTCGTGCCAACGTCCAAAGAGTCTGAGCTCCAGGATCATGGATTAGTTTTAAAGCTTTCATTACATCTGAGCAATGCCGAGCTATACTGCTAGTATATATAATCACATTCAAATTTGGTTTATTTCTGTTTCTTTATATCAGCAGTTTTTGTTGTAACGTTTCGGCCGTTAAACTCTTAGGTTTTCTTCAGAAACACCTGGCATTTGTTAGACTACTCAGAATTCTATACCGTGGGTAGGCAAGGTCGTACATATTTCTCATTATGCTGTCCAAGCAAGAAAATATAACTCGTATTGGTAAATTCTTTCCTGCTAAAGTCTACGTAAACTTTACAATTCTAACGTCTCTGTCAAAAACTGATTTTTTTTCCTCAATAGGAATAAATAGGTTCGCCTATCAGCCGGTTCATAATTCACCACGCTCTCTGGAACAGGAGGGGATGCTTATTCCATGTTTTCTGTTCTGGATTCGGATTATGTTTTCTTCTAAAGCCCTTTTTACTTGGGATGTACCCTTGTGTCTTGGTAGCAGAATCTTCTTGCATAGGTTGGTGCCTGTTAACCACTACCTTGAGTGGCTCTTAAATGAAAGATCATTATTCACATAGTACAAAAACAGAGTTAATTTATTCTTGTGATATAGCTTCTCGTTCCACCATTTATGCGTATTAATCCCATTGCCTTATTCACATTTATATCCAACAGGCCATTGTCCTACTCATGGAATTTTGGTGTTTTAAACTTAATACAGTACCCTACTTTTCTAAATAATTTAATCAGTTCTATGCTGAACTTACTTCAAGTAGCTGGAGAAGCAACGCCACTGATGCACAGGGGGCGACATAAGAGTGAAAATATTGGAAAAGAGAAAGTCGGAAACCACATCCTAAACAGGGAACAAGGGATGAGTCTCTTAACCTGTTCAACAGACGTGGGTGGAGTGTGAAGCGGGCGATAGTTCAGTCTATCTGCTCCAATTGAAAAAAAAAAAAAGAAAAGAGTAAAAAGAGTGAAAAAGAGAAAGCCGGAAACCACATCCTAAACAGGGAACAAGGGATGAGCCTCTTCACCTGTTCAATAGACGTGGGTGGAGTGTGAACCTGGCAATAGTTCAGTCTATCTGCTCTAATTGAAAAAAAAAAAAAGAAAAGAGTAAAAAGAGTGAAAAAGAGAAAGCCGGAAACCACATCCTAAACAGGGAACAAGGGATGAGTCTCTTAACCTGTTCAATAGACGTGGGTGGAGTGTGAACCGGGCGATAGTTCAATCTATCTGCTCCAATTGAAAAAAAAAAAAAGAAAAGATTAAAAAGATTGAAAATGAGAAAGCCGGAAACCACATCCTAAACAGGGAACAAGGGATGAGTCTCTTAACCTGTTCAATAGACGTGGGTGGAGTGTGAACCTGGCGATAGTTCAGTCTATCTGCTCCAATTGAAAAAAAAAAAAAGAAAAGAGTAAAAAGACTTGTAAAAGAGAAAGCCGGAAACCACATCCTAAACAGGGAACAAGGGATGAGCCTCTTCACCGGTTCAATAGACGTGGGTGGAGTGTGAACCTGGCGATAGTTCAGTCTATCTACTCCAATTGAAAAAAAAATAAAATAAAATAAAAAAGAAAAGATTAAAAAGATTGGAAAAGAGAAAGCCGGAAACCACATCCTAAACAGGGATTAGGTGTGGACGACAGCACAAATAAATCAATGCATAATAATAATAATTCTTCATCACAACAATTCATAAATAAATTGTTTCCAAATGCACTTAAGACTACATATTGAAAATAGACATGATGTTAATCGTGACAGTAGCCCGGCGTTAAATGCTTCTGCGACTACATGAGGATAAAACAATCAATATTTCAATACAAGTCTTTGTAGTTTTCTATGGGTGAAAACAAAGCGAAAACTAAATGATATGTATAAAAATGCATGCGAACCTATAAAAACATTATCATATTTAATTACACGCCCATTTTCGCATATATGTCCATGATTATGACATTGAAAGTTACATCCAGTTGGACCATAACGGAGACTTCTTTTTTATCCTTCATTGATGATGCATATCGGGAAAATTTATTATTTTATTCTTCTTTTCAGTAAGTAATTTTGCCTTGGAACAAAAGCAGCGAAACGATATTTAACAATCGGGATGACCAATCAGCTCGGCAAATTTCCAAGGCAAAAAGTGCCTACAGCCGATTAAGCGAACGCAAAGAGATCTCAGAGTTCCATACTATCACTTCTGTTGTTTGCAGTTACCATTTTTTATTTTTGTAAGGACATAAAAATAATTGGCTGGAGGCATGGCGGAGTAAGGAATAGCGATACGGATTGAGTAAGTGGAGAGCCGAGTTCGAGTTCCAGTCGAATTCAATAGTAGGATACGAATCTTATATCATCCAACAATTAACTAAAACACAAAAAGTAAAATTGCACACCCGCAAAAATGGATCAGAACGACTGAAAACACTTTGAAAAAGCCCAGACCAAGGCAAATTTCACAAGTCAGTGTGAAAACTAAGATTCTGGATGCTGATTAGATAGGAAATAGCAAATTGATCTATGACCCAGGTCAAATTTTCTTACCACTTAAGAAAATGGGTATGCAGTTTCGATCCACTCACATGATTAGATTCCACTACTTAACCACGTGTCTTGACCGGCCAAATCAGTCAGTCAAATGATAGCAAGAATTAGAGATGACACGCTAAAATACAACAAAAGAAACTTCAAGCCGATCCAGACATATAAAGTGACGTCATACATTCGTTCTACCTCTCCATCCAATTTTCCTTTCTTCGTCTTCACTCACACACCGTCAAAACAACAACAACAAGATACTTCAACTGACTCCTAAAAACTAAAACGTCCGATAAGTACAATCTCCTTTATTGCTTGACTTTCCTTTTCACTTTTTCTCCGGTCAAAAAAGGGAAAAGAACGTAGACTTTATTAGTAACCTTTTTAATATTTCTACATATACACATTCTGCTACTATCAACTAAAAGCTCTGAATTTCTGCAGAACATTTAACAACTTACATTTTCTCTTTGAACATTTAACTCATAAAAATTAATTAACTACATGGATTTTCTATTTGAACATTTTCTTATATTTATGTTTTACTATTCAGTAAATAGAATTTCACTTATTGTACAAATTCGTTATTTCTGTTTAGTTAATAAAATTTTTACTTTAACATACAAGACAAAATATGTTATCCTTCCACATTTCAACATCCAACCTTCAACCTTTTGATATTTTAAATTGTGGGGACTTCAGTTGTGTTTCACACAAGGCCAATTTGACAAACATATTCGAGGCTCCTACACAATACATTTACTTACGTGCTAATATCCTTTGGAAAGTTATGAATCCATCTATTCTGCCCGCTCCCCAGCTATGGGTAAGTAGTACCACAGACTGGGTTCTATAATTTTGTATGACAACCGGTCTAGAAGAAGAAAAATCGAATGAATAAACCCGCCAAGAGAAGGTTGGGCTCTGTCAGGCTATCTTGCTCAAGATACACCACTTATACTGCAGCTGTAGTGCTGTCATATCCCTAAATCTCGTATCCCTAAAAAATAATCAGCATTTCCTAACAATGATTTAGAACCAGGTGCCTATATAGAGATTGTCTAAGCATAATTTAGATATGGCACAAAACTGAACGTAAGCGACACCCATTGGCGATCAACTCAATTATGAGTGAATACTGAGTTCGATCCACACTGGGTGCCTCATGCTTTCGGCCTTGTGCTACATCTAAGCTACTATTACAAAATCACCATCCACCGACATACAGGGTGCGGCTGAAATAACACCCACATATACCTCCCACATAAGTGGCAATGTTGTCTTCATCTAACTAATGTCTTACTTTTCTGTGGAGGGTATTTCTGGCAGGTATATTTGGGAGAACGTTGTGGTGCAGTGGATATGGACTCGGAACGACAAATCGGGGAACCGAGTTCGAATTCCAGTTGAATTCCTTGCATTCACTTATGCGCAAATACCCTTGGGAAAGGTAATAATCCATTTATTCTCTCCAGTTATGGGTTAAATAATAGGATAGATTGGGTTCTATAGATTTGGCTGGCAACCAGTCTACTGCAGAAAGTAATGGCAACCTACTGTAGGATAATCTTCTGTCCAGTCAGTCATGTCTCTTTCGAGATATGATCGCCTAAAGCGTGTATCACGTATTGCACTTGACTGACAGACTGATATTTAGGAGGCATTTCTGCCGCATTCTGTAGAATATTTATTCAATGGCTTTTCATTAATCTCTTCGTTTTGCAGTTATTTCGACTCATTTTCATTTTGCCGTCATTTTAATCTTCTGTCTGACTTCCATTTGTTTATATAGCACCCACAAGGGATTGAAATATGAAGAAACTTATTTTATAACGGAAGTATATCTACTTCCTTTAAAGTAGTTCACAAACTTTCGTTCGAATGCACCATGGTTCGTATTTCTCTAATGACTATTTGCTATGTTACGTTTCCTCGTCTAGAAATACTGGAAAAGCAAATCTTGGACGGTAACTTCATCAATTATTGACCATTTTTTAAACCTGTTCGATGACAGATAGGGAGAGATAATTCATCGCAGGAAATCGTCATTTCCCTTTAGTTAAGTGGCATACGTGATACGCGCTTCGGGCGACATGATCGCCCGAAGCGCGTATCACGTATGCCACTTAACTAAAACAATAAAACAATAACTAAGTTTTGATGTCACTTCTTGGGTTAATTATCCCTTCAAGCATATACGTATATATTATACGTACATCTTGCATACATATCTCTTATTACAGATAATCAAACCGACTATAGATAAAAAGAACTACGTCCAATTATCTTGACAGTGTTTCAGTCAGTTAAGTGCCATACGTGAAACACGCTTGGGTGATCATGTCTCGAAAGATTATCCCGCAGTAGGTTGCCATTGCTTTCTGCGGTAGACTGGTTGTCGACCATGGCTATAGAACCCAATCTGTCCTACAACTGGAGGGAATAGACGGATTAATACCTTTCTCAAGGTTATTTGTGCATAAGTAAATGCAATGAATCCAACTGGATTTCGAACTCAGCTCACCGATTTGTCGTTCCGAGTCGATATACACTGCACCACAACACACAACTCAGTTTAGTTCCACGCCTTAGAATCGTTTGTTATTTCTTAGAAATATGGCAACATCTCTTGCTATACTTAAATGATATCAAGCGAAAGCTTGCAAGACATGGTGCCTTTTGTATAGATCTATATTTGAAGACATTTCCTATCCGTCTCCAATTAATTAAAATACTTTATTTTCTCATGAAAATGGAAATTTTTATTACGTGCTTAAAAAGCTTTTTCTCTTATCAAATAAAATGTTATACAAAACAACGCATCCAGTAAATCTAAACTTATTCATAAATGGAACTTTATCTGTGTGTCTGTGTGTGTCTGTGTGTGTGTGTGTGTGTGTGTGTGTCCGATACCTATAGACACCAAAACGGCTGAACAGATTTTCTTGAAAATTTACACAGTTGTACTATAAGCGTCTGCGAGTGTTCTTAGCTAGGTTTTGTGTCGAGGTACCCCCGATAAATATCGAAAATCGATAATCGAAAGAATCGGTTTATAGAAGGAGTGGTTCGATTTTAATCAAATTTTATACACTCATAGACAAAGACATAAGAAACAAGATTCAGAAGTTTCAAGGTTGCAGTTCTTACAATAGTGCAGAAAATCGATAATATATATATATATAAGGCAAGATGTTTGTGTGTGTGTCTGTTTATCTGTCTGTATGTCCTTTATACAAATCCACAATTTTTATCCGATACTCACCAAACTTCACACAAATATTCTTTAGGTTGAACCTGAGCTCCAGGACCATGGATTTGTTTTAAAGCTTTCATTACACCCGAGCAACGCCTAGCTATACTGCTAGTGTAACATATGCATAAATTTATCAAAATAAATTATTTTAAGAATTTAAATGACTGAAATATCTGAACATATAGTTATATAGCAGTCGCTATGTTTCACACACATACATACATACATGCTTTTCTACGTGTCATTTTGTTCGACTGTGATTGAATCACTGCTACTTTACTATAAGACAATTTAACAATCGCATTTGTCTTTGAAAACCCTCGGCTCATAACAAACCTGCTTAGTTTGTTTAATACGCGTGTTGCAATTGGTTAATTTTTTAACCAATCTGATATTTTTAATGCAAGATTGAGTTTCCCGAGGTGCCTCTGGGAGCCTACGTTTTTCCTTTTCACAGCTCGTCAGTAAGATTTCGGCTGTCATCCAAATGCACGTCAGTTTGATAGATAATCTTGATCAAACACTTAAACGCGCACACAGACACAATATTTCGTAATACAAACTTACACTCTTTTACTTTGGACACTTTGCTAAGCACATCATTTAAGCATTGTTAAATCAAAACATATTTCCAAACAACATTTAAAAGCAATTGTATCTCTGTGTTAATCATGCTTCTCAAATAAATTTTGTTTCGAACAATCGTTCAAAGAATATTTATCTCACTAGAGAACTTTATTCAAACAGTTGACTTTCGATCAAAACTACAGTCATGGGAGACAACATTTTCTCCTCCATTCACATTTTGTCAGTCAGTCAGTTAAGTGCCATGCGCGATATAGGCTTGGGCGATCTTGTCTCGAAAGAGACATGACTGACTAAAGAAGATTATCCCACAGTAGGTTGCTATTGCTTTCTGCTGTAGACTGGTTGCCGACTAAGGCTATAGAACCCAATCTGTCCTGTTATTTAACCCATGACTGGAAGGAAGAGGCTGATTAATACCTTTCCCAAGGGTATTTGGGCGTAAGTGAATGCAAGGAATTCAACTGGAATTCGAACTCGGTTCCCCGATTTCTCGTTCCGAGCCGATATCCACTGCGCCACAACGCACATCCACATTTTATACACTGTCTAATTGCTTTGTTTTCACTGTTGTATTTTTATCAATATATATTTATTATTGGTTACCAATTGGCGTTGTTATTTATTTCGTGAAGACTATTTAATAAAAAAAATCGAAAAAAAGTGTAGGTATAAGACCCCTAACAGTTACACTTAAGGCTTATTTCACATCAGTGTGTGAGCGGTCAATATTTTAAGTTTCATAAAAAGTCAGAATTTCAAATTTAAGCCAATCATTTAAGATGTTATCTAGTTATAATACTGACGCAACACGATGTTTTTAACAACCCTTTGCCACTATTTGCCCTCGTGGTGCATAAATACTAAAAAGTTAATCGGAATAAAATCTTGACAAAAAACAGTTCGAATTTCAGCTATTTATGCTTTCTTCGTGCTTCTCAAAGACTGAAACGGGAGTAAACATACTAAAAGCCACAAGGGATAGGGAGACGTGGAGAACCATGATCGCCTACGCCCTAAAGGAACAGGGCACATAGAAGAAGAAGATGCTTAGCACTAACAGCATTGGGAAAAGGTACGAACAATATCTCAACCTTCTGTTGCCGTCGCAAAATATCTTGATAAAATGTCCTGCCTCTGGTGTACCACAATAATTGATGGAAGAGAGCGTGAGCACTTACGCAAAACATTCTCTCGTAACTAGCATCCAAGCACTTATAAATGTATATAGTTGTTACATTTCTTTTCAACCTTGACATGACATCTACACGACAATGCAGCCGCTATTATTCTCTTACTGTACGTTTCTACTTTCCTAGAACACTGAAAACCCCACACTTAATATTTCTTATATTAAATGCAAAATGTCGGCTTTTCCAAAAGCGAGAAGGAATTTTCTTGTTTTTATTTGGGCTTCCTATTCTCGCATCTCATCGAGAGGCACAATGCAGTAAGACTTGGTAGTCTATTTCTCTGAACAACTGGCTATCGTTATAATTTCAGTTTTTAGCACCGGAACAAAATAGCGTTAGGAACATTTCCTGTATAACCCCGCAGAAGCCAGAAAATTTATCTTTTAGAAAGTTTGACTGCATTGATTCAGATTTCGAATGAAAACTTCCTTATGCTTTTCATTTTTCAAATATCTATCTATCTATCTATCTATCTATCTATCTATCTATCTATCTATCTATCTACATATATTCATTATCAAATATTCTATCTATCTATCTATCTATCTATCTATCTATCTATCTATCTATCACAATATGCTCATTATCTATCTATCTATCTATCTATCTATCTATCTATCTATCTATCACTAGTTCTTATTATCTATCTATCTATCTATCTATCTATCTATCTATCTATCTATCACAATATGTTCATTATCTATCTATCTATCTATCTATCTATCTATCTATCTATCTATCTATCATTATCTATGTTCATTATCTATCTATCTATCTATCTATCTATCTATCTATCAATATGTTCATTATCTATCTATCTATCTATCTATCTATCTATCTATCTATCATATTTCTTATCTATCTATCATTATCTATCTATCTATCTATCTATCTATCTATCTATCACAATATGTTCATATCTATCTATCTATCTATCTATCCATCCATCTATCTATCTATCTATCTATCTATCTATCTATCTATCTATCTATCAGCCTTATCTGGGCACTTATAGCATCTCCTATAGCAGACCAATTTGCCACTGTATTGAATTTACTCATCAATGTCTGATACACTATTGTTTTTGTACCAGGTGAAGTTGAGGAATTATATATATATATATATATATATATATATATATATATATTAGTCAGTTTTGGTCATAATTAAATTAGACTAGTACACAGTATTACTAAATAGAAAATAAAAAAAATTATGTTTAAATGCAACCATACCCATAATTACCTACTAGAATTATATAAGCATGGATGAAAGTGTTCTGAGATCCTTAAATAACTTCTCCCTAATTTTAAAACATTTTGGGTTGTTTGAAAAGTCTAGTCGCGCGTTCGCTTTCGTAAAAAATTATCATTCGAGCGTTTGAAAAACGGTAAAATCAGTTAATGCAAATCGTCTGATGATACTGAATGGTTGAAACCTAGGTCGCGGAAATAACTCATTTCCAAATGAAATATATATATATATATATTTCCTGAGGAGACCGTTGGGATCCAAGCATAAGTAGCAAGTAAGTGGTGTGTGTTTCGTTCTGTTACACACACACACACACACACACACACACACACACACACACACACACACAAAAAAAAAACTCATTAGTTTTCTTTTTGAAAGGACTAAGGGAGTTCGGAATCTAACCATAATGTTTTTTATCCCAAGTACTTTCGGCCATTTCATTAGCCATTTTCAATGAGCTCGTTGTTAAAACTTTTAATTCTTGCGCTCTAAGCTGCACTGTGTAGAAGCATTATTCGTAGTAATCTTCGGTTTTGCAAGAGGATGCGGCCATGACTTTATAGTGGGGTGCCTCCCAACATATTGCCGCTATTGTAAACTAAAGTGAGTGTGATGCTTGGCTTGAGTTGTTCTAGATAATGTCCTTCTATATTTTTGTTAGTCGGCACTGACAGTTATATTAATCTAGAAGGATGGCTATATAGAAAGTACGATGTGAAAAGTGTCGCTATTTTATATTTTTAATTTCCCACTACTTGTTTTAGATTTTGTCGACTGCACAGTATAGTAGAGTCAGTTGAGCACTGTCTCTGATAAAAAGAGCAGCATGACACAATTTACTTCGCTAGAAATTTGGAAACGGCATGCTGTAATGCTGGACATTAGCGCCGGAGGCCCTAATAGGAATATTTCAGAGTGTTTGGGTGTCAATCTGAGGACAATGCAGAGAATTCGGAAAGAGTTGGTTGAGTCTAATGGTGATTACGAAGATACGGCAGCTAGGAAAATTCACTCTGATCGTTCCGATAAGAAAAGGTTTCCTGAATTTGTTGGTGAGGGTGTCAGATTCAACAAGTGGGTGGCTGCTGAAAAACTCTATGTCTAGCAAACAGATTCTGCGCCATGCTCCAGAAGGAGGAGAACCAAGTTTTGACTGTCATGCAATTCATGCGACCATCTCAGTCCTTGCATCTGGCCACCTAACTCCCCAGACTACAACCACCTCAATTATTATGCGTGGGGCGCAGTTGAGCCAGAGACCAACAAAATCCTTGTAACAAACTGAAAGCAAGGATTATGGCAACCTTCTCTAACTGAACAAGAAGAATGTCTGAAAGAGTTGCTGGTGATTCGGAAGTCGTCTAGATGCCGTCGTTTAAGCCAATCGCAATTTTAGTGAATAAATTTACTTTTTAGTATTTCAAGATTATTTGTGTAATTTTGGTAAATATATCTTTTAAATTGATGTGTCAATTTAAATTGTCGTAATTTAAACGACAATTTATACATCGCTTATTATATATATATATATATATATATATATATATATATATATATATATATTATTATTATTGCTTTAAACATTATTTTTAGTAAAAGCCAGCATTTGAGTAGTCGCTCTGTTTATTTTAAAAAGGATTTCTTTCGTCTACCGTCCTGCACACACAAGAAAAACTTATTTTGAAAAAAATGACTTTTCCGAAAATCTGAACAAATAAAATGTGTTTTAGAAGCATATAGAACCTTGTTTGGTTGTGAAGATCTTGGTAGCCGAGTGGTCGACCCAAACAGTGATTTTTCCTACAAAGAAGTAGCATGTTCGAATCTTTTTCCTTTTTCGATTTTTAAATTCTGTCTTGTTTGATTTTAGTGGCTCTGTAGACGTAATTTCTTAATTTTAGAAAGTTAGCATGCCTGTATGCATGTACGTCAGTATTAATTTAGGGTGGATACGTCATTTGGGTGCCTTACAATGCAGCAAAAAGTGAGTATGAAATAGCACTAAAAGTGCAAAACTTACTTTTACACCCGCCAGCAAGAAATCCAACAGAAATGTCTAAGTTATCCCACAGAAAATTCTAATATCTTCTGCTAAGCCAGTTTTAAAATTCTTCAAATCTCGTAAACTTGAATAGAGCCTCTGCGTGGACAACTTTCTTTAGTGCCCGGATCATAGCCATATAACCATGTTTCACAAACAGGAATAAGTTATTCCCGAAAAATGATCACTAGATAGTTGAAAATGCTTCAAAGTAAACTTGATATCGTACCTGAAATATGTTTTGTCACTCGTCATAATGACAACTACATAGAATTCCACATAAACGCATTCCGTATACAACGAAATAATATTAGAGAATATCAGATTTACTGATTACTTATAAATCCCATATCCCATAAGGAACTGACACTTCATATTTAATGAACGGAGATTTTTTTCCGGTGAATTGCGAAAAAACAGTTAAATGTAAATTAAAATAGTCGGATGGTATCTATAATTCACCGATCACTCACACATTTCATGATTTTTGGAAGACCAAAAGATAAACTTGTTACAGATTGTAGCATGTTTTCTGCTCAATGGATTAAAAAAATTAAAAATTGCAAACTCTAAATACTTTGGATAATACCGAATTCATTAAATCTTGTTCTTAAAAAAAAAACAAAAAAAAAAAAACGAAAAAAAAAAACAAAAACAAAAGACTGCAATCCAGTTATGTTTCGAAAAAGCAATGGCCTTCTAATATGACATATCTGGCAACCTTGCCATCAATACTGATAGAATTATTTACGTATGAAACTTTGGAAATTTTCTAAGCCTCGGTTATGAGTACAAAGAAAATTATAGATCAGATTACACGAAAAGCTCTACTTCAAAAGTCCCCTGAATATGAACAAGAAAAGTACGTACAATTGTTTTATTTAATATTTTATAATTTTACTTGACATTGGTTATTTATGTTCTCAATGTCCAGGATTCAACAAATCGATGTTTATTAAATTCGGTGAGCTACAGAACTTGCTTTATCGAATTTAAGGAATTATCGGATTTAAGGAACTATTGCATTTAAGGAACTATTGCATTTAAGGGACTATTGAATTTAAAGAAAACGCTACACGCACAATTATTTCTTAAAATTTCAATTTTACTGAAAATGGTTCATGTTTGTTATGGTGCTCTTCTATGAAAAATGGACTTTTCCTCTTACGATATATAATTACCTGCTTGACTTCCAGTACAGCAGTGAGTTTTGCCTTGCGCAGAATATTCATTGTCGGCTGTCTGCCTTCGAGTGGAGAGTAATAACCCAGTCGAGACTTCGCCGAAAGGAAGAGCCTCGTCTGGAGAAAAATAGATAATAGATTTTTGCCCGGGCTATATGGCCCGGATTACCCACATTAAAAATAGCTTGTGCCACATTTTGTCTTAAGTGAAGAGGCAACTAAATACTGTTAAGTCCGGCAGTTGACGACAACTAGTACGCAGTTAAAGTCAACTACTAGTCAGGCAATAAGCAGCGTGACTGTACCGTTCGGACTTACTTATTTCTATTTACTTATTACTAACACTTCCTTTGTATCTATGTTCTTGTCATATTAATACATTGTTTTGAACTTCCCTTCTGTGTTCTGTGTCTTACTTCTTGCGCAAACCGGTCACTAAAACTTTGCAGCGAAGTTTCGCCGCAACAACTCCACAACAAATTGGCGACGAAGATTTGCGTTAGGTTTTGCCTCCACAAACTGGCGACGAAGATCCACAATAATATTTCAATTATTCTTCTTTGTTAAGACTTTTTTTGATTGGACAAAAATTAGATCCTGAAAATGATCAACAATTTCAGATATTGAAGGCTTCCCAGACGATGTCGTATTTGAGTTTCTGTTGTGAATCCTGGGAATGGGAACCGTACAAATAATGAACAAGAAACAGTATTTTTTTCCGTTTTATATATATATATATATATAAAATATTGAAAAAAAAACTCAACACATAATTAAATGTTTATAAATCCAGAATTTATTTCGGCAAAAACAAAGTACAAAAAAAAGGAGGCAATTGTAAATTTTTGACATTGTTGAAATAAATACTAGATTTTTAACCGTTTAATTATGTGTTGAATTTTCTTCCCAATATTTTATATTGCTCTGGATAATATCCATTAAAATCTCTATTTTTATCTAATTAATATTATATATTAATTAGATAAAATCTTTTGAATTATCCACTTCGTATTTACTGGTTTGCCATTTTCTCCTAATTTGCGATAATTTGTTGAAAGGAGTGCTCAGTATCGGAAATAGCTTGTTTATAGATAGCGTAAACAAAGCACTGCACGATGAGTGCCAGTTTCACGACATAACCGATTTTCAGAACATGTGTCATAACACTTTTTACAGACCTTATATATGAGTTACTAGGAGATTAAGGAAGTTGGAGAGAGGGATAAACATACTTCCTCCTCCCGTTCTTTTGTTTAAGGCGAATATTTTTGTCATTTAACGTCACAACTTTGAGATTGCTAAAAAAATAATGAGGAAAAACCGTTTCCTCCCTGCCCTATTTTTTAATATCACAGAGGGGCCTATCACTCATATCTTTTTCTTTCAATATATATATATATATATATATATCATGTAGGGTGGTGTAATCTGATTTTTTATCTTTTTAATAAAATGAAGTGAACGATAAAACTTACTGCTTCGTCCAGCTTCAAATAATATTTGAACGTATTGCCATTTTATAGGGACTCATTGAATTTCTCGCACGTGTGGATTTTTATTTTGTTCTCACCGGAAGTTCATGACCGCCATTTGTTAACCCCCATTCAAAAAAAAAAAAAAAAAAGATAAAAGCAAAAACGAAAATAAAAAAGCTGAAAGCGCCACCTGTACTGAAATACATCCCATATTGTACCTAGCTCTGTTTTACTTGAACCACAATTTTCTATTACAGCCCCTACCCTCTTTCGTCCTATTTCATGTCGAAATTAAGAGTGCTTGATGAAGAAGCTTGAGGGTGAGTGCCACTAGTCCACATCTTGGTTTGTTAATAACTACAATAGTAAAAAAAAACCAAAAAAGAAAAAAAAACAAAAAAGAAAAAAAAACACTACAATCGATCATTAGATAAAAAATTATCAAATTATTGATTTTGTGTGTAAGTTTGAAAGTCATTAACGTTGAAAACTAACATCATCCATTTTGTTTATTTTTTCCACCCTATCTAAGAATTTTCATATATCTACTATGTGTGTTGTGGTGTAGTGGATAGCGACTCGGAACGAAAAATCGGGGAGTCGAGTTCGAATTCCAGTTGAATTCATTGCAATCACTTACGCGCAAATATCCTTGGGAAAGGTATTAATCTGTCTCTTTCCTCAAGTTATGGGTTAAATAATAGAATAGATCGGGTTCTATAACCATGGCTGGCAACCAGTATACCGCAGAAAGTAATGGCTATTGTGGGATAATCTTTTACCCAGTCAGTCATGTCTCTTCCAAGACATGTTCGCCCAAAACGTGTATCACGTGTGGCATTTGACTGACTGACTGACCAGCATTTTAACAGGATAAAGAACTTTGTATATTTACAACAACAGAAGACTTAGTGACTGACGAAATGATTTATGTACAGATCAGCAATTTTACATAGAAAAGTCTATGTACAAACTATACACTTTCGCTATACGTATACTGCTACTTTCCTATATATATATATATATGAAATGATTTGTTTTTTAACATTATTTCTGATCGATACTCGTATTTAAGGAGGTATTCTGTTTATAATCAAACAGTATTATATATTTATTTCTACCGGCCTGATTATTTTCGATAAATTCTCTTGATTTGACTTCGTTTAGACTGTTGGTCATTCGTGGTCGAGATGTATAAGACACGCCAGATGAATTGGTGGCTTCCCCAACATGGATAGGGATAGCAGGCTCGAACCATGCCTAATGGCACACATTTTCGTAACAAAACGTTATCGTAAATAATCAGGCGGGTAGAAATAAATATATAATACGGTTTGATTATAAACATAATATCTACTCAAATACGAGTATCGATCAAAAATAATGTTCAAAGAAATCATTTCAAATTGTCGAATGTTTAAAGACCATTTTGCTAATTTTCATATCTAACCTAAACTTATCTATAATTGGAACTTTGTCTGTGTGTGTGTGTGTGTGTGTGTGTGTATGTGTGTGTGTGTGTGTCCGTTACCTATAGACTCCCAAACGGCTGAACCGATAAGCGACTGCGAGTGTTCTTAGCTAGGTTTTGTGTCGAGGTACCCCCGATAAATATCAAAAATCGATAATCGAAAAAATCGGGTTATAGAAGGAATGGTCCGATTTTAATCAAATTTGATACACTCATAGACAAAGACATAAGAAACGATATTCAGGAGTTTCAAGGTTACAGTTAAAATCGATAATATATATATATATATAAAAGGCAAGCTATTTGTGTGTTTGTCTGTTTATCTACCTGTATGTCTGTATTTTCTTCAGCCGTTTTATAGTGTTTTTGCTTCGGGTTTGGCTATAAGTAGGTATAATTGTAGTTTTTAGTCTCAGCCATGATACCATTTACTCAGAGGACTTATTTAGCCTTCAAAACTCAGTTTACGACGAAAAAACTTATTTGATATCGATACCAGGAAATCAAAATTTCACTTACATCCATTCATTTTTCTTTCAGTCTACGGTTTTCGCTTTAACTGGAAAAAACTATTGCTTTTTAGTCTTTCGTGCCAACGTCCAAAGAGTCCAGGACCGTGGATTAGTTTTAAAGCTTTCATTACACCCGAGCAACACCGGGCTATACTGCTAGTATATATATAATTGTGTATTTGAGCAGCATTCACACTACCTTTAACGTCTGCGCCTGAACTCTAAATACAGGGATTTTGTTTCCGGTTTATTTTTAAATGCTTCGTTCTCTTACACTTCTACTCGCACCTTGTGTCTTAGTATCATTATCCCTTCACTTTGCTTCCATTTTTTATAATTATTTCACCCCAGGCAAAGCAGTACTGCCACTGGTACACAGGGGATTACAGTGAGAAGAGAGGGAAGACAGAAAAGAAAACATTACAGGTGATGTCGCAGAAAGAGTAAGAAAGAAAGTTTAGAGTCATGGAGATAGAAGATGGCAATTGACATTGCATTTAAACTTTTGGGGATTGTAGCTATTAAGGAAGCAGGCATGGGAAGGGCGTTCCACAAGCGGGAAGTGTGAGAAAAGTAACTGAGAGAGTAGAAGTGACGGTTATGTTTGCCTATTTTGATGGTAAAACTGTACTAGTTGCTAATTTAATTTGAACGAGTAAATTAATGAGAACTGAGCACCAGGGAATAAAACTCGTCAAAGCAGAAGCCCTGAAAATACTTGTAGAAAAGACAAAGAGAAGCCACATTTCATCGGTAAGAAAGTGGCTGAAGTCGAGATCGATTACATTGCAGATTCACGTTTGTATTTTCTCGAGGAACCCGAGATGAACTGCAGGAGTACCTGACCAGGTATGGTAACAATACCCGATGCACGGACGGATGGTAGATTTGTAAATGTGCAAGATGGATTTTGATGAGAAAACTTTCTGGCTCAGTACAGCGACCCAACATTCTTGACAGTAGATGTAGCTATTAATTCAATGTTTTAATTTCGCTTGAGATCAGCTGAGAGAGTCAAGCCGAGAAGGCGCAGGGTATTACTTTCAGAGAGATTAGTGTGATCCATATTAATGGAAGGAAGGAAAGCTTCTCTATGATGGTTAAAGGAAAGCAGCTTCGTTTTAAAAGCATTACGATTTAGGAACAATTTCTTACCCAGTTGTATCACAGATTCGAGGTTCTTTCCAAGAGCAGAAGCGATGTCTACTTCGTCAGCCCTGGCAGATTTCATATTGAGACGGGAGTAGATGGTGGTGTCATCAACATAGATTCCAACTTGAGAACTGACTACATCAGGAAGATCATTCAGGAATATCAGGAAGAGCGTAAGGACCTAGGATACAGCCTTTAGGAACACCCGCGTTAACTTGAAAGGATTTGGAAGTATATCCCTTTCAGAGCGACTATCATTTTACGATTTAAAAGGAATGATTCAATTAAATCGAACAATCGTCCAGTTATACCGTAGCCTTGTAGCTTGCGCAGAAGGCTAGCATGCCACACCCTATCAAACGTTTTTGAGAAATATCCAGAACAACAGCTCGAGCCTGGCCGTTCTTATCAAGGGCCTGATATATGTATTCGGTGATGCTCGTTAGTACATCAGCAGTAGACCGGGCGAATTGGAAGCCGTACTGCTTGTCAGAGAATAAGTTGTAGGATGTGAGAGGTTGAATCATTTGAGCATCGATAATAGCGTCGAACACTTTACCGAAAAGGGGATAAGAGGCTGATAGAGCGATAGTTAGTGATGTTAGAGGGCTCATCAGAATTTTTTTTTAAAACAGGAACTGCAAAGGAGGACTTCCAACAAGCAGGGAAGCAAGAAGCAATAGTTATAGAGTTTAGAGTATAAAGGAGAGAGTTTGTAGATACATTTCTTGTCAAGCTTAGAAATTATCATATATATATGTGTGTGTGTGTGTGTGTGTGTGTGTGTGTGTGTGTGTCTTTCAAATATATCATCGTAACAATAATAATACACACACATATATATCAAGTACTACTCACCTTTTTAATCATATTTTAAAATATAAGAATTACGAAGCATTTTTTACGAATTTGAAGGAATTCTTTATTGTTGTAATCTGAAATGAGAATTTAACAAATCTTAAAAAAATAAAAGCGCCCTCGGGCAGGATTCGAAACTATTTTATTTGTTCGTATTCTCACCTTCCTGTTTCTGGCAAGTCTGAACTTTGTATTTTTTCCGATTTGGGTCAACCTCTAGGTTTTTGTTTTCGTACATTTTCTTTTTATGATAATCGTACTTGGACGCTAAACGGTTTGATGAGGTGTTGGTATATCAAAAGTATCATACAGTACTTGCATAAGTTCTTCCTTTCTGACGGAACTTTCTTCAGTAAACATTTTCTTTAAACAGTGCAAGTATCTTTTGTGTTCTTATTTTTCCTTTTTATCATATATGTCATCTTTTCAAATCGTGACATGATTACGCCGTCTTTTCACATTTTGTTTCATTTTTATGTACCCTGAAAAACACTTTTACACCAATTTAAAAAAAAATCTAGTGTCCTTTTTTTTTTAACTGTTCTTATTCTTTTTGACCTGGTAACAACTTGCCCAACATTAATATTTCTTACGAACATCAATTCTGCCGGCGATGTAACTGACGGTGTATTGGGATTCGGCGTAATCTGGTATACTCTCAAGAATCTTTGAAGTGCTTCTTTGCTCACTTTTTCATTACTTGCTTTTCTTCCAAGCTCTCTTATAAGTATGCGTAGGAATTTTTTGTTCCAATCGTAAATTGATAATGAAGTTATGTGTTTTTTATTCTGCAATCGAAAACTAATTACGTGTATAAATTGTAAAATTTTTCAATGCCGATATTATTGCTAACACCTTTTTTTCGAACTGGATATAGTTTTTTCTGCTGGAAGTAGCAAACTCGAAACATATGCGACGCCTTTCACGTCACCATCAGCATATTTATGTAAAATTACTGCTAATATACTGTAATCGTTAACATCGGAAGTAAATACGATTTCTGCTTTTGGATCATGTTGCGCTAATTAGTATTTTTTGATTTCTTCAAACGCCTTTTGACACTTATCAGTCCAGTTTGACCTTACGCTTTTTTAAGCAAATTATTTAGTGGAGCTCTCAGATTCTGTATATTAGATACATAAATTTGATAATAGTTTGCATTCTAGAAATGCTTGTAATCTAAAAACGTTTGTTGTGGGGGAGGCTCGTTCTCAACTGCATTTGCCCTCGACGGATCTGATTGATAAAACTTTTTGGCAATGATTTATCCGAGGTACTTAATTTTATACAAAAAATAATTCACGCATTTACTCACTGAGTTTGAACTCGCACTCTTGTACTTTTTCAAAAACAGCTTTTTATGCCCAATATGTTGTTTCTTAGATATACTTTTGATGAATATATCATCCAGATAAGCTCCAGTGAGATCACAATGTGCAAGTATGGTATCCATACTGAAATATAGCTGGAGATACATTTACACTAACAGGAGTCGGTTGAACTTATAAAATCTCTTGTGCATATGTATAGTTCTTAACTCTGATCAGTCTTCTTCAACCTGTATTTATAAATATACTTAAGAAAGATTCAGCTTCAAATTTTTTTCCCCTGTTTAACTTCGCAAACATTTCCTGTGGATTTGGTAATGGGTCCTGATGGGGTTCTGTCAGCACAATCACAAATTGTATTTCTTACTGCCCATTTTGAATGAATAAAACTTTTTAATTACATCTAATTTTTCAACTTTGTATAATTCTTCATTGACTTGATCTGCGAATGGTAAACTATGTTTCAGTTTGAACACTGGCATCGACCCTTTTTCACTTGAAATTTCGCTTTGAATTTGCGACACCAACCCAATTTATCTGATAGAACATAAAGAAAACATTTTTCACTTGTCCACTTACATTTTGCAATAAACATTTAAAATTAAATAAATTCCAAAGTGCAAATAATTCCAACGTATCAGAACTGAACGTTTGTAGCATTTTTAACGCACAAGATTAAGTTTTTACACGCTTGATACGGGATGAGGCATTACAAGTGATTTTGCCAACAGCAAATAATTTCTCACCTGACATGCTACCGGTATCTAGTCGCATTTTTGCATCCACAGTATTAATTTTCATGTCCACACATTTTCTCTGGTTTTCAGTGATTATTTTTCCATCGCAGGTGAGAACTTTGCTTTAGTTTTGCAGTGTGACATTTTATATTCCACTTTTCCGTACTTCTAGCCTTTCGAATTCATATAGGCACAGTCGTCCTCCACATCTTAAACATCGGTTAATTTTCAGTTTTGCCCAATTTTTTTTCGCATGTATGGATGCACATATTTCTTCTAAATTTCTGCAGCATTGCGTCTCAGATTTAGGATTCTCTGACATTCGCTCGATATTTCTTGCAGTGCAAATTTATTATTCTGTTCAAGTTTTGTTAGAATTCTCGTCCGTATTTTTGCAGCTTTGTTCACGGTTAACTCTTGAACAAAAATGAACCCTTTAAACATATCCAGAGTCAGTTTGTTTAATCTGAATCTTTTACACTGATTGTTAACAATTCTAGGATATGTGACAATACCTTCGTCTTCTTTTTTATCAGATTCATACATTATCAACGCTTATTGAATAACGAGCTTTCTCGCTAAACATTTTATTCAGAATATGTATTGTTTTTTCAAAACAAATTTTTCCTGTTTTTTTTTTTCGGTAGTACAAAATTACAGTAATTTTCAAGTTCTTCCTGTGGTGCCTCAAAAAAAAGTCTTCTTTTTTTCTTGTCTTCTCGATCACTGCATTTTTAAGATAAATGCTCGTACCTTCTAAAATAAGCGGTAAATCTAATTCCATTGTATGTGAATTCCATTGTATGTGAATTCAGATATGGCTTTTGCCACTGCATTGGGAGTAAAAGAACTTAGAGGGAATTTTCGTTTTCTCAGCAGGGTTAGAGCCCCTACTGCTATAACATGTATCTAAGGGTAATACTATTAAGTTTTGACTGGTCTACTCGCTGTGACGTATGTTATAAAAAATTTTAGATTGATTCCAAACGTATTTTCTGAATTACTTTGAGTTCTTTATTTAATGCAGTACGCATGACACAAGTGAAGTTGTATCAAATGAAATTATGTAAGTTTTAACACTTCATTAATCCATAATTGATTATATAGCATCTAAGCGGCTTGTCCCTCTGTTTAGCACAATCAACTTAGTAATCAATGGGTCGTAATTTAAGAGATTAAATAAACAGAAAGGAGAATAACATCGGATATGCAGTATTTCTTGCCATCAAGAAAGCGTAGAAACTTCAACTGTTCCTTTATTTTTTCTGTCATGCGGATCATTCGTGTTCAATAATAAAATACTTGCTTTTTTTAATAAATTAAACTCAGTAATAGCAAAACAAAATATCGGCTCGGAACGAGATATCGAAGATCCGAGTTCGAATTCCTGATGAATTCGTTGCATTCACTTACGCGCAAATACACTTAGGAAACATATTAATCCGTTTCATCTCCCTCTAGCTATGAGTTGAATAGCAGGACATATTTAATTCTATAGCCTTGGTTAGCAACCAGTCTACTACAGAAGGTAATGGCAACCTGCTTCGGAAAGATTTTCTGTCCACTTAGTCATGTCTCTTTGAAGACATCATGTATCACGTCAGTTAAGTGCCTTCACTGACTAACTGAATCGCAAACAAATACATTCATAATGAAGCAAAACAAATTAGGGGATTTATTTTTATGACAACTAAATAGTTCAGAAATGAAAATTTGAATTTACTAGAGTGTCAAAATATATTACTAACGATATCAGTGTTGCTTATTTTCTTTGATACATTGCTTACATCCCTTTACCCCCAAGCTGGGATCAAAATGCATATGTTATTACAACTTTTAGGGTAGAAAATATCGTTATAAAAATAAAGCAATTTAATTATAAAAGCTATCGGCAAAAAATTACTTCTGATCATATTGAACATGAATAAATTAAATATTTTTATTAGGCATAGACCCTTATGTTGGCCAAACCATAATACGCATTTTGGTAAAATGAAATGATGAACTTTTTTTCATTTGATGTCAAAAGGTTACGTAACAGTTAAATGCATAGATAAATAAATTTATATATTTAGTTAATATTTAAGGTTTGCGCATGGGTATAAGAATTCTCGTCCAGGCAAATTTTGTTAGCTATATATTAGGTATCATCAGATTTCACAATATATTGCATATGATGTCGTAATGGTGGATGTGTGTTCATCAGTGTGGAACTTTGCCTCCGTGCGGAGAGTTCCAATGTCGGCAAATACTGTTGCATTCTCTTAGAGATTTATTTCTTCTTCTCCCGCCTAGGAGTTAAATAGCAGAGTACACTGAGCTCTGTAGCGTTGGGTGTCAACTGAAGAAAACTGTGAATTCTCAAAGCTGTGGAAAAGGTAACGAGAAACCACTCTACTATTTTTCCAAGGAACGTATAATAATTTATGAAAAGAGGGCTATGAAGAAACATGATCGCCTACGTCCCAAATAGAAAAATGCCTAAAACGTATAACCCGTTAATATGCGATTACATTACATTTACCTTTCAGGGGTACCTGAATTCATAAGACAGATGTTCTCTACTCATATTCACAGCATTTATTTAAAAGACATTTAGAAGCTTTCTGGCGCTAAACATGATGTCAGGTTGAAGATAGAGGGGCCCACAAAAGGTACTTATTCGCAGGCAATTTGATCACAACTTTTTTGCTTCCACACCTCACCAACCCAACCCAACCCAACCCTATTTTTCTCACCCAAAACGCACTTGAGTAGTTCTCTCTTCTTTCTCGTCTTTGACGACCTTTTTTTTTGTTTCTGTAATTACCCAACCCTGACTGCAACCCCTGTTCCCAAACCAGCCATCTCGGATGCTGAGAGATATTAACAGATTGTCCCTGACTTCTAAGAGATGGAGGTGAGTGGTGGCGGCAGTAGCATCATCTTACACTTTGTTCTCAGAATGGACGAAATGAACTCAAGAGAAAAAATGTAACAAAAAAAAAAATAAAAATTAATAAATAAAAAACAAAGACAAAGAAACGGACGACGGAAAGATATCAATTTGAAAAATCTACTTCATAAAAAAAATAAAGTTACTGTTAATTTTATTGTTGAATTTTGGCAAGAACATTAATATAAATATAAAGACAATGTTCTTTTTTGCTAAAAAAAATAATAATCATGCTTTATTTTTTACTTGTAAGTTACTCGTCTTGTTTCGTGTATTTGCTCAAGATATACACTGTCGGATGTGCGTTGCGGTGCAGTGGATATCGGCTCGGAACGAGAAATCGGGGAGCCGAGTTCGAATTCCAGCTAAATTCATTGCATTCACTTACGCGTAAATACCCTTGGGAAAGGTATTAACCCGTCTCTTCATTCCAGTTATCGGTTAAATAACAGGACAGATTGGGTTCTATAGCCTTGGCTGGCAACCAGTCTACCGCAGAAAGCAATGGCAACCTACTGTGGGATAATCTTTTGCCCAGTCAGTCATGTCTCTTTCGAGACATGATCACCCAAGCGTGTTTCACGTATGGCACTTAACTGACTGATACACTGTCAGGATAGTTGGACGTAATTCTTTGTATCTATAGTCGGTTTAGATTATCTCTTAATAAGAGATATGTATGCAAGATGTACGTATAATATATACGTATATGCTTGAAGGTATAATTAACCCAAGAAGTGACATTAAAACTTTAGTTATTGTTTTGGGGCGCTCTGCCAATTTCAGTATAGTATCACATAGTAGAATTAATATTCGAGCAATTTTGTTCCTCATTATTAGAAGCTTTTCAGTTGATTTGTTTAATATTTATGTCTAGAAAATTATTTAATGTTCGTTAATTTTTCCCACAAACATTTGTGAAGAAATTTTCTAACACATGGACCCGATGAGCACTTGTCCAGAGGCCCCACAAGCATAGGTGGTCTTTTGCTAATCTGTGTATATATCAAGTGATATAAGTTAGAGAAGTCACTTTTTAGGAAATACTAGAAAATATAAATGACTATAAGACACGCGTATTGCGATTGGTGAAAATGTATGCTATTCATTTCATTTGAGTTGGTTCTCGAATAAAAACGAAAGTAAAAGCATGTTCACTTTGAATACACCGGTTCTTGCTCGATCACCAAAGTTAAGCAACGTTGAGCCTGGTCAGTACTTAGATGGATGACCGCTTGGGAATATCAGGTACTGTAAGCGTATAGTGACAGATGTGCGTTGTGGTGCAGTGGATATCGGCTCGGAAAGAGAAATTGGTGAGCCGAGTTCGAATTCCAGTTGAATACCCTGCATTCACTTAAGCACTGGTACCCTTGGGAAAGGTATTAATCCGTCCCTTCCCTCTAGTTATGGGTTGAATAACAAGGGTAGGACTTGGGGACCCTGCTCTTAAAAAAACAAATCCCAATGAATCTTGATACTCGAAAAGAAAAATGTTGTAAAAATAAAATAACCTTACCCAAAGTCATTGGTTATGATCTTAAATGATCCCATAAAGATTGATAGGTCGTTAAACCGCGAAACAAACAAAAATCATTTCAGTTTAGTTCAGTTGCAGACTATTCCGCTATTACGAGAAGGTCAAAGAACTGACCCTGACTCCTGAAAATCAGTCTTCGCACAGTCCTAGCACAGACTCGTCGGTACAACTCTCATTTCAACCTTTTAATATTTGCTATCAATACATCTGCTGGATTTCTGTTGGAGACAAGATTATCTTTTTTTTTTCTCTGGTTTAACTTAATTCTTAAATTTCCCATAGACCAAATCAATATTGTTCTTAATTTTTAATTGTAATATATTTATATTTATACATTTGTAAATAAATTAATTTGATTGTTATAAAGACTCTAGCGTTGATAGTATTTATTTATTCCCCTTTTCTTTCGCCTTCCCCCCTCTCTCTTTTCTTTTACTTTTTGTCGCCACAGTGACAATATAGTAGCATGTCTTAAGCTTTGACCTTCATTTCAAAACAAATGCAACTATTCATCTGTCTTAACTAAAACAAATAATTTTTTCATTTGATGTTCATTTCACAACAATGAAAAGAAAGTAATTCCTATTTTTCTTCAAACTGACTTTGTATATGTATTATTTAAAAATGTAAAAAATTCTTCCTTCATCTAAATTGGATGAAGAATTTCACTTATTAAAAAATCGGAGTTATTTCAACTAGCTACATATTTAAATTTAAACATTAATGCAATTATGAAAACAAATCAGAAGTAAGAGTATTCCTACTGTACTACTATTAATAGGAATAACATAATTACTGGGTATATTTATACGTTGTACTAGCAGTATAGCCCGGTGTTGCTCGGGTGTAATGAAAGCTTTAAAACTAATCCATGGTCCTGGAGCTCAGACTCAGCCTAAAAAATATTTGAAATAATAAAATAATTGTGACAATTTACCAATCGCACCTAGTATATATATATATATATATATATATATATATACTAGCAGTATAGCCTGGTGTTGCTCGGGTGTAATGAAAGCTTTAAAACTAATCCATGGTCCTGGAGCTCAGACTCAGCCTAAAAAATATTTGAAATAATAAAATAATTGTGACAATTTACCAATCGCACCTAGTATATATATATATACTAGCAGTATAGCCTGGTGTTGCTTGGGTGTAATGAAAGCTTTAAAACTAATCCATGGTCCTGGAGCTCAGACCCTTTGGACGAATGGCACGAAAGACTAAAAAGCAATAGTTTTTTCCAGTTAAAGCGAAACCGAAGACTAAAAGAAAAATGAATGGATGTAAGTCAAATTTTGATTTCCTGGTATCGATATCAAATAAGTTTTTTTCGTCGTAAACTAAATTTTGAAGGCTAAATAAGTCCTCTGAATAAATAATATCATGGCTGAGACTAAGAACTACAGTTAAACCTACTTAGAGCCAATCCCGAAGCAAAAACTAAAATAAAAGGGCTGAAAAAATAGACATACAGGCAGATAAACAGACACACACACAAACAACTTGCCTTTTATATATATATATATTATCGATTTTCTGCACTATTGTAAGAACTGCAACCTTGAAACCTTTGAATATCGTTTCTTATGTTTTTGTCTATGAGTGTATCAAATTTGATTAAAATCGGACCACTCCTTCTATAACACGATTTTTCGATTATCGATTTTTGATATTTATCGGGGGTACCTTGACACAAAACCTAGCTAAGAACACTCGCAAACGCTTATAGTACAACTGTGTAAATTTTCAAGAAAATCGGTTCAGCCGTTTCGGAGACTATAGGTAACGGACACACACAGACAGACACACACACACGCACACACATACACACACAAACAAAGTTCCATTTCTAAATAAGGTTAGCTATGAACTCAGGTATCGGGCTTTGCATACATTATTAGTGATTGAACCTGGGATTCAGTCACAACATAAAACACTTGTAGGGTAAGCATGTCGTGGTTACATAAGATTATGAATTTATGATGCATTACTAATTACCAGATATTGATAATTTGTGAATATATGAATGGATAAGCTTTTTCATTGTGCAAGTTGAGAAAAGTGTTGACTGTAGCCTTGTAGATTTGTACATAGATGAGGCTAAATCAGTGCCAATCACTCTCGGTATAACTCTAAGCAAAATCTAGGTCCTGTCCAGCAGTTTTGTGAATCAGCACACAGTACAGCGATTTATTAAGAATAAATACTGTTCATAGAATTAAGGGAAGGACAGGTTCATTATGGAAGCATAATGTTGAAATATTTAGGTCAAGTTGCAAGGACACTAATCTACATCCATATGTGGGGCTAAATACTAAATATCTAAGGTATATATTTCCATCGGAATAACTCCTGCAGCAGAAATGAAATATAATATTTTGATTGGAGCACAGAAAAAGAGAGTTGCAGAAGAGAAGATGAAAATAGAAAAACTTCCAAAATTAACATCATGGCTCAACACAGGTGCAGCGACAGCGACTCATACAATTCCTTCAGATATAGCATCCACATTTACATCCATTCCTGATACCAATCCCCCAGTTTTATCAGACACATCATAATTTGCTGTTTCTTCTGCGGGCAACATTTTACAAAAGAAAATACCCAAATCTGTAACATTAAAGGAGTTTGCTATCCAAGAGACAGATCCGGGGCTATGGAACATTATTGATGTTAACACAATAAATTACTGTATTCGTAGTGGGCTCTTATCATGTCAGAATCATGATAGCAACCTTTCAAACTCCCTCAGAATGTATAAAACACCTGAAGAAGAGAATATGAAGGCAAGGTATTTATTAAACAATATGTTCAAACTGTGGAATGGCACGTGTGTAAATCGTTAATGGCTACTCTATTCACCATCCCAAGGTCGTTTCTACTGCTTTTTATGTCGCCTATTATACAAAAATGAATCTCCAATTGCTACATCGGGGTTCAATGACTGGAAGCACACCATAGTTACTGCGAGAGATGAACATAAAGAACAATATCGAAAGTGCATGTAAGCAGATTTGATAAGGCTTAAAAAACTGGAAGTGTAGATTCTTTTTTACCTGACACGTTGACACGTGAGTTTTCTGTAATTCGCTTTCTTGCCTCCAAAAGCTTTTCATTTCGTGGAGAAAATCAGAATATTTGGTCACCAAAAATGTCAACTATTTAGGTATAGTAGAGTTGCTGAGGGAATTTAACCCTTTCTTGGAAGAACATCTTCAAATGTATCGAAATCATGGAAAAGGGAATCTGCCATATTTACCTGCAAATATTTGGGAGGAATCTATTGAATTAAGGGAATAACATGTTTTTTTATACTATTGTTGAATAGGTAAAATAGTCTAAGTATTATTCAATAATTGACATTTATGTTTGACACATTAAAAGCTGTGAGCCTGTGAAAAAATTCTTGATGTTTTGTTCTTAATGTGACAAAAATTCTACTATCAAATTGCCGTGATCAGTCATACGATGATGCCTCAAATATGTCCGGACGATATACTGGTTTACATGCACGGATTTTGACGTCTATTTCCCTTGTGCTGGTCATAGCCTGGACTCGGTAGGAGTAAAAGCAGCCGAATTTTGTCTACGGACTCTAAAATTCTTTGACTTTATTGAACATCTGTAATCATTTTTTCTATTTCTCGCTAGAATATATTGACATTATCTAAAGAAAAAGATTTTGTGGTCAAGCGTCTGTCTGATACACGATGATCAGCAGATTGTGATGCTGTTTATGCACTGTATGGAGGTTTTGAGAAAATAAAACATACGCTTGATTTTCTGTCAACTGACTGTGAACAGCAAGTGAATACAAGGCGAGAGGCAGAATGATTGAGCCAAAAAATGGAAAACCTGGAAACAATCTTTCTCATAATTCTTTGGAATTATATGCTAGAAACAAACAAGGTCCTGCAATCAAAGAATGTGAACATCCTTGTTGCCACGAGTCGATGGAAAACTATCTTCAGGAAACTAGAGACAATTTTAGTGAATTTAAATTCAGATCCAGGGTATGTGTCCAGATACAGATTATAGTGATGGGGAAAAACTGGAACGAAAACGAAATGTTCTTCTTAATAGATATAATGGATCAGTAGAAAATATTTCTTAGTAAAACCGAAAATTTCAAGGTGGAAACGTTCCTCGCTATTTTGAACACTTTAATCTTTGAAATAACAAAAGGTGCAGAGACTTATTCACAGATTGAAAATTTTGTTTTCCTTCAGTAAATTGAAAACCGTTGCTTCTGAGACAGTAAAAAAATTGTGTGAACATCTAATATGTATCACAAAGGCCTGACTTATGATGAACCCCTAAATGAATCTCAAGCACTACTTTTGAACCATTGTGAGATTGTTCCTGAACTGTGCAGAAAAATGATTTCAAACAATTTGCAACCTGTTTTACCGAATGTTAAAATTGCACTCAGACTGTTTATGTGTATGACGCTGTCAAACTGTACGTAGTAATTTCATACTGTCTATTTAATCTGTGTAGCTTACCGAGTATTATTCTTTTTTTCAAGCCTAGTGTATTGTTCAAATTTTTATTATGTTGATTAGTTTCCCAGGGACCCATAATAATGTTAAGACGGTCCTGAATTTGAGTAAAAGTCTTGATCTTCCCCAAATAAACAAAACAGGCGTTCCGATGTGATCTATCATATTTGCGATTAGTAGTCCCCCCAGTAGACTAGAGAAAATTATAGCAAATATTCAAAATTCATTTTCTTGGAACAATTAGATCATCATATATTAAAAATCTGGCAACTTTGTTGAAAGTCTAAAATACATTAATATAGGCGCCTCCAAAAAAAGCGATACCTAAAATTTTAAATGCATTTGTAATGAAAAATCTTTCTTGAAGCTTTAATTTTAGTTTTAATTCCAAACTCAATTTGGTATTCATAATAAGCAAAATAATTTGGTGTATTTCAAACCAAATTTAAACTGATTGGGGTTTTTTCAGCTTTTCAATAAAATCTATAAATTTGTCAATATTGACAGATTTTGTCAACAGAACATAATTGTCTCTATTAAAAATTCTTTCAAAAATAAAATATAATTTTCTGAAAAGTTGTTTAAGACAAAATAACTGTTAAAGTTTAATCTAAATGGATCAAATATTACTTAGTTTTAGTTTATTATATTGTAGAAAAGGATCTTGTCCAAGAGTGATTTTTTGACAGCTTGATGCTTGGGAATTTTAACTAATGGGACAATAACTAGAAGGATTACATGACGTGTTATATACTACCGCTGTTCTGGATTTCGACGAACAACGCTAACGGATGTCGTGGAATATAACGACGAAGAAGAACACCTATATATATATATATATATATATATATAGATATATATAAATATATATATATATATATATATAGATATAGATATATATATATAGTATTTTTTTATTTTTCGTCCTTGGCAGTTGTGTGAAGTGGAGAATAGCTAGAGAGAATCACGCACATACGAGGAAGTTGTCGGGAGTTGTTGACCAGCAGGAATTGTCTTCTCTACTCTTCTCTTCTCTGCGTTCTCTCTCTCTCTTCACTCAGCGTTCTGATTTCGACCAGAAAACCCCGAACTTATGTAACTTGAATGTTCCACGCAGTTTTGCTTTCTCGGGTTTTCGCCTAATTGTGTCATCTATGGCCAGGAACATCTGTCAATTATCTTTGCTGGCGATAGTTTTTCAAACCGGTTGTCTTTGATGTTGATCATACTTTTGTCAGTCACTGCATTTGTTGTCAATCTTATTTCTATAGGATCATAGAAATATATTACCAACGAATACAACCTGAATACTTTCTATATGCATTTTCTTCTTCTGTATGTGACGTGTTCCACAGGACATAAACGGTCATGGTTCTCCACAACCGCATATCTCTTGTAGATATTAGTAACTTTTGTCTTTTTGCTATTTCTCCTAAACCCTGTTCTATCATTCATTTACCAAAGTCCATCAAGTAAGCTATACACTGTTTTCCTCTCCCTTTTTCCTTCAATTTGTTCTGTATCAGGTTTTTCTAACCCCTTCTTTCTCATTACATGCCCCAGAAATTTCAGCTGTCACTTCCTGATGTTAGGTATTAGTATCCTTTTTGTTTTTATTCTGTCTAAAAGTTCATCGATGCTCACATGCTTGGTCTGTCTTTAGTATACTCTGCATCATTCTGTAAAATCATATTTCTGTTGCTTCAAGTCTCTTCTTCATCTGTGTGGAGATTGTTCAGCATTCACTACCATATAGGAAGATAGATATTACATAGCTCTTCAGTATTCTTTTCTTTGTTTCTAACGAAATTTCTGTTGTGGGATCTCCCTTTTTGTATATGATAATGGACTCGAATAAGTGTACATATACACCTGCCGTAGAGAGAACAGTATTTGCAGTCGGGATTTGCCTCTGCTATTATGTCAGCACTCTGCCTTCGGGTGGAGAGCGTTCTCCGTCTTAGGGCTGAGAGCACTAACTCAGTCGTGGTTCCGCCGAAGGGTAGAATCACGACTGGGGAAAGATAAACAGATATTTTTGGCCTGGCTATATGGCCGGGAAGACCCACATTAAAAAGACCTTGTGTTACATCTCGCCTTACGTGGGAAGGTGGGTAAATACCGTTGCAGTTGGCAGTGGAGAGTAACTGTAGAGATCCGTTAGAGTTATCGGAGAGTACCGGAATTGATACGTAAGTTACCAAGAGATACCGGAAATGATACGTAAGTTACCAAGAGATACCGGAATTGATACGTAAGTTACCAAGAGATACCGGAATTGATACGTAAGTTCCCAAGAGATACCGGAATTGATACGTAAGTTACCAAGAGATAGCGGAATTGATACGTAAGTTACCAAGAGATACCGAATTTACCTAGAGACTACCGCTTCATAAGTCAGACTAGCTCTGAGCTCCATTCAGCTAGAATAATATACAAGGATATACTTTTTTTCCAACGACTTCACTTCAAGACTTGTATATATTTATTTCTTACTAATAGTATTCCTGGATTTACTAACCTGAGTTCAAGTTTGTATATTACGTGCAATATAACCTACTTTTCTATCTCAATATCTGTTTTGTTGTTCATTATTTTGTGCGGTTCCTCACCCGGAATCCACAACAATTTTCCTGTCTCTTAATACTCTGCTTAGCTTTTGGAATGCAGTTTTAACCATCCTAATTCATCTTCGGATCTCAGTGTTGCACTTTCCGACACTTCACAGATATTAAAATTTAATGTCCCCGATTGTAACTAGCATTTTGAGTTCAGACTTTTGCTGAGATCTATGCATTCTGTCTTCTTGTATTTTATATATAGTCCTTTCTTCTCGCTTACCTTCGCTACCTTCTGTAGGAGCTATGGTCGTTTCAACTCCGTGTCTACTATTAACACACTGTCACCTGCGTATCTTATGTTGTTAAAATTGTGGCCGCCCATAACAAATTCTAACAGGACATCTAATTCTCGCATAATTGCTTCGCTGTATAGGTTGGATAAGTCCACTGAGAAGACACATCCTTGTCTTACGCCTCTGGTCTTGGGCGTGACGGTAAACTGCATCCGGCAGTAAGGTCTCTGATTAGAATTTTGTGAGGAGCATGGAACCACTTCTTAATTGCTATTGTTCTCAGGTCCACCCTGACCCTTAGTGGTAAAAGCTGTTAGGGTCCCAGTTATGGTTAAAGAGTTAACCCCAAACTGGGGTCAAAACACTATGAAAGTATAAAAATACACTTTTAAAGAAATATATACATAAAAATAGACTTTTATAGAAAAGTATATTTTTGAAGGAAAAATATTACCAACAATACATTTTTAAAGAAAAAACTTTTACCATAACACATTTTTGAAGGAAAAAAATATTCTCAGCAAAACATTTTTGAATACAAAACCAGAAGGCATTTTCGGTTTTCTAAAATAAAAAGAATAAAAAAAAAAAGAAATAATTAAAATTTGACTAAATCAACCTTCTCACTATAATTGAACATTAATAAAAAATGGAAGAGCTCAACCCCCACCTTTTTGGCATTAAATAACCCACAGAGGTTGATATACTGTTAAACAAAACTCAAACTCAAACTCAGACTTACATCTCTTTCTATTTTTGTGTATCTGGTGAACTCATTTTCTATCCGTATGCTAGGGGTTTGCTGCCAGTATAGATTCTAGATTATTTTAATATCCTTCCCAAATATGTCAAGGTTGATGGCAGCTCCAGCAGATCTTTCCGGCGTATTTTATCGTATATCTTTACGCAGTCTGTAAAACACAGGTAAACGTTCTTTTGCATTTATATTGCTCTTTCTGATAAAGTTTTTAGCATAATAATCGCGTTCCTCGTTCTGGTGTTTTGATGAACCCGCACTGTTCTTGTCCTATCTCCGGTCTGATTCTGCTGAACGATCTGTTCATCAGAGTTCGGATAACTACCAAGTAATCATAAATTATTTTATATATTTTAAGCAGTTTAATTTTAAGCCCTTTGACCTGTTGACAAAAACGCTTGTTGAGAAAATGTTCGAAAATTATCTATAAGTTGTAAACTTTCTATAGCTACCTATCCGCGTGTATGGACGTCTGTATTTGCAAAAATCGACACTTTTATTCACACACATACAAAAGTCAAAATTCATTTTAAAATACTTGGACTAGTTAAAATGTAAAGAGCCTTTACATTTATGATTAGCAAATACAGTTTCTGTTTAATAAAAACATCACTTGACCGTTATTAATTAATATAGAATTTTAAAAGATTTTTAAATCTTTTATAAAAAGAATTTTAAAAGATTTTTAAATCTTTTATAAAATTATTCGAAAATTTAAAAGATAAAAAATTTTGTAAAAATTCATTATGTAACATGTCCATAATATATCCTATTCATAAAAATAATTAAAAGTTTTATTGCATTTTATTTTATGATTCAGACTTTTCTGTAGCTGAGGTCCTGTTTGCAAATGCAAACATTAAGAGATACAATAATTAATTTCTCAAAATTCAGGAAATTAAATGAGCATCAGCTGTGGTAACCGAAGTAAATAGAGAATTTTTTTCTAAAAAATAAACTTTTAAAAATAATTCCATTTATTTCTTAATTAGTTTTGAAAGTTTCATTGCTATCCGATAATTATGTTTTTGCAAAAATTTTCAAATCAGTGTTCTTCTCTGCAAAATGATGGCCCGCGTGAAAAATATAATTTTCAACTAAAATTTTCACGAATCTAAAGAGGATAAAAATAATTTTTATACTAACAACCCAGTGAAACTTTTATTTGAATAGCTATGCTCTTTATCAAGTTGAAAAATTCCCACCATTGTGACTAGCACAGCCGGCACGTTTATTTGGTACAAAAGAAGATAAATACTGACATATTAAGTGTACCGCGTCAGTCCTGTATGTTTGTACTTGTCAAAGAAACAAAAAAAAAAGAAAGAAAAAAGCTAATTAAAAATAGTTACAAAAGAAAGAATAATAGACGACCCGAAAAGAAAGTGGTAACTACAAAAGACTATGTAATAAAAAGAGACATTTTTTTTGAGTGCACTGATTTGAAGAACCTTGTTCTTTATATTTTTGTCAGTTTTTAGAAGCAGTTCGTTTGATATTACTTACCTCTCCTTGTCTTATTGTCAGTGGTCCGTTTGAAACAGGTGTATATGCTATCAAGTGCATTGTACTGTATGGGTGTGGGAGTGGACGTAGACTTACCACTTGTTTTATCAACGTACAATGTCTCTTACATATGCGTGATTGTTCTTTCTTTTTTAGTATGCGTCTGTACAGATATGTTCCGCCGTTTCTTGAACATGCGTGTTGGCGTTTGTCCTTATGTCTTCGTATATAGAATAATACGCATGAACTGTGAATTAATGGCGGTAAGCTAATGGCTTCAAGGCAACTTTAGAAGAGGGCATTGAAGTTTTGCACATGCCCACCGCCTTTATTAACGTATTTATCTTACTAATGTAGATGTGCCCATATAGATGATAGCATGTATATGAGCTTTACTGTATGTATAATTTTGTTTGCATATTTCTTTATGTAAGTCTAAGAGAAACGGAAAAAGCGAGAGTCAAAAAGAAAAAAAAAAGATAAAGGATAGTGAGACAGTGAGTGAATAAATGTGTTTATGTACATATGTTGACAGAAAAGTTGGTGGGGATAATATAGATTTGACTTTGGTTCAAAATAGTTATTCGTTTAAAATTTGGTAGGCTTAAATTTTATTACAGAGGATATTGCGTATATGCATGTGAAATTCTCGTGAGAATCTATCTTGCATATTTATAAATCTACCATTCGTCCATGTACTGAATTCTGCTACCATATCTGGTCGGGTGCTCCTATAACGTATAAGATTCGTGACGTGGTTTTCCCCTCTGTTTTTTCTGCAAATATTTTAAGAGATTTTTTCTAATGAACTTTTCTCGTTGGTGTCTTGACTGCATGAATTTAATCGTGCTACTACTGGCAACTATGCCTCACGATTTTACCGTTGAGCTAACTAGATGCAACCGCATGTTCTATTCTAATACTTTCTTCTGTTGCACTTTTCACCTGTGGGAACACCATTCCGATTTCTTGCTTCCATGTTACCTAAAATCTTAAAAAAATTAAATGCAATTTTAATCGCCATATTTTGTTTTTCTGAAACTTGTTCTTTTATTGTTTTTTTCTTTATTAAGATTCTTTTATTCTCTTCCAATCTCAGTAACCTCTTATGTCCTTGTGGCAATATCTCCTTGCTTAGGGTAAAATGATTATCCGAAACGAAATCAGAGCAATTTCTGAAGAATAAATGAGTTTAATTTTATAAAAAATTTCACGAGTTGACCTGTAAATGAAATGAATACATTTTTAAATGAACGGAGTTTTTACTCAAATATGAGTGACTAATAAAAATAACGTTTGGAGTAATTAGAATATGTTGGAGGAATAGGATTCCATTCTTTGGAAATTGCTTTGTTTGTGTTTCGGATATGAAAAGGAGCAGATATGTCTTTCGTGGAATCTGAATGAGTTAATGTACTTTAAATAGGAATAGAATATCGCTTGATTGTGAAGCTTTTCATAGACGAGCGGTAAAAACACGCCGAATCAGACCAAGATTCTTTCTGTAAAATTCTAATTCTAATGGAAAGCTTGTTTTTATGAGTGCGTTGGCCAGTTTATGAAATAAAAACCAGAAATCCATTCAATTATATATATATATATATATATATATATATATATATATATATATATATAATTATTACTTTAGAACATGTGCAAACTACAAACTACTAGAAATTTGCTCTTGTTCTAAAGAAGGTACTTCCAGTCATTTTTCTATACCTAAATTTAAACTGAAATTTTAAAAATAAATAAGTTATCTTCAAGCTTTAAAATTAGCTTTAGTTGAAAGCCAAGTGATTAAATTTAGTAATTCCAGTAAGCAAAATACCCTGGTGTATTTTAAACCGAAATTATATTGGTCGGAATCAGAAATTTTCTAAATTAAAAAAAAAGTTTTAAAATTTCAAATTTTCCGCCATTTTTCATCGATTGTAAACAAAAGCCAATTATTGGTTTTAAAAAATCTTACAAAAATAAAATACACCTCGCTGAAACATTATTTTTTTCAAATTACCGAATTTAAACTTACTTTAAGTTGACTTGAAACTAGAATTACATGCTTACTGCTTGGAATGTTTCAAAAAGCATTTCTCAATTACGGTAGCCTTGTTATCACAGCTGTCATTACCTTATCAGCAGCCGACAATGGATGATTTACAGTAGCTGTCTAAAAGTATGGAAGACGAATTTGGTATAAATCATATTCATACAAATCGTTTTTTTATTTTAACTATGTTAAAACTAAAGCTTTAACACACTTTTCAGCAATTATCCAATATTTTATGGAATTTTAGTTAGTCTAGCTTTGTAGGCTTACGTTTGAAGATGTTTTATGAAAAATAAAAATTAAAAGAAAATAAAACTTTCTTTTAAAAATTTCACAATTTAATAACAGAATGAAAATAACGGCAATAATTTATGAAATGTTATGGTATTTATTAATTTTTATTTTTAATATCTATTTTTCATATTCTTCTTATTTTTCATATTCTTCTTATTTTTCATATTCTTCACAAATTGTGAATTTCACAATTATTTTTTTTTAACAAAATTAGAAAATTAGGAATTAAAATGTAAAAGTTGCTTTAAATATTTAAGGAATGACATTCAAAACAGGCTGTTGAATTTTATAAACGTCTTGAAGAGACTTGAATCAGAATTAAAGTGCAATTTCTGCCGTTTTTCATGTAAGGGAAATAATCCAAAACATATAAATACGTCTCCTATGGAACATTGTTATGACCCCTGTGGAACATCGTACTTAAATGAACCTTTTAATTATTTTGAAAATATATTTGATGAGAAATTTTTATTAAACTTTTCAATTTTCGATAGGCAATATAATCATCAATTCTTAACTAAAAGAAAAAGGGCTACAGTTTTTAAAGAATTTAAAAAATATTTTTAAAATTTTAGGAATTCTTATAATATTAAAAAAAAGTGCAACCAATTCTTTTAAAATTTTATTAATCATCGAATTTTTTTTTCTTCAGACCATAATTTTCTTAATTATTATTATTTATTCCAGCAATTAAAAGCTTATTAAATTAAGTTATATCAAAGTTTTATTGCATTTTTTATTTTACTCTTCGGAGCAGATTTTCGGATAGTGCCGAAAAATTTAAAATAAAAAAAATAGATGATTTATATTCCCCGATGAGTTCTGCGTTTAAGTAATAAAAATAATTTGCAGCCAATTAAAATTTATTAAAATTTTAAAAAAATTAATTTAAAAATAATCGCTTATCGGTGTTAGTCTTTTTCATGCTTAAACGCGATCTTCAATAATGTCGGATTAATAAACAAAATTCAACCACTTTCTTTCTTTAAACTATTTACTTTGTTTGGACTGTTGTTCTCAAATTTGTAGCCATATTCACAACGTTTCGGACGTGTACGCTCTGGCCTTCTTCAAGCATAGAAATAAAAAAACAATATGGGAACAGAGTGCTTGAGAAAAATAATAATAAGAAATTTGAAATATGAAATCTTGTAAAAATGATCACTGACACATTAGGCTAATAAATTAAAAATGATGAAAAAAGAAGAAGCCTAGCACCGTAGAAAAGGTTGGAATTAGAGTGAGAAAGGATAACATCAACGAAATAAGAATATGTAGCAAAAAAAAAAAAAAATAATATTGTCTTACAGTCCCTTCAGAATGTATTTGTTTATATTTGTGGCAAGCAAAAATATGATTAATTGTTTTTTTAAGAAGAATTGTCACCATTGCATGATTTGCTCTTCTTATACGCAGACGACACAGTGTTGATTGCAGACACGAAAAGGAAACTGCAGAACCTCCTGCAGAAGATAGCTGAAGAGAATGACAAAAAGGACTACAAATAAACTGCAAGAAAACCGAATACATGGTCATCAGAGAAAAAAGCAGCCCAAAGTACCAAATACAGGTGGTGGGTGTTAAAATCAAGCAGCTACGAAAATTAAAATATTTGGGAAGCGTTCTAACTGAAGATGGAAAGTGTGACACAGAGATCCGAAGGCGAATTGGCATGGCGATGGATGCGTTTCAGAAGATGAGTAAAGTATTAAGACACAGGAAAATGTCACTAGAAACAAAGAAGAGGGAACTGGATTGTTATGTGATGTCAGTTCTTCAATATGGCAGTGAATGTTAGACAATATCAACTAAGATGATGGGAAAACTTGAAGCAGCTGAAATGTGGTTCTACAGAAGGATGCTGAGGATATCGTGGACCGAACATGCAAGCAACGATGAGGTGTTGGAAAGAATGGAAACGAAAAGGTAATTAATACTAAGCATCAGGAAGAGACAACTGAAGTTCCTGGCACATGCAATGAGATAGGAGGGCTTGGAGAACCTGTTACTAACAGGCCAGATAGAGGGAAAAAGAGACAGAGAAAAGCAGCAGGTAACATATTTGAAGGGCCTGAGCAGGTGGATGACAGAACGGGGGCTGCGAGACGTTACAGGAGAAAGCGTGCAAAAAGCCACCAGGGATAGAGAGACGTGGAAGGCCATGATCGTCTACGTCCTGAAAGGACTAGGCACATAGAAGAAGAAGACGTACATGCTATCCTTAAAACCCAACGGTGTATGAAAAATTACTGAAGCAGTTTGTGCGTGTGTGTGTGTGTGTGTGTGTGTGTGTTACTGGCCACTTAGCTTCGGCTCACTTTACATGATTGTTTAGACGCGTGTTGTTTGCTGACTGAGTATATTCGATGCAAATGATCCCGTATGATTGGATCGATCTTTACTGGCTCGGATTTGAAAATCAAATGTCGAGTTTCAGTTCTAGTCGGTTTCGTTATATTCACTGACGTGCAAATACCCCTGGAAATCGTGTAAATGCAACTCTTCACCCCACCATCTACGGACGAATTAGTAGAACTTGTATCAGTAAATAATTATTCTGCTAAAAAGAATCGTACAATATCAAAAAAATAAAAAATAAATAAAAGGAAAAAAATCTAGCTTTAAATAATATGGAAATGGTTGATAATCCGTAAATCATTCAAAATTGAGATCATACACGAATTGTGTTACAGATCGGAATCTGACAGAATGATAAGATAAAGAAAGACTTGGAAACTTTTATCAACCTAACATGTTAGACTGATAAACATTGTCTTTTTGTTCTTTATACTATCATATATATATATATATATATATATATATATATATATATATATATATAGTCATCCGCAGACAGATCTGTTTCGCTGTACGGTTAGACTCTGATTGCTTTTTAACCCAGGATTGAAACCCGACCGAATTGGCGTCAGTCGGCGATTCTACCTCTGGGCTATGGGCGTTCGGTAGAAGAAGGCAAACTTTTTAGCGTGTATATTATCATTATACGCGCAATAGCCAGAGTGCTCTAATTCATTTTACTGAATGAGCGATGCGTGCAAACCAAAGTAGCTACTGTTTTTCAAAGTCTAAAGACAAAGATAGATAGATAGATAGATAGATAGATAGATAGATAGATAGATAGATAGATAGATAGATTGGCATTTGGTTTGTTCAAATGTGTAGGGAAATATACATTTGACCAGGTAGGTTATTTATTTAAGGAAAAATGTGTGTGTGTTTGTGTGTATTTGTGTGTTTGCCTGCCCTTCCCAAAATCTGATCAGATGACCAAACATTAGAAATTTTGTTGGGCTTCTTTTCAGGATCAATCAAGAATATTTCAGAACCACTTTTATCTATCTATCTATCTATCTATATATATATATATATATATATATATATATATATATATGGTGTGGGTGTACATATAATAATGGCATATATAAAAAGAATGATGCTTGATTATATGAAAGTAAACACTTCGAAAAGAAGGGAAGACATAATGCTTGAGAAACGCTGAAATACGTTGCCAGTTTCTTGCCTCCTTCTGAAAAGCCAACCGAGTCCAAGAATCGGCAAAATTATGGTTTCCAAGTCAATTTCCAAACTCTCAAGGTACAAGTTACACGCTTAAAACAAAATAAGAAAACATCGTTACAAAAAGAGGATCTCCATTACCTAGTTTTCAATATAAACAATGTCGATTTCTTCTCATTGGTTTGATCAGATCATGAAGACATCAGTTACTCGAGACATTGGGCAAACGTCTTGACCTACTCCAAATAAAACATTCAGGTTGAGGAAAGCAAGGAAACATTTCACTTATCAACGTTGTCAAATTATGAAATGTCATTTGATATGAGACGTGAAGCATTTTCAAATATTTCTCTGATAACGTCAACATAAATATTACTCTCAGACTGATTTCTTTCCTATTTTGAAAAATATTGACTTTTCTTTCTTTTCTTTCCTATTATGAAAAATATTGCTTTTAGTAAGAATAAAAACCTGCTTTTATATTGGCATGAATAAGACCAGGTAACTGAAAAGATGCTGCTCGTGTAAGGGAACCATGTTTAATTATGAGTTAGCAATAAACACAATGTATGTTTCATTAAGGAATAAACATGCAGCCTGAAATTTATCCCGAGACGATAATCTCAATTTACACTCTTAAGCCAACGTCGACAGCATCAAGGAATGCAGATTCCATTATTTTATTCTAAATTTCAACATTGATGTTTTTTTTTTGTTTTATTTTTATAATCGTATCGCCTCAAACAAGGCATTTTACTGCCACTGTTGTTACATAGTAGGCAAGAATAACAGGTTACAGGGGGTATCAGGAAGACGGTAGGAGAAGGATGAGAATACTGATGAGCGTGGAGTGGACGAAGAAAGAAGCATGAGAGAGGGGAAGCAAGTTATTGAGATAGTAGATGACTATTGACTTTACATTTGAATTCTTAAGATTGTAGCTGTCAGGAAAGCAAGTAAATGAAAGGGAATTCCACATGCGGGACGTGTGAGAGAAGTAGCTGCTGGGGTAGAATTTGCATTTACAATTTATTGGTTTCACAGTATAAGGGTGGGGCCTAGTTGCTAATCTTTTGGCTCGGGCAAATTCATGTATGGGTGGGGGCTACCAGTGAGCTAACTTCATCTGAGCAGAAGCCATGAGAGTATTTGTAGAAGAGACACAGGGAAGACGCATTGTGCCGGTGAGAAAGTGACTGTATCCGAGCTGCCAGGATCGATCACATTATAGATTCTCTGTTGGATGAAGAGAATTATTATATACAAAAAGAATTATTTGCAATTAGGTGATACTGTTTACTACTCGATTGGTAACTAGGTGTCAGCTTTACTGTTGGTCTGGCTACAAGTAACATGTTCTATTGTAATAGTTTCTTCCTTTCGCACATTTTACTTACGGAAATCTCTTCTGGTTTTTTTTTGTTTCCCCGCAACCGACAATCTTCGAGACTTTAAAGGCAATGGCAATTTTCTCTCTTCTTGAATTCTGTTATTTTTACAGTCCTCCTCCCTAAAGTCGTCTCATTCTCTTTCACTCCCAGTAATCCCTTGCATCTTAGTGAAATTATTGCCTTACCTGGATTGAAATGATTAAAAAGTAATTTCGTATTTTATTTTTGAGGTGTGGAATCGCCTTTAATCCGTCTCTTCCCTCCAGTTGTGGATTAAATAATAGGACAGATTGGGTTCTTTATCCTTGGCTGGCAACCATTCTACCCCAGAAAGCAATGGCAACCTACTGCGGGATTATCGTCTGCACAGTCTTTCGAGACATGATCGCCCAAACCGTGTATTACGTATGGCCCTTAATTGACTAACTGACTGTCTGACTGACTGACTTTACTTGATTAGAACTATCACTGTCTTTATTATTATAGATGCTATATTGGACACAGAATTTCGATGAACTACCCACTGGCCATCTTCAGTTATTCGGTCCTGAGCATGACGGTAAACTGAATCAGGCAGCAAGGCCTCTGATTGGCAGGTGGTGAGGAGCATGGAACCACCTCTTAATTGCTGTTGTTCTCAGGTCCACCCTAATCCGGAGTTGTAGCGCCTGTTAGGGTCCCAGCTATGGGCAAATATTTAACCCCCAAACTGGGGTCAAAATACTATGAAAGTATAAAAATACACTTTTATATAAACATATGTATAAAAATAAACTTTTATAGAAAAATATACATTTTTGAAAGAAAAAATAATTCTCGGCAAAATATTTTTGAATAAAGAACTAGAAACATTTTCAGTTTTTTAAAACAAAAACAAAAATTCTCGTTAAAATCTGACTAAATCAACCTTCTCACTATAACCGAACATTAAAAAATACCTTAAAATACATTAAAAAACCTTAACCCCGCCACCTTTTTGGCATTAAATAACCCACAGAGGTTGATATGCCGTCAAACAAAACTCAAAAACTCAAACTCAAACTCATATATATATATATATATATATATATATATATATATATATATATATGTCCAGTCTGTAAATGATAATAATTAATAATTTATATTATTCATAATCATTTATCTTAGTTGGGGATCTCTAGACCAGTCGCAATCTAGAGATCCCCAACTAAGATAACGGCAATGTCTCTGTCTTTAAATCCTTTTTACTTGTTTTTCTCTTCATTTTAAAGAAATGCTTATTCCGGTAAAATATTGGTACCGAATGGAGCGAATATTGTGTGGTCTGATGAAATGAGATAATTTAGCTCATAAAAAAGAAAAATGAATTATAGTTTATAACCAATCTAAATGACGTGCTGGATTTTCCTTTATATATATATATATATATATATATATATATATATATATATATATGTATGTATATATATATTGCCTAGAAAGTCCCGACACACTTCGGAAGCGGAAAGAAAACGAAAAAGAAACATTTATTTTTCAAAATATTCATTCATTCCCAACGATCTTCTGTCACCGATCAACTAGCATCCGAATCTGTCCCAGATACCCGTCCGAAGGCTTGGAATAAAAAAACTGTAAACAAACTTTTTGCACTTCATCAAATGATCGTCCTTGGTATGACACTAAAATGCATCCGACAGCAAGACCTCCAATTAGGAGGTTGTGAGTATCATGGAACCACCTCTTAATTGCTGTTGTTCCCAAGTCCACCCTTACCCGGAGTGGTAGCACCTATTAGGGTCCCAGTTATGGCCAAATAGTTAACCCCCAAACTGAGTTAAAAAATATGAAATGATAAAATTTGACTTTTCTAGAAATATATACATAAAAACCGACTTTTATAGAAAAATATACATTTTTAAAGGAAAAATATTACCAAAAAATGTGTGTGTGTGTGTGTGTGTGTGTGTGTGTGTGTGTGTGTGTGTGTGTGTGTGTGTGTATAAAAAAGACTAAGCCTTATAAGAATTAACACTGTAAAGCAATCGTTGTATCTAGTGTGCTTTTTTCACTTGATGGCATACAGTTTCCATTCGACTTTCCGACATATGTAGCAAATGACCTTGTATGTCTACAAATTCATAAAATCATTTCTGTGGGATCATTAAAGAATGCCAAGGCAAGATTCTTCTATGGCCATAATGATTGGGTTACGGTGGGAGTGGAGAAATTTACTGTCCATGAGAACCTACAGCATTGCTAATTAAGAGGAGTTGTTGATGCAGCGAAGAAGGTGGGTATGAAAGGTGTAATGGTTCGACATGAAAAAGGATCGAGAGTTGAGAGATGAGGCGTATTAGCTGAAATTGATGGAGAATTTTGATGGATAGGGAGAATGAGAAGATGAGGATACGAAAGAGAGTAGAAGAAAATATAGTGGATTATTTGGGAGAACATATTATAAAACAGTAAGGTGGTTAAATAATATGTAAAGAAAACGACAGAAAAGAAAGGAAGCAAGAAAAAAGAGGGAGAAAATAAAGTAACACTTACGAGACTTCAGAGAAAATGTGATAGAAACTATAGAAAAATGTACAAAAAAAGAAAAGGGAGAAAATAAATTATGTAGAGAAAAAGGAAGAAGAAAGAAAAAAGAAAAAGTGTAAAGAGAAAGGAAGGAGAAAAAAGAAAAAGTAAAGAGAAAGAAAAGAGAAAAAAGACAAAATGTAAAGAGAAAGGATGGAAAAAAAAGAAAAATGTGAAGAGAAAGGAAGAGAAAAAAGAAAAAATGAAAAGAGAAAGGATAGGAAAAAAAGAAAATGTAAAGAGAAAAGGAGACAAATATAAAGAGAAAGAGAGATGAAAAGAGAAGAATTGTAAAGGGGAAGGAAGGGAAAAATGCAATGAGAAAATAAGATGGGAAAAGTAAAAATATACAAAAAATGAGAGTGCGAAAAAGAAAAAAGTTGAAAAGTAAGGAAGAGGAAAAAAAGAGAAAAAAGAACGAATATCAAAGAGAAAGTAAGGGGGAAATTTGAAGAGAAAGGAATGGAAATAAAGATAAATACAGAGAAAAGAAGGGGAAATAGAAAAAGTTTAGAGAAAGGAAATGGAAAGAGAAAAATTAAAGAGAAATGAAGGGGAAAATGTACAGAGAAAGGGGAAAAAAGTAAAATGTAGAAAGAAAGGGAAAAACAAAAAAAAAGCAAAAAGAAAGAAAGAAAGGCAAAAAAGGAAAGAAAATGAAAAGAGAAAATAAAGGAAAAACGAAAGAAATTAAAGAGAAAGAATGTGGGAGAAAAAAGAAAAAATTCAACAGAAAGGACAAGGAAAAATAAAAAATATAAAGAAAGCAATAGTGGCTGTACTAAACTATGTGAAGAGAAAAGAATTGGAAAAAAGGGAAAAGGAAAAGAACGAAAAAAAAGGAAAAATGTTAAGAGTTGAGAGGGGAAAAGTGAAAATATGCAAGGAGAAAGGATGAAAAATAAAAATAAAAATCTAAAGAGAAAGGAAGAAGAAAAGGGAAAAAATGAAAAAGAATGAAGGGTAAAATGAACAAATGCAAAGAGAAAAGAAGACGAAAACAAAAATAAAAGTGAAAGAAAAAAGGAGGAAAGAAAAGAAAAAGTGTAAAAAGAACGGGATATTAAAAACAAGGAAACATGAAAGAGAAAGAACGGAAACATGAACAGATGTAAAAAGAAAAGAAGGCGAAAAAAGAGAAAATATAAAGAGAAAGGAACAGGAAAAATAAAAGATGTTAAGAAAAATGAGGAGAAAAAGAAAAAAGTAAAGAGAAACGTAAGAGAAAAATGTGAAGAGAGTAGAAAGAGAATAAGGAAAAAAGTAAAGAAAATGGAATATGAAAAAAGAAAAAATGTAAAGAAAATGAGTTTGAGTTTGAGTTTTGCTTAACGGCAAATCAACCTCTGTGGGTTATTTAATGCCAAGAAGGTGAGGTTTTAAGGTATTTTTTATTTTCAGTCATAATGAGAAGATTGATTTAGTCAGATTTTGATGAAAGGTTTTTTTATTTTAATTTAGAAAACTGAAGATGTCTTTTAGTTTTGTATTAAAAATGTATTGCTGGTAATTTTTTTTTCCTTCAAAAATGTCTTATGGCAATAATTTTTTTCCAACAAAAATGTGTTGTTGATAATTTAAAAAAACATCCATATTTTTCTATAAAAGTCTATTTACATATATACTTATATAAAAAAAAAGTATATATACATAAAATAAGTATATATTTATATAGTGTTTCAACCTCTATTTGGGAGTTAACTATTTGCCCATAGCTGGGATCCTAACAGGTGCTACCACTCTGGGTCAGGGTGGACCTGGGAACAACAGCAATTAAGAGATGGTTCCATGCTCCTCAAAATCTCTTAATCAGAGGCCTTTCTGCCGGGTGCAGTTTACTGTCATACCCATGACTATGTAAAGAGAAAGAAAGGAGAAAAAGAAAAAATATATAGAATGTGAAAATGGAAAAAAGAAAGCAGGGAAAAAATGTAAAGAGAAAGGAAGTGAAAAAGAAAGAATACATAGAGAAAAGAAGGAGAAAAAGGAAAAGGAAAAAGAAAAGGAAAAAAGAACAAATGTAAAGAGAAAAGGAGGCGAAAAAAGAAAAAAATGGAAAGAGAATTAAAAGGAAACATGGAACAAATGTAAAGAAAATAGAAAAGGAACAAGGAAAAATGTAAAGAGAATAGAATATGTAAAAAGATAAAAAGGTAAAAAGAAAGGGAGAGGAAAAAGAAAAATATAAAGAAAATAGAAATAGGGAAAAAGAAAAACTTAAAGAGAAAGGAAGTGAAAAAAGAAACAAATATAGAAAGAAAAGAAGAGGGAAATAGAAAGATGTAAAGAAAAAGAAAGAGGGAAAAAAGAAAAATGTAAAGAAAAAGGAATAGAAAATATAGAGAGAAAGGAAGGGGAAAAGAAAAATGTAAAGAGAAAAAGAGTACAAGGAAAAATATAGAGAATGAAATATGAAAGAAGAAAAAATATTAAGAGCAAAGAACGGGAGAAAAGAAACAATTAAAAAGAAAGGAAGGGGGTTTAAGAAGGAAATTAAAATAAAAAAAGACAATCGCGAGAAAACAATGGAACGTATTAAATAAAAAATACAAAAAGAAAAATCAATCTCAAGGAACGAAAAATGTAAGTAAGAATGAAAGGAAGGGAATGAAAATAAAGATATTAAAATAAAGTGAAATAAAGCAAAATTTAAAAAATACTTTAATGCTGTAAAAATCTGTGCAAGAAAAAGAAAATATGAAAAAGAATATACAGAAAATGTTAAAAGGGAGAAAATAACTATGCAGAATCAAAATATTAAAAGACGAGGATCATGAGGAATGGTAAGAAAGAAAGAAAGAAAGAAAGACAGAAAGAAAGAAAGAAATGGATGAATAAATAGAGAAAGAAAGAATGAAGATATAAAAAATAAAAGAAAGAAAGAAAGAAAGAAAGACAAAGAAAAAAGGAAAAAGAAGGAAGGAATGAATGAAAGAAAGAAAGAAAGAATAAAAGAAGGGAAGAAAGAAAGAAAGAAAGAAAGAAAGAAGGGAAGAAAGAAAGAAAGAAAGAATGAAGAATAAAGAAAAAGAAGGAAGGAAAAAAGAAAGAAAGAATGAAGAAATAAAGAAAAAAGTAACGAATGAAAAAAGAAAGAAATAAAGAAGGAAGAAAATAAATAAATAAAGAAAGAAAGAAAGAAAGAAAAACGTCAAAGATGCAAAAGTTTGTTTTGAACAGACGGAACACAAAGTTGCATAAAAAAAGATGTAAAAAGCAATGAAATAAACGACAAATTAAGATTTCATCAAAACGTCAGAACAGAAAAGAATAGAAAAATAAATAGAGAAAATAAAAAGAGAAAAAAAGAAGGAAGTGAAAAATAAAATTAAAAATGCAAAATGTGTAAATAAAGATCGAGAGGATAAAGATGCCGTAAAAAGGAAAATAAAAAATATGAGATAAAGAAGTCAAAATGTTGTAAAACGGAAATAAACTGAAAGTAAGGAAATAGCGATAAAAACATTAAAAGATGTCATAAAAAGAAAGAAAAAGAAAGGAAGGATGAAAAGGTAAAGAAATCTAATGTAATAAGGGAAAAAAGATTTAAAAGGGAAAAAAATAAGAAAAAAATACAAAAAAATGAGGGGGAAAAGTAATGAGGACATAAAAAGGGAAGGAAGATACGGCAATAAAGAATGTAAAATTTAAATACCTGGGAAGCGTTATAACAGAAGACGGAAAGTACAACACAGAGATCCGAAGGCGAATTGGCATGGCGATGGATGCGTTTCAGAAGATGAGTAAAGTATTAAGACACAGGAAAATGTCACTAGAAACAAAGAAGAGGGAAATGGATTGTTATGTGATGTCAGTTCTTCAATATGGCAGTGAATGCTGGACAATATGAAAGAAGCATTCCAGAAGTTGAGTAAAGTATTAAGAAACAGGGCAATTTCACTAGAAACTAGGAAGAGAGTACTGGATTGCTATGTGCTGTCCTTCCTTCAATATGACAGTGAATGCTGGACAATACCATCAAAGATGAAGGAAAAACTTGAAGCAACTGAAATGTGGTTCTACAGAAGGATGTTGCGAATATCATGGATCGAGCACGTGAGCAATGATGAGGTCTTGGAAATGATGGAAACAAAAAGGAAATTAATACTGAGTATCAAGAAGAGACAGCTGAAGTTCCTGGGACACGCAATGAGGAAAGAGGGCTTGAAGAATCTGATACTAACAGGTCAGATAGAAGGAAGGAAAGACAGAGGAAAGCAACGGATAACATATTTGAAAGACTTAATTAGGTGGATGACGGAACGAGGATTGCATGGTGTAACAGGAGTAGACGTCCTCAGAGCCACCGGGGATAGGGAAACGTGGAAGGCCATGATCACCTGCGTCCTGAAGGAACAGGGCATATAGAAGAAGAACAATGTAAAAAGGACAGAAAAATGTTGTAGCGTAAAAACAGTGAATGATGAAATAAAAGAGATAAAAAAGCCTACAGATATAGACAGCGAGGGTGATTACATAAAAGCGGGAAAATGCATAGAATTACGTAAAAAAGAGAGAGAAAAAGAAGAGAAAAGAAAATGAGAAAGAAAGAAAGACGTTGTTAAAAGGAAAATAAACAAGAAACAATGAAAGAAAAGAGTAGAAAGAGAAAAAGCATTGGTAGGTAAAAGTAACATGAGAAACGAGTGTAGACAGTAAAACGATAGAAAGATAAAGCATGAAAGAAAAGAGATAAAAAATTAAAGGAGGAAAGGACAAAAGAATACATCCAATTTGAAAAGAAAAAGAAAAGATAAAGATTAAGAAAGAGGATAAAGAAGCATGACAAAGATAAGGAAAACGGATGAAAACTGAAAGGAACGATGACAGAGGAAAGAAAATGAAAGAAATTTAGAAGCAAAATGGTTAAACCGATTAAATAAAACAGTTTGATAAAAATAACCACGTTCGGAACAAAAGAGAAAAATGGGACCGAGAAAAGAAAAGCAAGAAGAAAACGTCTTTTAATATGTAAGAAAAAAAAAAAGCAAAGAGCAAGTTAAAAGAGACAAACAAAAAAATAAATAAACAAAGATAAAACCTTGAAAAAAGAAAGATTAGCACCAGGCGCATAAAAAAAAAAAAGAAAGAAATAATGGTTGGCGAAGACGAACGTTAAGCAGCAGATAAGTCCAGAAAAGAAAGGAATTTTTACACCATTCTTGTCGGTGGACATAAAGGAATTATTTACGAGTATGAGTGTTTACACTATTCGCAGATAGCAGAGATGTTGTTTGGATATGACGAAACGGGACTGTGTCACAATGCGTTCCAAAGAAGCCAGGTGGAGGCCTGCGCGCGCAACAAGGCCTCGGTTTTATCACCATCTATCAAACACAGCTTCAACACTCAGTAATCGGATGAAGTTGCGCTGATACAAAATGGGACATCAGTAAAGCTGACGCGCTTCTTTTTATTTTTGTTATTTTGCTTAATTAATCCTTTCTTTCTTTCTTTTATCCGCCATTATTCACGTCTTGTATATTTTTTTCTATAAGTTATCGCTTGATTTTTCGCGACTTTTCTTTACTTCTGGAATGCTCACAATCTTTACCCCATTTACTATCATTGTTTCTTTTTGTTCTTCTCATATTTTATTGTATGACTTTTTGTAAATTTCTACATATTCTTGTTATTTACTCGTTCTTTTCATATCGACAACATTCACTAATTCATTAAGGTAGTTAACTTTAGTGAAATAACTTCCACCAACATTTCCTTGAGTGATTATAGATAACATCTTTTCCTCTTGGTATGAACGTTGGAACGCAATTGTTATGTAAAGAAATAAAGCGTTATTTCAGTCACTCTTGTTTGAACAAGAAACGTTTACAATCCACACAGATGTCGGCCATTTAAGTGGACAGTCAATAGCAATGTTTAAGATTCCAACTGGATTCCAACCAGAACTCAAAGTTTTGAGATAACTCAGGTCGACATAAAAACGATCTGATTTCCCTTAAATTCTAGCTAAATGATAGTTAATATCTAAACTTATTTATAAATGGAACTTTGTCTGTGTGTGTGTCTGTGTGTGTGTCTCTGTGTGTGTGTCCGTTACCTATAGACTCCGAAACGGCCGAACCGATTTTCTTGAAAATTTACACAGTTGTACTATAAGCGTCTGCGAGTGTTCTTAGCTAGGTTTTGTGTCGATGTACCTTCGATAAATATCAAAAATCGATAATCGAAAAATCGTGTTATAGAAGGAGTGGTCCGATTTTAATCAAATTTGATACGCTCATAGACAAAGACATAAAAAACGATATTCAGAAGTTTCAAGGTTGCAGTTCTTACAATAGTGCAGAAAATCGGTAATATATATATATATATATATATATATATATATATATATATATAAGGCAAGTTATTTGTGTGTGTGTGTGTCTGTTTATCTGCCTCTATGTCTTTATTTCTTCAGCCCTTTTATTTTAGTTTTTGCTTCGGGTTTAACTCTAAGTAGGTATAATTGTAGTTCTTAGTCTCAGCCATCATACCATTTACTCAGAGGACTTATTTAGCCTTTAAAATTCCGTTTACGACGAAAAAAACTTATTTGATATCGACACCAGGAAATCAAAATTTGACTTACATCCATTCATTTTTCTTTCAGTCTAGGGTTTCGCTTTAACTGGAAACAACTATTGCTTTTTACTCTTTCGTGCCAACGTCCAAAGAGTCTGAGCTCCAGGACTGTGGATTAGTTCTAAAGCTTTCATTACACCCGAGCAACGCCGGGCTATACTGCTAGTCTGATTATAAAGTCCAGTTTAATGCCATTTAGAGTAATCTGTCCTGGTGGTATGCTTCTAATATGTTTATGATGAATTGGAGTACACTTTTTAGCTTTGAATTAACTCCAAATTATTTCTATTTACATTTTTTTTCTTTTCGCTTTTAACGAAATAAAAAAGGAAACATTAGTGAAAAAAAAGATCGTACTCTGTACCTCATCGTTCGGGAAGAGTCGGCACATGTGCACGCTTATTAGAGGCTGATATATATTCAAACAATTCTGTTTATCTCCTGAAATCTTATATCTTAATATACATTCAGCAAATTCATTCTGTATGTGGTGTACATATATCTGTCTAACTTTTTTTTTATAAGCGTTTCACCCCGAGCAAGGCATGTCACTGCCACTAGTGCGCAGGGGGCTACATAGAGTGGAGAAAGGATGATTAAATATAGGAAATGTCAGAGGGTGGGTGATAGGCGGGTAAGGATACCGAGAATGAGGGTTGGGTAGATGAGAGTGTTCTGAGAATAATTGGGAGTTAGTGTGATAGGAGGTGTCTATTGACCCTATATTTAAACACCTGGAGATTGTAGCTGTCGGGAAAGCAGACTTGTGGAAGGGAGTTCCACAGGCGGGAAGCGCGAGAAAAGAAGCTGTTGGAGTAGAATTTACGGTTACATCTTATTTGTTTAACTGTAAAAGGGTGGGACCTAGTTGCTAATCTAGTATCTCGTGTAAATTCGTGCTTAGGCGGCACCAGTGATCTAAGCTCATCGGAGCAGAAGCCATGAAAGTACTTGTAGAAGAGGCACGGGGATGCCACATCACGCCGGTGAGAGAGTGGTTGCAGCCGGTCTGCCAAGTCAGTATCAACCACGTTACAGATCCTCCTTTGTATTTTGTCAAGAAGCCCAAGGAGAGCATCAGGGGCACCCGACCAGATATGGCAGCAATATTTAATACACGGGCGAATGGTAGATTTGTATATGTGCAGAATAGATTCAGGTGGAAAAAACTTCCGGGCCCTGCACAGAGAACCGACTTTCATAGCAGCAGATTTGGCAATGGATTCGATATAGTCATTCCATTTGAGGTCCGCCGAAAGTGTAAGGCCAAGGAGGCGTAGTATTTTACTCTCTGGGAGGCTAGTCTGTCCCATGCTAATGGGAGGCAGATGCGATTGTCTATGGTGGTTAGTTGATAACAGCTTCGTTTTAGAGGCATTGAAATGTACCAGCCATTTCCTACCCCAGTCCACTACGGATTGGAGGTCCTTTTCAAGTCCGACAGAGAGGTTCACTTTGTCGTCCACACCTGGTTTTTGATCGATGCGAGAGTAGATTGTTGTGTCATCGGCATACATGCCAACTTGGGATCTAAAGGCGTCGGGGAGATCATTAATGTAGATCAGAAAGAGCGTGGGACCTAGGATAGAACCTTGAGGGACGCCCGCGTTCGTATGGTAGTTTTGGGAGGCATGCCCATTTAATACCACCTTCAATGTGCGGTTAGAGAGGAATGACTGGATGAAGTCAAACAGATGTCCAGTTATCCCGTAGCTCCGCAGTTTGCACAAGAGGCCAGCATGCCATACCCTGTCGAACGCTTTGGAGATATCCAAGGCAACGGTTCGGGCTTCTCCATTCTTGTCAAGTGCCCGGTATATGTACTCAGTAATGGTCGTTAGCATATCAGCAGTAGACCTGGTGAAGCGAAATTCGTACTGTTTGTCAGGGAGAAGCCTGTTGGCCATGAGATGCTGAATCACCTCGGCGTTGATAATGGCTTCGAAAACTTTGCCAAAGATCGGAAGGAGACTAATAGGACGGTAATTGGCGGGGTCTGAGGGTTCGCCAGAATTCTTAAATATAGGAACTACACAGGAGGACTTCCAACAGGCAGGAAAGCAGGAAGCAGATAGGCAGAGGTTATAGAGTTTAGAGAGGACAGAGGAGAGTTCTGGGGCACATTTCTTCAGTACTATGACTGGGATTCCGTCACCGCCGCTCGCTTTGTGTGGGTCAAGTTGTGCAATTATCTTGGCGACCAGCAAGGGTGTAATGTGAACGTTATTTAGTTGAGCCTTAGTTCTGGGTGGGAAGTCGGGTGTAGGTATTCCTAACGAGTCCAGTGTCGAATTGGTGGAGAATCTACGGGCAAAGCATTCAGCCTTGTCCGCTGGGTAGGTGAGAACTTCAAACTCATTGATTAGTGGGGGTATTGAAGTCTTGTTCTTGTTGAGCACGCTTTTGCAGAGACGCCAGTAATCTTTGGAGCCAAACTTAGAGGATGCTATGCGTTGCCTAATTCTGGTAGCAAACGCCCTCTTAGCTTCGTTCAGTACTTTTTTACACTTGTTCCGTGCTGAGGCGAAAAGGCGCCTGTTTTGGTTCGACGAGCAGCTTCGATAGAGCCGGAAGAAATGGTTCCGGTGGGCAATGGCGGCCGAGCAAGCGGGTGAGAACCAGGGGGACGAATTTGATTTTAGTTGGAATTTCCTGGCCGGGATAAAAGCATCGATGCCAGCCTTAATCCAAGAGGAGACCTCGGAGCACAGTCTTCGACAGGAAGATGGAAGACGTTGTTCCAGGGGACGTCGCAGAGGAAGTCTCGGAACGAGTCCCAGTCTGCACTCTGGTAGCAGTATGATATTCTGCTGGCCTGGTTTTCTTGGGTAGAGATTGAGATGTTGACGGAGTCAGAGTTTCCGAGGGGGCAGAGTTGCCTGGTAGTGCAGGAGTCTGTGATGGAGGTAAAGCATAGGTCGAGTAAAGAGTCTCTTCCGTTAGGGTTATTAGAGAAACGCGTGGGGAAGTCCACCACTTGCGCTAGAGCTTGGGTTATTGAAAAATACATGGTGCGGATCCCAGCAAGGTCGGTGGCTGAGTTTTCAAGCCACTGCGTGGGAAGAAATGGCCCTGTCAATATTAGTAGAGATGCAATCAAGTACCGTACAGTCAGAGGAGGAGGGGGAGCGGTAGAGGAAGAAGAGATAGCTAACCGAGCTTAGAAGTGAGAGACGGAAGCACATGAAGGAATGATCCAGGGATTCAAGTGATGTGACCATGGCTAGGGGGAGTTGTTCGCTGACATATACACCAAGCCTATGCATATGGACATTGGACACGTAGTTCTTTTGTATATACATATATATATATATATATATATATATATATATATATATATATAGATAGATAGATAGATAGATAGATAGATATATCTACTTACTTTTAATAAAATCCGTTTATACTTACGGATAATCTTTCGAATGTTGTAATCATGAGCTGCTGGATTAAATAATTTTAAAATTGTGTATTTAGGCAGAAAATTTTCTTTTAGATATGTCAGATTAAATAAATTGCAAACATTGTATACTGACTGATATACTCACGGATATATGTATATACTCTATATTATAAAGTTTTAATAAATATAATGTTGCTGTGTGGTGTATTTCTTTATTAAAATGCATAGAATAGCAGGTGTAATTCACACTATCAAAAAAACGCAGTCCGTCTACTCAAACATTCGTATCCACTAAAATATTGTTTAAAAGCCGCGTCCGTCCGTCCGTCTGTCCGTGACAATTTCATATTGAATCGAAACAATAAAAAGGATGGGGTTACTTGTGATGGTAATAGGGGAAACAGTCATACGTATGTCAGCAAGAAACAAATGCCTTACTAGAGAGAAGAGAGATAATAAAACAAAATTTCAAATAAAATTAATTATATCACCGTAGAGTAGACAGTTAAGTAAAATAAAAGTGGCTTAGGAAATGTATTATGAAGGTCGTATGTCTTATGAATATTTTATGATTTTCTTTGTTGAAATGTATGTGTTGCATACCAAAAAGATTACTAAATATATCATCAAAACGGAGGTTGGAAAACGAAACAGTAATCATTATAACATCAACAAAATACAATACTGGCAAGCTACATGAATTAGATAATCACTGCTAGTGGTGAACTACTAGACAGACATATAGATATTTAGTCGCCTTCTTACTTGAGATGAAATGTGTCATAGGGCATTTTTAAAGTGGGTAATCCGATCTATATAACTCGGGCAAAAATCGGATGCCTATTTTCCCCAGACGACACTCTACCCTTCGGCGGAGTCTCGTCTAGAGAAATTCCGCCCGAATACAGACAGTCCGACAACGTCAGAATTGCGGCTGAGCGAAGTTAATCTAATCTAAGCATCTAACTGCCTCCCCACTTGAGATAAAATGTGGCACAAAGCCTTTTTAATATGCATAATTCGAGCCATATATCTCGGGCAAAAATAAAATGTTTACTTTTCCCTAGACGAAAATCCTCCGAAGGGGCCCCGTCTAGATTACTCTCCAACCGATGGCAGAGAGTCTAACAATGTTAGAATTGCGTCTAAGCGACATTAAACGCTAGACAGCAATATCGCTCCCATACAATGGTGTCCAACATATTTATGAGGACCGGGACATACCCATTATGGTCATAAGTATATATATGTATGATTGAGTGGTGAGGGTTGACATATTCGCGACTGCTATTAAGTTCTTTGATGTCTGTGTCCAATGTAGTATTGGGAGGCAAAAAATGACGCGGTGATGAACCGTCCTTTACAATCAGTGAAAGATATTTTAGCTTTGCATAGTTCATTTGTTTCTTCACCTATGTCTTTCAAAAATAGTAAACGTATTTTCTGGCCAGATATTTGAATCAGGTTTCAGTCCTTTTCTGAATTTTCCCTTCTTTATATATAATTGTTTATATACTTGATATTGGTGTCAAGGGGATAAGTTTACTTCAAATTTGCAAAAAATATCACACATTTATATATACTCCAAGTGTATAAGTAGCATAGATACACTACGCCCTGGGCTTGATAAATATGAAGCCACTGATTAAGTGCACGTTATTATTTTCTGATTTTTGATGACTGAACCTCCATTATGAATATTGATATTTCTAGCCAGAAAAGAGAAGCTGCCAGAGCTCGTGTTAACAGGAGCGGTGAAGAAGATTGAGCAACAAACAACAAGCAGGTGTAGGACAACTAAATGCTACTCGACGTCGCTAACACGGATTAATTTGAGCCAATCACGACGTGCAGAAATCATAAAACAAAATTCTTAACAACATCGCGTAGCTCGAGAGAATTTGTCACAAAAAAAAGAGCAGAGATTTTATAGCAAAATATTAAACAACATAAGATATAGTACGCAGAAGTGCTGGTATCAACAAAAGAGTTCTCGATATAATATAACAGTGCTATTAAGTATATATTAATAAATATACATATTATTCCTTAACGGTTAACAATGGTGGCGCAGTTCACACAGACACATACATATGTATTTGTCATCCACATACAAGCCTCTTTCGCTATATCACAGCTTATCAGTGTGGCTAGGCATCCACTTGCTTCTGACCGGGATCGACACAAGACCGATTTGGTGTCAGTCGGAGTCGATAACCTCTAAGCCATAGGCTCATGGAATCTGAGAAGGGAAATTTTAGCGTGTTATATATAAGCGGTGTATACACACGCCAGTTACCGATAGAACTCAATTCCATGCTGGAAAGTTATGCATAAATCTCAGAAGTCGTAACTGTTTTTTCTTTAATTTTCCTCTCTAGAGAGCTCAGTCGTAATGAGAGTATAATATATTTGTCATCTATATTCAAGTTTGTTTCGCTGTATACAAGCTCTTGTTTCTGGCCGGGATTGAAGTATCAAAATTGACATCATTTTGTAGCCTCATAACATCTCGCTCAAGTGATCTCAAATTTTAACAAAACGTGTAAAACCTAAGTTGACTGTGCGGACATATTTCAATGAGATTCTACCAGGAAGATGTATCAGGCGTGCCAGTGATAAAGATTATGTGCTCTTGGAATGGCCACTACATTCACCTTTCTTCTCGTTGGGGTTTTTTTTTAAGCTATGTGAAAGGATAGGTCTATATTCCCCCTCTTCCCACAAGCCTAGAAAGACTTAAACAGAACCATTTGAGAACGTTACGCTAGACATGATACAGCGTGTTTGGCAGGAGCTGGACTAAAGGGTCGTGTCACATGCACTGACCATACTGAACATCTGTGAGGCTTTGTGAAACCGGTTATAAAATCTACATTCCTTTGAGTATATTGTTGGAATTTACATAAATAGAAATGTTATTGTTCAGCATGAAGATTATTTCATTTCGTTTGCCTGGTACATGTAGTTACTCAGATATCATTTTAAATTAATTATGTCAATTTATGTGGACGCTATATACGGTATTTACATTATTCGGACTATTGTCCAAACAATGTGCTTAAAGACACATGGCGCAGTGGATATAGACGTTAGTGAGTTCCTGTACTTGACTCTTAGAGTTGTGAGTTCAATACCAGGCTACAACTCTGTCTATATAGTGACACACTCTATTGTTTGTATAAGAGACTGATCATGAAATTCGCACTATACTCGAGTATATATGCTAGTTTTTTTCATGTTTCTATATTCATGTCTCACATTGTGATAATATATAATTGATATGTAACAATTTCTATAACTTTTTCCCATCCTATCTATCTATCTATCTATCTATCTATCTATCTATGTTCAGATAACCATCTCAGTCTATTCAAATCTATCTATCTATCTATCTATCTATCTATTAGTTAAGGACAAAACTCTTCCAAAACTCTTTACTGTATATATGTCAAACTTTTTGATTCTTGTGCAGATCAAACCTACGTCTCCCATTTTGAATCTTGTCTGAAGTGGACCTATGTCTTTTTGATATCAGTGTAAACGGAATCTATTCTAACCGAATCTGTATTTACCAATCTATTGTTTATCAAAATGACAGAATTCCTAATTAAATAGATTGGAAAAGTCTGATACGCCATAATCTAAACCGAACCTATCTATCTATCTATCTATCTATCTATCTATCTATCTATCTATCTATCTATCTATCTATCTATCTATCTATCATTTTCATGTACATATTCCGGACAAAAGTCTTGATGTGATACAAGGTCAGTTTTTTTTTTACATGGAACATTTCGAGCGCAAAAGATTTCCCGTATACCCGACATAAACGGGATTGGGTCTCGTCTGCAATTCCTTAGACGAGAGTCTTCCCTTCAGCATAGCCTTGTCTGGGTTCCTCTATGCCGAAAGGCAGAGTGTCTGACAATGTTGAGTTCGAGTAGAACTTTACATATTCAACTCTGTGACGGCATAGTTATTAGTCGATTAATTATTGCCGGACTTCCAAATCTACAGGACGTTTGAAACTTTTTTAAGTCAGTTTATTTGACGCTATAGATCTGAGCCACGTATAAAGCGTTCTACTGTCAGCAGCGTAAAATATTTGATT